>OX439003.1:36592894-37192894 GCA_949316495.1 Amphiduros pacificus
TAAAATAACACAAAATAGATCATTTGTATTGCAAATTATGATGACATTTAAATCTATAAAATAAAAAAATTGTATAAAATTTTAGCAATGCTCGCATTTTCATGTTGCAAGGCTTCATACAGAGGGGCCCGAAGCTCAGTCAAAATGCTTCACAGCATTTGTTCAGTTTTCGACAGCAAAGGCATTTAAAGCATCTGTGTAATGAGCGGAACACATTTATCAATTGCTCACTATGTAAGTGATAGTGGATAATACAGATCGCTGGACAATATTTTATTGTTTTTATCCCACAGTAAACGTTTTTATGCCGGGCAGTTGGGGTCCATACAAAGACTGGAATAGTGCTCAAGATTGTATAATTGTTAACACACTTCCCTAAAATGGAATTCCCAAACTTGATATTTATTTTTTAAAACAAATTTGATATTTATATTTCCACCCAGGTCAGTAAGATATAGGAACCTGGATGTCCGTGTTGAGACCATCAGCAAAAGAGATGTCAATTGACATGTCTGTTGTTTCCTGGGATATCTGTAAAATCATTAAATGCATATAAGAAAAAATATGATTGTATATATATATATATATATATATATTATTCAAATACTCCTCACTGCACTTTTTAATATGTCTATCATATATTTTCTTAAATATCTAAACCATCTTCTTCTCATCACCAAATAATGAGTATGGTGATGAGAAGAGGAATGCTGAGATTAAGAGCTCAAGATTCCTTTTATATGATCAAACAGAAACAGAAATAGGATAGCGAGACAAATCTGTTGTTTCAGTGTTATGATATTGTGGAGGCCTCTTGTGTTGATGTCAGGAATCATTCATAACCTCAGTACATCAGTCAAGGTCCAAATTACTGCCAAGCTTATTCCAGTGGTGGTTGACAAGGGGTGGCAGGCTATTTCTCATGGAAAATATTTGTTTTTCGTTATTATGAATATGGATATTTCCAGAAATAATACATTTTGTTGAATTATTGAATATAATTAAATTCATAAAGTGCACAGGCGATAAACTGAATTGAAGAGAAATTGTGATACAACAGCTAAATGACGTGGTATGCAGTCCTGCTTCACCCATATTACAATGGACTCTTCCATAGCTACTTCCGCTAGAGATACCAAAACATGGAGAGGGCAGCAAAAGCAGTGCGCAGGTAAATCACAAAATACATCTATTTTCAGCAATTCTCTGCTATGATTTTGTTATGGAAACACAGTTGGATATCTTGTGAACTTAAGTGCATACTATTTTGATGGATGTTTTGTGCAGGAGTGGCGTAAAACTGCTGTCACTGGGAGGTGGTCATGGAGAACTGAACATGGTTATTTCTGAACAGAAGGATGTCAAAAATACAGCCAAAGCCTTTATGGCTGCCCAAAACTCAGGTTTGTACCATTGCCAAAATGTAACTAGTGTCTCACTTCTGCCTACCCTAACACCTGTAGTGTTTTACTGGGTGTGAATTACTGCAGCAAAACAGAAAGTAACAACGTGACAAACCGATAAGATAATCTAGTAATAAGGAGGTCAATAACAGAGCGAAATCTGGTGCCCCTCACTCAGGTCAAGAGCATTTCCTACTCGATGTCAGCTGTCACTTAGCGGCCAACCTTGATCGTCTCATCTGCCACAGATAATAGAAGATATCTTGTCTTCTAGTGTATTATGTTTCAGTACTTTGATAATTGATCGATTGACAGGGCATATGATACTAATCATAAATGCCTTATTGCTGACACTACATTATAAATGATAAATAAGTGATGAGTAATATTTCATGAATTGGAACACATCATAGTAGCCATATTTTGAACACACATTGTTCATATGTCACATTTGCACAGCTGGGCATTTTTAATGCCAATGTCTGACAGTACTTTTCAATTTACAGTTGAAAATTATGCCCATTAATTGTTACTTGCACATCATTACCGGTAATTTGTTAAGAATTTATCTGGTGGCAATTCTGATTATAATATACTTTTCAAATATAAAGTTATATAATGGTAGAGCAGTGGGAACATCCAAAAGGACATAACCAGATTATCATGTTGTCAATACAATATTTTAATGATTATCTGACAACTAAAAAATCAGGGTGGCCACGCACCTGGAAAAGTCAGGGAAAATCTTTTTTTTTTCAAGGTCAGGGAAATGTCAGGGAATTTTAAAAAATGTCAGGGAAATTTCTGATTGACAGAAATGTCAGGGAAAAGTCAGGGAGTTTTGTTCATTTTCATAATCATTGAGTACTTTAAGATCATTGATGAGTTTAAAACAAACATTCACGATGAACAATTACTGAGGGAACAAAATGAGCTCCTTTGGCTTTAATACTATAATAGCAAGAATTAAAGTTTCCTAGTTGAAGATATTAATCGAAAATGTAGAACTATCTGTAAGAGTGGGAAAAACATATGGAGAAAAAATAGAAACAACAATCGGAGTCCCACAAGGGGACTGCTTAAGTCCTGTTTTATTCATACATGTATTATACTTAGCCCAAGCTCTAAAAGAAAGAAATCAAGAGCATGATCACACATACAGTCAACCCAGACTCAGCAGTACAGAAGTACAGGACAGAATGCCTGAACACCTAGCTGACCATACATATGCATCACCCATGCCAAACAAACTCACCATCGCCCCACAATATGCAGATGACATATCATGGATTAACACAGATAAAACAGAAAAGGACAGAATCAAGAAAAGTACACCATCTAAACTAAGTAAGAGAAACCTATCAGTTAATGAAACAAAAACTGAGGATTATGAAGTATCAAGAAATGGAAATGAAGAATGGAAGAAAGGAAAATATCTG
Source organism: Amphiduros pacificus (assembly GCA_949316495.1). Classification (NCBI taxonomy): domain Eukaryota; kingdom Metazoa; phylum Annelida; class Polychaeta; order Phyllodocida; family Hesionidae; genus Amphiduros; species Amphiduros pacificus. Next base: position 36,595,737 of record OX439003.1, read on the forward strand.
GGAAGCCACATAGATACTGAGATAGATATCACAAGAAGAAAAGCTCTAGCATTAACAGCTTACAATCAATTCAAGAAAATCCTAGAGAACAAAAGCACCAGCACCAACTTGAAAGTGAAAATCGTGAACACTTACATAACATCAATATTTCTGTACAATAGTGAGCTATGGACAATTACAAAGAAGAGAGAGAATGAAATTGACACATTCCAAAGAAGAATTTTGAGAAAAGTCATGCATATTCACTGGCCAAAAAAGATCAAAAACAAGAAACTGTACAAAATTACAAAACAAGAGCCATGGAGCAGAACAATACTGAGAAGGAGGCTAAACTGGACAGGGCACCTCATGAGATTACATGATAGCACACCAGCCAAGCAAGCCCTGTATGAAGCTGTAAAACCAGCAAAAAGGCCAAGGGGACGCCCCAAATACACTTGGCTTGAACAAATGAAAAATGACATGAAATTGATGAAAGTAAATTGCACAAAAGGTGGTGGAAAAAGTAGTAATAGAAAAAGTGGTGGTGGACTAGATATTCAAGTAATAAAGAATCAAGCAGAAGATAGAGAAAGGTGGCGGGCTCTGATTAAGTGCGCTATGTCGCAGGCACCTGAGCATGCGCAGTGCTTGGAGTGCGACGTCGACGGAATGCGGAACTGATGATGATGATGAGTTGAAGCTCAAATATCCATGATGTTGTTACATGTCATACTTATTTTTTATTTTAGTTCTAGTTTAATCATTCCCATATTGTGGCCTCCCAGGCCTTACATATATAAATATAAATTTATATATATTTCTATGTGCAGTGAAATTTATGGTTCTAAATTTTGTGTTCAACAGGACAGAACCTCTGAGCTTGCATAGATTGCAGGATTGAGTCATTTAGCATGATGAATATAAACATCCCCTGAATTTGGCATTCAGCGGGAACATACCTTTAAATTTAGTTGATGTGTGCATGGGAGGCCCCAATATTCATTCAATGTACCATATATATACTCCTGTACAAGATGACTTGTGTATAAGTTGAATGGTAATTATGCATCCCAAATACCTAGATGCATGTTAAACACATTTATAAGATGAATTATTATTTTGGGGTCACATCACCAAATTGATTTTCAATCTCAAGCATGTGAACTGGATTGCAGAAATGGCGTGAAGAAAACTTTTTTCTTCCAATTCGGACAGATTTATTAATGGATTGACATTAAGCTTGTTAACTTCCCGGTAAGACCACAGACAAAGAAATAAGTCACCTAGATAATGAAACCAAGATTATTTAGAAAGTTGTGTGTTGTTGTCAAAGTAAACATGTGTTGAAATGTATGTGATTAAAAAAAAAGAAAATTGTTGAATAATCTGCATTATCCACTAAAATGATATTAACTAGGATCACATGGCCATATGTATTTATGTATTCTGTTTCCAAAGTAGTATCCTGTAGTAAGTGTGTTGCTTTGAAAGTAATGTTTAGTGTTATACCCTCAGGATGTATATGAGACCGAGTATCTGTAGTGATGATATTTTGTTTCTCTAATCAGTCATGATGAACTGGCTGATGTGTTGAACACAAATTATACGAAAACAAAAGTAATTCATTTTAAGAGTTTAAAGATACATATTGTACCTTTTAAATCTAATATCCATAATCACAGGCTTAATAAAAATATACATTTATGCATGAAACCATCATCCAGGTAAAGGGTGAAATGGGCGGCTGTAGGGGAGGATGGAGGCCGCAATACCTGGAATTATTTCTTGAGTCAGGGAAATGTCAGGGAATTTTTTTCTCATCAAAGTGTGGCCACCCTGAAAATGTAGTACATGTTGACATGGGGAAAATGGGACTTGGTCCTAAATCTCAGTTTTTCAAAAATGGTTTTCACTTGCAGCTTCTCAGTATTTGATGAAATGGGCAGTCAATGAAGAAAATAGAGCCATTCAGGTGAGTACTAATTCAAAACATTGCTAAATGATAAAAGTGTTTGACTTTTTGCTATTGTAAAGTGCCAAAGTCAATATCAGAAGGATCTTCAAATTCAGTATTGAATGAAAAATATACTAGTCAGAGACCAAAATATAATTTTAATATAATAAAGTTCTGTGGTGTGCACCCTTACAAAAAGATATTTAAAAAAGAGTACTTATTACATAAAAAATGATTTTATAATGATAAAATATGTTATGCTACTCTCTTATAATTTGTCTCTCCTCCCATTTGCTCATCTGTAAGTGAGCTTCAGGGTTGTGACTGGTCAGAGAAATGTCAGGGAATTTGGGCTTATATCAAGGAAAATCAGCATTTTGCATTTTGGTTATGGAAATTTGGGTTTGGCTCAAGGAAAGATGGTTATTTTGAGAATTGCTTCACTTATTATAATGGTCAAAAGATTATGAAAGAAATATAGACATTATATATTAAGGTTTTATGATAGTGTTGAATACAATGCCATATAGAAGTCATAACAAGTTTAGATTGTTATTAAAAAAAATATAACAATGACAGAAGTCTGAGATCATCCAGAATATGAGCAGCTGACTTTATGAATTTGATCCTGATGTTGTAAAATTGGTTAGTAAAAACAAAATTTGGTCATGAAAAAGTTGGTAAAAAGTCAAGGAATCTTTTTGTCTTTTCAATGTGGCAAACCTGAAAATGACAGCCTGGATTAAAAAATATAACAAATATAAAATTGGCTGTCTGTATAACAACAAAAACACTTACCAAACACTTGACAACTTTACCTTTTGCAACAATGGTTACTGGGTATTATATTTTGTGCATATGAATCAAATAATGAGACCTAAAATGCATTACAATTAAAAGATATATATTTTCCCAGAAAGTACCCTATATGAAACTCCCCACTCCAAAAGTGCTTTCTAAAAAACAAAAATTGTTAAATTATGATTGCTAATCGAGTAAAATATTCTAGCCAATCTGCATGTTGAGTCATTGACCAATTGTGTGATTCTCTGAATTATAATTGCAGGATGTAGGAAATCAAATTGTAGAGCTCAATCTGGTCTGGACTGAGGCCCAGCGAGAATTCACTGGTAAGTAGTAGTACCAGATGATACAACCCCAGATGACACAAACTATGAGGACACTCCTCTCCCATCTCATCACCTAAAGTAGGTCTTCCATGTTTCTTCCAGAAGAAATGGAAGAAAGTGGAAGAAAGCATTTTCTTCCATATTTCTTCCACTGTCCCGGAAGAAATAGTTTTCTGCCGGAAGGAAACCAACCCTGTCTCCAAATCATCATCTTTTGCATGTTTGTCAATTGCATATGTATCATGAATACTGCATATCAAATAGATACTGTCGCCATCTCTTGTGCTTGATTTCCATTCACCCCATGTCATTCTGGGCATTGAAATCTTGTGACAAGTCTCATGAGAGTCTCCAGCTTTGGATGATTACAAGTGTCAAAACCGTCATGTTGCCTGTCATTTCAGAAAGCCCCACCCATCTCATCACCTAAAGTAGGTCCTCCATTGTTTATGTTATGGCTTGTTACCACAAAATACCCACTTTTGTACTAAACTATTTTGATAATTAATGTTTGACTTTTCCATGAACCATGATCCTATTAGTATAAGAATATCTTATTATATTATTTATGAATATTTTAAGATGGGTTTTAGGTCAACTTATATTTCATTGAATGATTAAAAAGGGGAGAATTTGAAATAGCAGATTTTCTATGAGATTGAATTAATGTCTGGAGCATTGCATGATATTGTTTGTTTTGTGCAGATCACCTGAAGGATTTCAAACAGATGTATGAGTTTGTTCTTGAAGGAGAAAAGCATGTAGACCAGGCCAAAAATGCTCTTGTGAGTGTTACATTGTTTTTCCACATATATTATTCCAATTGTCTGAGATTAATAGTTAACTTTTGAACATAATATGTAATAAATAGGATATGATTAAAATGATTAAAATAATAGGATATAAATTACATGTAATATTTGACAGTCATTATATGAGTGTTTGTGGACTATTTAATTGCTTAACTATACTTCTGTATTAAAAAAATTATCTTTCATAAGAATACTGCAGCAAATGACACAGACCTTTTAGCTGTGCCGACTTTGGTTAGGAAAGCTTATGCAGAGAGGGAGAATGTTTTTGTCATTCTGTTTGTTTGTCTTACTCCATCTTCTCCTCCAAAACTACTGTCTGGATTTCTTTGCTATTTGTTTTCAGTTAGGCTGAGATTTATTTTTAAATTAGCAAACAGCAAATTATTTCCCACATGCAGAGAGACCTTGAAAATCCAATGTCTCATTCTGCAAGATCCTTGACTGAAACTGAAAAATGTATTCAACTAGGATGTCAAAACATTCTTATTGGATAACAAAATGAAACTAAATAACAGCAAAACTGAAATGTTCATGTGTGGGAAAAGTTGACATTTCAAAAATGTACCATGAAAGAGCAAGTGAGGAAAGTGTGCAAAAATGGGGGTTTGATGAAAAAAAACTGGTACTAATAAGGAAGTTCAGATGAAACAAGTGCTAATAGCCAAGCACATGTGTTGATCACTTTAATTTTGGATTATAGAAACTCACCACTAGCAGGAATATCAAAATGTGAAATGCTAAATTGCAAAAATTATAAAATTCAAAAGAGATAAGACAGATACCTAATAACATTGCATGTTAAGAGGTTATATTCAGCAACCTTAAGATTGTAATTTAATTGCTTTGTTTATATTTTAAGCTTGCCTGTGAACAAAGAGAAAATAAGATAAAGAAAGAGCTCAAGAAAGCAGCCAAGGTAAGGCTTTTTTTTACATTTTATTATTTATTTATTGAGAAATTGGGAGAATTTAAGGAAATAAGGAGAAATCCTTGGATTATAAGCATTGCAGTTCTTTCATTAATTTCAATCATCTTGTTCTGGTCCTCAAAGAATATATAACTTACGTTATCATTAACAGATGTCTTCTTTAAAAAAATTATTTGATATAAAATGAAAAAAAAAAATCACATGATTGGTTATGGTCCATTAAAAATTAGGGTTTTTTTTGGTCAATTTCATCAGCCACACATTTTGTTAAGATCTCATGTGACACATTTCCAGTTTCATCATAGCATCCTTGCGCTATTTTTTCAGCAAAGGCTACCAGCAGATGAGTTCCGAGTGCTGGAGAATCGACTGATGCAGGCAGAAAGGCAGAAAGATCTCGCCCAACTTGAAGGTAAATACTTTCAATCATCTTGTATTATGCAGCTACTAAAACATTTCTATAGTTTGCAAGGGGATTATAGTCAAATATCATTAAACAAATTCAAATGAGTAAGAAAAAGTCACAAAAATTTTGCCTATGATCTGCTGAGAATTCTAATTTTACTAAAAATTAGTATAATATGAACAGTACTTGGTATTACTTCAAGATATACTTGCAAATTTTACTTAACAATTATAACAAAATGGATTTTGCTACATATTTTGATCAGTAGATTCCTGAAATCAGGAAATAATTTAGTACTTCAGTGTTTTGATCATTCTGCAATGTCTGCAAAATTGTATAATTTATTTTCAGTTGAGGACCGAATACGGGAAAATGAGGCTGTGAAGTTGATCAGGTTCAAGGATGGATTGGCAAGGCTGTCCGAGGCCTATGTGGAACTTGGCCGAAAATGTGCCATTATCTTTGAAGCCCAAAGAGACATTGCCACCCAACTGCCAGATGTGTACGAGCGGGATTTGGAAGAAATCAAATATACAGGTTAATAAAACCTTATTTCCAACATATTCTTGGACCAATGCAGTGTATATGCAATGCTATGGCACCAAGAAACCTTGATAGAGAACTGTTCAAAATATATTTTCTATTAAAAAGTTTGTACTGAAAAGTTCAAATCTGAGTCATTCAAATCTTACTGAAGTTACAGTGGCCATTTTGTTTGCTGTGTTTTCTCAGGATCTGGTGCTACAAAGCAGTATGTTATGCAGGCCAAAGAGAAAGTGAGACAGTACAAGAGACACAGGCAGTCTGGAGTAGCCATACCCAGTGAGTATACAATCATTCCTGACTGTAAATAGTTCTTAATAAGATAGGTTTAGGTAAGTGAAAAGGATATTTGTGTGTTTCAGACACTGGAGAACCACCACCGCCATACACCCCAGGAAACTTCTACATCAAACACCCTCCTGGGGTTAAATGTGTTGTAAATGACACCCCTACGGATAACCCTCCATTGTCTCATCCTGATCATACCCTCCCTGGCTACCGTAGCAACCGTTCCACCACCCATAGCAACATGACAATGCGCAGACCTGCAGTGACCCAGCCTCAGCACCAGCCTCAGCAGCAGCAGCAGCAGCAGTCACAGCAGCAGCAGCACCAGCCTCAGCAGCAGCAGCCTCAGCAGCAGCCAGACTTGCGTAACCCAACCCTGCAGCCACGAGAACCCCCTCCCCTCCCTCAACCTCCACCCCTCCGACAACACCAGTATCCCATTATAGACTTAGTAGCAGAGGACCGAGAATGGGGCAGCGAGGACGAGCTTGAAAATGACATGGACCTTGACCTGACGGGCGCAATGGGCGGTATGAAACTCTAAGAAGTCTTTCACATCTACTGTACATAATACTTGACAGAATGCCTCCTCTGTGGGGAACTCTTCAGTTTTAGGTGAAAAGGCAAAATATGTATCTGTAATTGCATCTTCTGAGTATACTTCCCCTAAGTTAGATATTCAAGAGGTTTTGTTTTAAATGAAATAAATGTTAACAAAATAGTTGCCACATATTTTATCCAAATGATATTTGACGAAGGAGAATAATTTTTCTTCAACTTCTATAGATCTATACACACTTATTAATCTATCTATTGTTAAAGCTTGGTGAATGAGCATAAACAATTAGGACTTTCCTTCTTCCTGACATAAGGAATTTTATATTGTAAAGTTATACATATTTGCAAGGACTCATTATATTGTAAAGTTATACATATTTGCAAGGACTCATTCTTCATGTTTTGTGTAATATTTGATTTGGCGATACATTTTTTAAAGCCTTCAGAATCCTTACATAACCTTTATTCTTTGAAATATGTGTACTATCATTATATATATATATATATATATATATATATATATATATATATATATATATATATATATATATATATATATATATGATATCTATATATAAACTCAAGACATCTATATATATATAATTTATAGACCAGATTTCTTCTCTTGGTGTTGATTGCTTACCAGTTGACTTCAGACATCAGTTTGGTAGCGCATATTACTGACTGCAGTATAAGGTCATTATCATTATCAACTCTTGTCACATCAAGACATTGTGTGACTAACTAAACATCCAGGTCATGAGGATTGTTGTCACATCAAGACATTGAGTGATAAGCTAAATATCCAGGCCTTGATGGGTGTTGTCACATCAAGCCATTGTGTGACGAACTAAACATCAAGGTCATGAGGGATGTTATCACATCAAGCCATTGTGTAACTAACTGAACATCCAGGCCTTGAGGGTTGCTGTATAAAGCAGTTAGGCTGAAGCATGAGGTGACAACCCAACAGTCAGAAATATACACGATCAAATAAGTGTTCATACACAGCTGTTTATGGTGTAATGTGATGTGTTTTTAGCAGTGTTAGTTTCATTATAATATCTGGTTGCATCCTTATTATTATTGCTCTGAGTATCTGTTTGTGTAATACTTTTCATCTCTCATTTTAATGTTAGTTAATTGTGATTTTCATGAGATTCCAGTTTGCGATGTGATCTGGTGATGCTGTGAAAGCTATTATTTTCAAGAAGAGCACATATTTTTTAGCAGATTCTTGAGTTTAGGCCTTTAATTTTCATATGTATCACAAAATATGAGTTTTTTTCTCTTAATAATGACTAGAGCATATATTATATATTATACAACAGTTATTATTTCAGCTTTCACAGTAAACCCAATATTATGTGGTGAAAGTTTTGCTTGTATATGTGATAATTGAACACCAGAGGTCACTGCCTGTTGTTATATATGCCTATTTTTGACACAGCATATATGATATTTATGATATGTTACATTAAGATACTGGAATTGATCACATTCCACAAATTAAGAACCTACAGAATGTAATGGATTCACTCCAACAAGCAGTGTCACCTGGTGGACAGTTACAAGACATTGATGTTTGTTGTCTGAGAAAAATAGGAATAGAAATGTCAAATCAAAAGGAGAAATTTCATGACATAAAAATCGTGATAACCTCAAAGTATTATTATAATGACCAGTAATTATTTCTTTGTGATATCTGATGAATGGGAATTATAGTTTGTGTTACTTTAATATAAGTTTGAATTTTATTTATTGAACAGATAATTTTTGGTTTCTGTTAATGTTGTGTTATTATTGGGAAAGATTCACTGAATAGTAATTGGAATCACTTTATAACATCTCTTCAGCAACTGTGTTCAATTCAAGTGAAAGGTTGATTGTCTGAGTGATAATAGAGGTGTATGGAGTTAATAGTTGGAATCTTGTGATGAGGGTTTATAGGGGCTGTTGTACTATTGCCCCCCTTGGATACCCACCCTATGGGTGTAGCACTATGTATGGTAAACTTCTACATGGAAGTATTTGTTATAACTATGCTAATGGAGAAACTGGGCTTTCTTTGTATTATTTAAATGCAGGACAAGTATCAAAGATACTCAAGACATTTGAACATGTTGAATTCAAGACCCATTCTTGTACCTCATGTTGCTTGATACATATAGCATATCTGCATAAAAGTACTTGGATAAAAGCAAATTTGATTGTGTTTATGCAAGTACTTTTTTAAATGTGAAATTAAATAGGGGTCTGTAGTTTAACAGGAATAAGAACCAAATAACTATTGCTGAGATTTATACATATGTTACATTATTGTCCATTCTATTATATACCCAATAATGCCTTTGCCACGGCAGCTTTGAGAAATTCTTGGTATATATCCTTCCAACATTGTCTGAAACACAAAGGGACCTACTTGGTTCAACACATTCAGTCCAACCATTTTGGGAAGAATTGCCATTTCTGAAATCATTAAAATGACTTGTGCATGTGGCCATGTGAAGTTGCATGATCTGTGGGTTATTTTTTCTTTGTTACTATTCTGTAATAATCATGCAATAAAACTATATCTTGAAAAAAAGTTCAGGGTCTGCAGAATGCTATTGTGTCTGCATTATGACGATGCAGAATTTTACAAAAGGTGAGATTTTAAAAGGTTGTAATCAATATTTAGTGATTTGTCAATTCTGCAATATTTCCAAGATCCAAACTGTAAATGTTTTGTTTAATGTTAAGGGCAGCCATATAAAGGGACTTTATATAATAAAAATGTAACAAAAATAGTTTTATATCCTGTTTTTATTCAGAATTCCTTTCATGAATAGCAACTTAAATTTACATATATACATAATACAAAATCTCCATCAAGTTGCTCCCGCTGCCGATGGTCACACCTTAACCTACTTCAACTGTTTGGTCAGAGAAAGTAATGTGCATTTAATATATTTAAGAGGGAGAAAATAATGTAAAGTAATGTGCACTTAATATATTTGTTTAATTTAATAAGTACATTTATAATATGGAATTACAAACAACAGCTATGACAAAGTACCTTTAGCCAAAACATTATTCCAAATGTATGAATAGAGAGCTGCACTATTTACCGAGCCATAATGAAATGTTTTGAAACTTAATCTTGCAAAAGCTTTCAATGGAACAGTTTTATCATATATTTGTGGAGTCCAAAATATCTACTGATATGTATCCAGAAAGATGACCTGCAGCTGAGGAGATATCAGATGTGATTATTGATTCTTTATTATTGCAGCTCAAAGAATTAAAACACCTGACCATACAATATTCAATGGAATTCTATCAATATCAATGATTGAAAGACCCACTTGATCCATGATTATGACATTAAAACAATGTATGTTATATTTTACATTAATTTATTCTTTCAAAATGCAAAATTTATCAATAAAATGGAATTTAAACTATGGAAAAATGAAAACACAACTAGACATGTTTATTCCATGTTTAGTGGTCAATCAAGATGAATGGTAAGTGATCAAATCATATCTAGAAAATTGTTAACATCAAAATGCCTTGTATAACCAGGGACAGTTTGATTATAAGATGGCAAATGATGACTGATGTGTATTTCTGATATACTTGACACTATAGAATGGATTGGGCCTCGTCCAATGTATTTCTATTTATCACATAGTTTCATCAACATGTCATTTGTACAGAAGTTTAATTATTTAATCTAATGTGACGAGAAGTCCGATAATTATATTATTTTATGCAGTTAAGAATTTCACATGCTAATAATGAGTTCCATATTTGCAAGAACAAACTAAAATAGTATCTTTACAAAACAAAATTAAATGATAGCTTGACAAACATAAAATTAAATACCTGCAAATAAGCACAATAAAAAACAAACAAAATAATTTTTTGTTTATACATGTATACAATATAGTCTTGAACTGTTTTCTAAATATATGATGGGCATATACTTATCTGAAATTGGGCCTGCACTAAGGAAAACTCGAGGGTTGATTCATGCATTTATTTTCTTTTCATCCTGCTGACAATTGTAAATTTCAATCAGTTTAAAAAGAACACTATTGTGATCTACATGACAATCAAGAATAAATCTCCTTTCCAGAGATTTCCTAGTCCCATATTCATTCCAAGTGAGCCTCATATTAATTTCTGGTGGGTTGAATATTGATTCCTAGTGATCCACTTTGGTGTCTTGGGAGACCTATTCATTCCAAATGAGTCTCACATTAACTCCATGTCAGTGCTACTGAGTCACATTATGACATGATGACAGTTACTTAGTAAGTTTTCACATCCTTGTTCTGGTTTCAAATTGAATCATAAAGCCAGGGTATCTTTGATAAATTTTCTCATTGTGGTACCAACTGATGTCTGAGTGGGACCCATTGTCTGATAACTGATCTAAAATACAAAAATATTTCTTTCATATTTACATACATACCAATTAAACCACCAAAATATCTAACAGAATATTCATTCCATCATAAATTAAATTAAACTTTACTAAATTGCAGTTTGTGGAATGTTTTTTTTAATAGATCAAAATTATTTCCGATTTTATTAAATCAGTCCCTTTAATGAAAACTAAAAGGACATTAAGAAAGGTAGGAAAATTACCTTGAACAAATATGGTTGTACATCTGCAAATGTTGTATCAAACACAAGGTCAAGGTCAGTCTGATTGGGCATCTTTGGGATGTACTCATGGCGGGTCATGTTGTCTGCAATGTACATGATCTTCTCCTCCACTAACTCACTCACTTTCTCCCGACAGATTTGACGCTCTAAGATAAATGCATTATTAGATTATAAAATAATCATATAAACGATATATATATTAATGACAGATTACATATAATTTCTACAAAAAAAGGAACAATTCTAAAATATTATTCAATAAAAAGTTTTCATGGTTTAGACTTGCAATATTAAAAGACAATGTACATTTAAAAAGACAATGTACATTTAAACATCATACTATATTAAATCTTATCATAAACACATTTAGATAAATAACTATAAGACTCAGATTTCTGTGTCAGCCAACTAATGCATGTGACAGATAAACCTGGGTAGCGTGAACTCTTTGTGACCCTAAATGAGGCGCAAAGTAGCTTAGCACCATTTGTCATCATGCTATCACCATATGATGTCATTTCACCTAGAAATGATGGTAAACAAGGAGTGTGCTTTCAAAAAGGGGCTATAAATTAGGATGTTTTCAAATTGGTTGCACAAATACTTAATGGAGTGCATTAACCTGAACAATAAAGAGATATGGAAGGCAAATACCTTTATCTTTGATCTTTGATTTTTATTTGTATATTTTGACATCACTGTTTAATTCCTTAAAGTTTTATCTTACATTGAACCTCATCTGAGGTGTCAAAAAGTTCATGCCATCTGCCTTGACCCATGATGTGCAGCTTTGGGTTAACATTGAGCTAGAGGCTTGGTTGCCACACTCACAAGCTATATGGTATATCCTTTGACAGTCACTCATATATTAGGATATGATTTGAATGCAAAGATCAAATATAAATACAAATAGAAAATATGCATTTTGAAGTGTCAGGAGAGAATGTTATCAGCACAAGATTTTTGTTTGGTAGCCAGATATAGTTTGTTCTCACCATGCTCATTGGCAAGTTGTATAACATCAAGTTTGACTGTCCACACCTCCCAGGGTATGCACTCTGCAGGGAACGGCCATCGGGCTCGCTTCTTCTGGTAAAACTCCAGTGATATCTGAATGCAAAAAAGAGTCAAATAAGAGAGGTAAATAAGACATTTTATATGTAATGCGGAAACAGATGCAGTGCATCCCTTTTAATGGTTGACTGTTACCTTCCCTTATGAACCTTTTTATGTTATGAGGGTCCATACATCTTTGTGGGAGGGGGAGGAAGCTCAGTCAATTTTAATAGTAGTCAAGTGCAATAATATGAGACAATCATTTACTCATATAGCTATAGTAATAGTTCCTTCCTTGCAGATTGTGGTGTCAAATACAAAATTGATATCTAAAATCTGTGGCTCTTACCTGTCCTGTCCCACCAGTTTCAGTATTTCTTAGCACATCTCTGAAGCCCAATATTTCTTTCTTGAGAGTGCGATCTAACTCTTCTGATGCCACTCTCACCTTCAATATAACATGATTGCTTATATTCAACTAACACTTTGTGTTATTTTGTGTTCCCAATTTATGGTTAAAGAAGACCAATTTGAATATGAAAGCACTGATGAGTACAAAAACTTTGTTATCACATATACTGGTATTAACCATTGACTCTTACTTTGTATCCAGATTGTTTGGATGAAATATTTTGGAGAAAAACACAATAAAACTCACATAAGTAAAGTCTATGAAATCACAATCAACATCAACCCAGCCCACTGTTCCTATAGAATAACTGCCTTCTTGTTTGTAGTGGAACTGAAAAACAGCATTAATCAAGGAACAGTTGAATTACTTCCTCACAAAATAATGTTGCTTTCTATCTGTTGTTTGCATTGAAGCAGATTGGTTGAAATTTATATTAGTTTATCATAAAAAATATCTTTCATAAATTAAGATACTCACTTTTCCAAGTGTTCTGTGAAAGAGTAATGTGTGGAATATGCCTGAAAAAAATTAATGAAATTTATCATTAAACTGGATTATATTGAAATAACTTTGGGTAAATTATGTATTGTATCTGGTTAATTATGATATAAATTAGTAAAAACTACCGTAACTTACTTTCTACTACTTCTTCTATTTGTCTTCCCTCCACTGACTGTAAAAACAAAAATTGATGATCAAAGTATATTGCTTTTGATTTATATAAAAAAAAAACTTTAAGGTGAAGACATCAAAGTGGCTTGTAAAGTGTACTTTAATAATTTATTGTTTGAGATCAATTGATGCATCCAGTCATGCAGTAATTCTCATCTGCATCTGTGGGTGTTAAACTTGTGTGTGTGCAATCAAGAACATCTACATGTATATGTTTCAGATGCATTCTGGGAGATGAGTGTAATACATGCAGCCATGAGCCCAGGTTGGGGGGCAAAGTTTCAACTTATGTTTTTCATCATCTAACCAAACTCCTCTGAATTATGTTATATTACACAATATCTATGTCAATAATATCTCTACAGCATATCAAAGATTAAATATTAATTATATTTCATCATGAGTGTTTGCTTCTTTAGACTCTTATGAAAATTGAAGAACTAAATTATCCGGAACCCATTTCTCCTGTGACAAACACTGAACTTAAAATTGGGAAAACAAGAGTAATTTATTTGCAGCCACTAAGAAAGAGCAATACTGATCATGGCGACTTGACAATATAAATACATAACAGTGGATGATAATTAATGATAATTGTGGGTCAGTTAGGGAACGGCCTGTTTTGGGTTCAGTTTGTTTCGGATGTGGTTTGACTCAGGTGTGGTGGAGTGTAGGGTGCGGAACATCTAGAAAGCTATTCTGTGATATTTATTTTACTTTTTGTGAAAGGTGGCAATTGATATTACATTATCGAATCAATTTAGCAATTACCTAATTGTTGACTGTAAATCAGGTCTCAAACTTTCATTAATCAAAATGTTATTGCTTTTTTGTATGCAACTCTTTGAGCAGTAATAAATAAATGTAATAATATAAACTATATTATAACAAATGCATAAACAGTGATCTGAGATGATGAAGGCTGGTGTGTCGGCTTGGAAACAATGACAGACAAACCTTTTGATAATAAAATTGGTCCAAAATTCAAATGATTTTGGATGTGAAAGCATATAGTTGTCTGACTTATATGTAGTGACATGTATGAACGTGATAATTGTGATAATTGTGATGAATGTGATAATTGGGGAAGGAGAATACGACCAGGCTATTTGATATTTGGGGGATGGAGAAATATAAATATCATTTTCAAAAAGGAAATTACATATTCGTGCTGGACCAGTTACCACCGATGGTTGCGACGGAAAACTGGTCCCTCACGAGTACAAATTCTTTTTTTTTTTAAAGACTTTCTTGTTACTTTGCAATCTTGTTACAAATAGCCCAAATGATACTGGACTCCCTTTCTCGTAACACGCTTCCTTGCTTAGGGTCAATGGACAGTACGATCAGGCTCACTGCACCAGTGACGGTCAGGTTACTCGTACAGAATTCCACTCAGCATTTTATGCTCAGAGCAGTGGAAATGTCAAATTTTCAAAGGTCACAAATCTATCTAATATCGCATTATTGAAGAATAAGAAGTAACAGCTACATGTACAAGGCTTACAAAATTTACTTACCAATTCAAATACTTGCGATCTGGCATTCATATCGAGAAATCAATGCATTTCGGAATCTTTTGTGGAAAATTATCAAAACATTGATGTCGTAGAAAGGTTCTGTGTTTGTCGTAAACTAACCTCCTTTCCCAAAGCTAAAATATTTATTGTTTAATAAAAAAACAGTTATACAAGGATTTTTATCGAAAGTTTATTGTGTTAGCAAATTATAATAGAAAATGGATAATGAGTTAATCACTAAGTGATAACAATTTGATTAAAAAATTGTTATAATTCACGAGGCAATGTGCTGTGCGTTCACTTCCGGATGTACAGTAGCAGACGAAAATCGACTGCATATTCTATCGTTTTAGAATTCGAAGTTACATTTCTCTTGTTCAAAGTCATATAAGACGTTTGTTTTGAACTTTTAATTTGATTTGTAAGCCTTAGGTACAGATCATTAATTAATTTTTGAATTTTCCACTAACTTTTGAATACTGCCTCACGTTTTGTCCCCAGACCAATGGCAATGGCAATAGTTTTCAGCCATATGAAAATTATTTTCCTAAATTATTCAACCCCTAACAGACGAGCCTTATCAAATTTAGTTGATTGGCTGGACTAAACAATTTTTTTTCTGAACGTGTGTAACTGCATACTTTTACTAAAGTGATAAAATTTATAACCATGGTCACTCAATGTGTTTAACCTGAGAGCAATATAATTATTATTGCTCTCAGGTTTAACAAAGTGCTGGGGAAGAAGTTCATGATCCACTATGTCTGACCTAATTATCATGATAACATTGTAAAAAGTTGTAGCCCAAGGGAATTTTACAAATGACATTGTTAACCCCTAATGGACGGAAAGGACGTCAATGTCCGCCACCAGCAACAGACGGGAAGGATGTCGACTTACTTCCCCATTGTTTTGGCTTAGTGACATCATTTTTGTACCATTCTACATACATGTATATTTTTGAGACCTTCTAAAATTATTTTTTCATAGAATTTCATTTACAAATATGAACAATTAAGAGGACAATTTTGACCTTTCTTTTCAGTGTCACTTTGCGTGGATCTAATCATCTTGAAGTGCATCACTATCACAATGACATGTAGAAGGGCGTCTGAGACCAAGTTCAAGTATTCACCATTAATAATCATTCATCATTCCAGGTAGTCACGGATTCAGGGTAAACAGCAGGTCCGGATTCAGGGTAAACAGCAAGTCAATATTGACCAATGGATAAATAAATATTTGATATATGAGATATATATCATACCCGACCCAAATCATGATTACGTCTATTGGCATATATTCTCAGTCAAAGAATACCAAGGTCAAGGGTAAATCTATTCAGCTGAGTAAATGGACAAATAACTTTTGCAATGTAATTTTTCAGGAATAATAGGTTGTCAAAAAAAATTCTTCCAAGCCAAAAGTTTTAATTTTAAAAGGATTTAACTCTAGCAATGTGAACTTATGCAATTTTAAGGACATCAAATGGGTAGTTCAAGTGTGAATATTATTTTTTCAGATATTTTTTGTTTATAATAATTTCAATTTTTAATAAACATCATATTATTTGATGCTTTTTTCCTCACAGCTAAATGAATGTTTAAGTTCTATCTGCATTATCCCATAAGGTCAATTCTGTGTACCTAATTCAAATTTATAGGATCTGCAATGAAGCTATTTTCATGGGAGTTTGGCAACTTATCTTAAACTGATTGGGAAATAATTTAAATTAGGCCAATTGGCTGATGTATTGAATACTTCCTGCTCTAAGACATACAACATTTTGGAGAAAGATAAACCAAAAACAAAGGTAAAATGATGTTCATGACTTAAACATTTATTCATTTATAATTACATGTTTTATTAATAATGATGTATACAACTTAATATCATCTTAAAGTACTGGGTTTGTTGATAATACACATTCACAGGGTGGTCATGACCAAAAAAAAAAAACATTCTTTGCATGCCTAGAAATCTTGTACCACCTGATATAAAGCAAGATTTAAATATACACATACGGAAAGCATCTGTTCTGCATGTACTTTAGCAGACATTCAAAGGTTTTGTACACATCTTGACAAAAAAGGTTTCTCTAAAGCACAGGACACTTAACACAATTGTATGCACTAAGCACTTTTGTTTATTATCATTATTACTTGTAACTTAACGTTGAAAGCTTACTTTTGCAGAGATTGTGGAAATGGTGAAAACCAGTTTGCAGTGATACTTAGCAGAATTTGTTGTGAGAATCTGGATTATCTTGCAACAGAGTTTTATTTTGGCACAAAATGGAAATCTCCTTTATGCATTTGGATAAATGTTTTTCTTTTATTTTGTATAAGTCTTCATTATCCCAGTACAGATTGTTAGGTGCCATGGTTTGTATACATCGATCTGAGAGACATAAAAGCTTGAAAAGATAAGCTTGTCAAATTGAAATTGTAGTAAAATCTAAATTGTCATGCAATATATTCTTAAATGATTTATAAATGAACATTCATCAAAATTTGAATTTTTAAAAATCTGTTAAAATTTTACTTCAATTTCATACTTGACAGATCTTCAAGAAATGTTTTTCATTTTTTTTCCATTAAAAAAAAATTGAATAAACAAATTAACATTGCATTATAACATATTATCACAAATAGAACAGTATGGTTCATACCTGGACCGGAATATGTTTCTAAGGTCCCAGGTTCATTTCACAGCACATTACTTTCTACATCTTGAAAACGTATATATCAGATCATACTTTACATAATTTTCCCGGACAATTCCACCTTTCTCTTCTTGATTTTCACAAATTTTTACCCAAGATTTTCTGGTATTATATTTTATAGAATTAAATATAAAATGATTTGTTGACATAACTTTAGAAACATATAAAATATGAAAAATAACAAACACTTAAAACACAAAACACTTTTTCTTTAAAGATAACAAAATTTGCTCATGAAAATTACAAAGAAATGTGACAACTAGTCAATAAGTAGCAATATACAATGAACAAAATGTTTTCCTTCTTTTTACAATCAGGACTACGAACAATCTTATATGCTGTAAAGTTCTGTAAAAGCGCCACATCAATCCATCTCATGGAATGCTACAAATAATCATGCTATTGTCATCACCATAGAGTACACTTTGACAAGGGCAGGTATAAAGTGGGTGAAAATATACATAGGGTTAAGTTGCAGCACAGGCTGTATCATATTCATATCAGTTTTGTCATTTGAAGCTAGCCCTGTTCTGATACTGTCATATACTCCTCCATACATACACATGAGCACATCTGTCTAATAATTATCTTAAAAAAGAAGAAACTGTACATATATAGCATTTACACATAATATTAGCATAATTTGCTTATTTCACATGCCACTTTCATGCATCACAAACACAAGTTGCTG
This sequence comes from Amphiduros pacificus, assembly GCA_949316495.1. NCBI lineage: Eukaryota > Metazoa > Annelida > Polychaeta > Phyllodocida > Hesionidae > Amphiduros > Amphiduros pacificus. The sequence continues at coordinate 36,614,076 of OX439003.1, forward strand.
TTGACGGTATAGGAAGACATCACAAATCTGTAGTCATATACCTACTATGTGGGCTTACTCCCTATTCCATTTTTACAAGTGCAAAACATGGGATTCAGTTTCTTGTATATTAGACTGGTTATTATTACATTATAAGCGTTGTTGTCTTCTGCACTGCAGAGCATTCTCATCCGGACGTACGCAGCTCCACTGCTTCACACACATTCCACTATTACAAAACATACAAGGGAAGTTCAAGAAGAAACATCCTTATTTTCTTTTCCGTTCTCAAACTGTGAGCTGACATGCCATTTTTCTCAAACTAACCCGGTTAATTTTCATCTTGAAAATTACAATTCAATCAAACTGGTCAACAAAGTGCACCTTCAAGGTTTATGAATGAATCAATATTCACTTTATGAACTATGAATCAATATTCACTTCCTATATAAATACCAATATAACATTGGACATCACTATTGTCAACCCTGTTTTCCCCACACAAGGCCGCATCATATTCTGTGCGTAATATGCTGTATTATTCATAATGCTTTCAATTATTCTTTGACTGGCTAGATTAATCTCTACTCTTTAATCCATGTCTTCTTCAAAAAGATCCAAAATTTCCATAAAATCTTGAAATAAATCCCTTTGTGTTTCAGACTAAACACAATTAAATTTTTCTGTCCTTCATTTTTCTTCACTGATTAACCTATAGAACAGTTGAAGATGATGGGTAAATATTACAAACTGTTAAACAGGATATGACCATTTTATTAAACTCCTGTGATAAAAGTTTCAATAGTCATAATACTGATTTATCAAAGTCTTGATCTGAGGCTATCAAATGTCCTGTACAACAAATATACCACAGGCAAATGAATTAGTAAAAAACTCTTTATAATACATGTACCAAGTGACAGAAATTTTGTTATGCTTAACACGTACCATCCTAACAAATTGGCCATATTCATTTGTATTAAAAATTTTAAAGTTTATTTGATACAATTCGGTTGCCTGTGGCTACATACATAATGTCATCATCATCACTGTGATATCAGCAGTACAAACAGGTACACAGTCGCTAAATCCATTTTTGATTCCAAAAAAGCTTGGCATTTCCTCATGATTGCACAGAACACTGGCAGAATATGTCAATTATACAGCACATATATATTTTACATGTGAACATCATTATGTTCTGGGGCAGTTGTATAATGTAGCAAAAATCATCATGAAAACAGTGATCTTAGTGAAAGCTATGAAATTGAAAAAATTGCAATATATATATACAAACAGTCTTCTTGTAGTTACCGTAATTTGCACAAAATGACTTATCCTTGTTAAATACAGTGACTTTATTTTCTGACCTAGGTGCAAATTCACTTTCAAATGTCACTTTTAAACTGATGAAATTTTGCGATATCATTCTTTTTCTTCAAATTGAAAAGCAACATTTATTCATTTGGCAGTTCAATGTGAAAAAACAAAATAAGACAGCAAAACTTGACCATGCTTATCCTCAGCTACATGACAGGCAGAACTAGGGTGGGTCCACTTATTACCATCATCCATCTTCAACGATATCTTCAATTATAGGATATCCTAACTTAGAAGAGTATAAAGTGGTTGCTTCCCTAGCTTGCGACATGACACCTCCCTGTAGAGTGTAAAATTCCAATGTGACATAACACCTGGAATGCTGACCTCCTACCTGGAACTGACCTCCTACCTAGAACTGACCTCCAACATTTACTGACCTCACCACTATCACCTTTACTTATCAATCTCCTTGATACTAAATTTCTTATGAAATAATATTCATCACCCATATCGTTTCGAAATATCTGAATGTTATGCCTATCTTTATATGGGAGATGATTTATGCTTTGCGATCTTACATAAGGCAATGATACTGTTGTAAGTGTTTGTAATAAATCAGGGGCCAGCACACCTGCAGAACCCCTTCAAAGACCCTCACAAAATATACATGTTCATATCTGTGTTGATGACCCTCAAGCTTGTAGTGACTGAAACTTAGCTAAAAGATTCCGTGTCATTCCTTGTTCAGGAAGTTCCTCCTCGTCATATTTGTCTTCCTCGCGGACAATGTCACTATTTCTTAGGGGTTCATTTTCGTATTCGCCTGCATCTACAGCCACGTCATATTGTGGGTACTGTTCGTCCTCGTGGCTGCGTTCCATCTCCTCCAAACCATCTGGCTGCTCCCGCTCATCACTATATATCTCCACCGTCTTAGATGGAGAAGAGAACTTCCTGGTTGGCCCAGGACTTCTTGAGGAAGCAGCGGCTTTCTGGAGGCGGGCAGAGCGCTCTGGGGTGGGAGCTGCCGCGTTTACATCCTCCATTGACTTAAACTTGGCCAGCAGATTCCTGGTGAGGGCTGGAGGTGGTAATTCTTCCTCGTTATTTTTACTGCTTTCGTCCTCTTCTCTTTCTACCTCGTCACTGTATTCTCTGTACTGAGAATGATAGTCGTCCCCGTTCATACCATTGGAGGGTGCCGACTCTCTCTCTACTTCACTATCTCTCTCGTCTTGAGATCCCACCGAAACCTTACGAGGGGTGGTTTCTCGCGACCCTCGTCCCCTCAATGTTGTCACTTCTTTTACCTCCCACTTGAATTGCTAAAACCATAAAAATAAAAACATGAATAAAATAGGAAAAAACAAATGGTCCCTAGCAGTGTTTCATGTCTATTAATGTTTCCATATTTCTAATTTTGTTATTAAAATTTAAAAACTTTAATGCTGAAGAGAAAATGGCAACTTTTAGCAATAACTAAAAGATAGTAAATTACAAAAAAATATGGTTTATATAAAATTATAACTGTCAATCTTCACTTTACAAAAACAAGCAGCACAGGGCAGGTGCAATACAATACCAGTTAGGAAACTACTATGGATCTACTACATTGCATATTATATATAAATATCACTAATATTTTAATATTAGAATATGCAGCTTAAATTGATATCTACTTTAATTAATATTATAGTTTACATTGCACATAAATAATTAAGGTGTAAAAATGATCAACTAAAGACATTGAGAGGCTGGATGCAGTGGGACTTGGTCCGGATCAACACCTGACGTGCTGATCAGCCGGATGCAGGAGGATATTGACCGATTCAACGCTCGGAGCGCTGAGCAGCCAGATGCGGTGGCTCACACATATCAACCAATCAGTGTACATAACATGCACTGTTTAATAGCGCATGCTTGGGGCTGCCAAGAACCATGATGTTGCCATATTAGGCAAGTTTCCTTCAGAATCTTTGACCATATTTTTCCAATTTGACTAGATATCTACAAGATAGTATGGACTTCTGGACCAGAACTATCACCGATACTCAAAGCTTTTACAAATAACCATGACACAGACAAATTTATACCTACAGAGAAAGGACTAGACTCAGAATTGGAGGAAATATGGTCCACAAATTTAAATTATTTTTTTTGTCTTATCGACTTATTTCTTTTAAGTTATAAGTAACAATTTAATGGCTCATTGAATAAAGTGAAAATTCTTATATTGTTATCTCTAATAAAGCATGTTCTTTAAAATTTAATCCTTTTTTTAACATGAATCGTTAATAATAAGTGTATAAAAATTATATTTATCTTATCATGTATTATATTTATCTAATTACAAACATTTGCAACTAATACTGACAACCAGATGGTTCTTGTATACAACAGAATATGCAAATATCAGGTTTCCATGGAGATATGTAAATGAGGTGGTGTACCTTGGGATCCAGGCCCATTGTGTCAAGTATGGAGGGAAAGAAGATCAAACAAAGAGGGTCATTTTCCACACCTTATCATTCCTTTTCTCCAAATCTCAACTACCAAATGTTGTTCATTCATTTCCAACAAAATTGTCAACTTCACCAACCCTTACAATTGACCCAGAGACACGACTCACAGCCAAATTGCCAAATGAGAGAAAAAAGGTTCTTTTTTAAACTGGTAAGATAAGAAAGCACCACAGCAGCAATATTGCAAATCTTGAGTAGAACATTTAACAAATGAGGTGCAGACTGAAAGCTGATTTTTGTATTATAATATATACTTTAATGGGAAAATTTATGAGGAAAATGTTGTTGGAGAAAACAGGGTTAAAATAGTAGCAATCCAGTGCCAGTAGGCTCATATACTGTTAATCATTCTGATGTGTATAAACAGATACAAGAAATACTACCTCTATACAGAGAAAGAAGCTTTAGCTCTGACCTTGAGACTCTCAGTGACCTTCACAAGGGCATGACCTTGAGAGGTCAAACCTGTGAGTCTCACTCAAACATAATTTAGAATACAGGTTGGAAATGGTGAACAGTCCTCCAATCTGAAGAGTCATTGAGATGTTGCAGGTAATAGTTGGGTGTTAAGTTAGTTCATGCTGGTTAAACTGTTATGGGACATGAATGACCGTTGACCTATATATCCTATGATACGGCCGGAAGGGTTGCATTGTTACCTGGAAGGTTATGGGGGTGTGAAACCTGCTCCAACTTATTGGAATTAGGAAGTAAAACGTAATATTTAAATATTCTTCTTGTTCTTTTTTTTTAAAAAGACACACACACACAGGATGCGATTATATAACAGAGACGTATGGCACTTAATGACGACACAATGAAAGACGTGTGACATGGCGATATATAATTCGCAGTCTTAGTGACTATACAAGTGTGTGCAGTGCTTGGTGTGATGGATACAGGGGGAGCAGGTTTCACTGGCCAAGCTTGGTTTGTCTGTCCCAGTTACCATTGTGACCAGGTGGTAGTGGTGGTGACTACTTTTTTTTATTTATTTCTGATGCGGTACACTTCGTACCTTACTGTTGGCACCCTGAGGTGATGACTCGCGCTCTGCTTCTTCCTGCAGACTCTGAAACCTGGCCAACATATTCCTGGTGAATGCTGGCGGAGGCAACTCATCCTCCCCAGGAGCGTCACTCTCCCGCACCACTTCACGTGGTGACCTCTGGTGGTGAACCTCACCACCCTCTTTGAAACTAGAATGATGACTGGCTACATTTTCATAATTATGATCATCAGGCGAGGAAAGATCAGACTCGGGTGTGCGTACCTTTCTTGCATTTGAAGCTGGAGATTGGCTTGCGGGGCGTCCTCCTCCCCACTGCCTTGTGGATGCCCTTGGTGACCTTGACACTGGGGATGGCTGTGCTTTAGATGTCTGCTCCTTGGCTTTCCACTGGGCCAGCAGACTTTTAGTGGTGCCAGTTTCTGGCATCTCTTTCTCCTCCTGTGTCTTGTCGCCGGATTTGACCACGCCATCGAGGGTTTCTTCATCGGACTTGTGACCATTGTGTGCATGGCCACTCTCGTTGTCTGAGATGCCGGAGTCGGGTGAGGATTTGCTGTGTGCGCGGATCTGTGGCTGTTTGGTGCTGCTTGTTCGTGGTGATCTCGCAGGTGCCGGGGCGGGAGATCCTCCAACCTCATCCTCCAGAGACTTGAACTTGGCCAGCATGGTGCGGGTGAATGCAGGTGGAGGAAGCTCTTCCTCTTTGCTGATGTCCTCACCAGAGCGCACCACGCTGGGGTCGTGCACCGGCTCATTCTCGGACACAGACCTCTGCATCTGGTGGATGCCCTCTGCCAGCTCATCCCTCGGTGGCGTCATCTTACGGACGGGTTTGCGCTCATACTGGGAGTCACCTGACTGGATGTCGCGGAACCTTGCCACCAGGTTGCGTGTTGTGTCAGCTTGGGGCAGCTCCTCCTCTGGGTTGACTGGTGATGGGGTGCGGGCCTGAAACACAAACAATTCACTCAAAACACATTTATCTACACTCTCCAAACAAGAATTTAAAAAATCCTATTTTTTGGATTTTCTTCATTTTTGGAAGATTTGATGCAATGAAGGTGACATCCATACTCATGAATAATTTTGTATTGTAAAATTCATCTGAAAAATATTCATCACTTTGATTTGAAATCAATTTGTTCAAATTATTGGACTTGTTTTACGTGGCTATTATTCTTCAACCAAATTACTATGTCTTTAAATTGCAAATTATCGTAAGTACTATAAGGTTTCCCAAGAGCTCAACACAAACAGTGAAAGTAGCATTTAATTTTATGACCCCAGTTTATCACGTTTAGGGAGATAGTTTTTGACTTACTGGTTGCTGTGCTTCCCCATTGTAAGAGCTGTCAAGGGAGCGCCCTGGAGATTGGCTGAAAATGAGGCATTCACGATATTAGAGAATCTGAATCATGACAATGCAGCTGCATCAATCTATTTTTCTCCAAAAACTATTTAAGTCAACATCTTTTGTTAGCATTCATCATTATCATAAACATACACAATTTTTTCTATCAACTCAGAAAAAAAAACATTTGTTAAAGCCTCTCTTGAAACGTAACATCAAACAAATATTTAAAGATAATATTTCCACACAAGAATCTTAAAATTGTCTTTTAAAATGACGTAATCGCTAATTCAAGGAAAGAATATTCAAATAGCCTGTAGTAAGTGTCTTCCCTTGTTTAAATAAAATATATTAGACATAATGATGGCGTGGCTACCTTCTCTGTGACGTGGACCTGGAGTGGTCGACCGGTAGAGGCGGGGATTCATCCTGGTTCTCAAATCGAGACTTTATATTTCTGATGCTTGGTAGAGCTTCAAAACTTTCCTCTGGTTTGTCTTCAGCTGCAAGTACACAAACAGAGAGCACTGTGAATATACAGATTTTTGCTGTCATTTGTGGCATAAGCTTGTAGTTTGATTATCTGCAAATTAATCAATTAAAATTATTCCCGTATGTTACAACCAATTACAATTGAATATTCTCACCCAAGAAATATTGGTCATATAAAAATGGAAATATAAGAAATGTAATACATTCAGCAAACAATCATTGAAAAATGGGTACATTGAGCAAAATGATTGATTATAAGAAAGATGTGCTATTTGATATTAATTGGGTATATAAATGACGGGTTTGCATCTGAACATAATATAAGTATGTATAACTGTAGGCAAAATCCATGTTTCCAATGTGTATATATATTAAAACATCTCTGCAGTCATATGGTTGAAGTGATGGATCAATAGATGTAGTAGTAACATATGGTGTTCTCATATCGATACCCATCATGTATCTGTTCAGAGTCAGGTGTTTCTAGATGTGCCTCATCATCAGCCATGCACACATTAGGCTTCCAATATCCTCACAGTGATCAAATCCTACCATACAATGTGTGTAACAAGTTATCAATTTTATAAAATGTTAATATCCTTTCCAGCTGCAGATGTGTTGATATTTGTAAGGGGAAAAATAAAAGTAAAACACTATCCTGACACATTTCTGTAATATTACATTCATTTAAGTTCTCAACAAGTGTAAAAACTTATTAAAAATCAATAATTTATTCACCCAAGACACATATCCCTTCATATTTAGTGATTTTTTAAATCAAAATATTGTCTGGATACAAGCTTGCAATCAACTCTTTGATTGGCAATTATTTTTTTTACGGGATGTGATATGCTAGGAGGCAAGCAAGGTTAATCCCATTACTGAAGCCAGATGAGCAGATTATGGGTGTGATCTGGGCAGCATCACTGTCTACTGACCTTCACTGTCCTATCTTATATCCATTTACACAATTCCAAGTGCCAGTAGATGCTGCACCTGATTCACACGCAAATGTAATCTATCTCACAAATATGAAAGCTAATTTGCAAATTTTGAAAGAGGTCAAGATGTCAATCTGTTATTGTGTGTAACAAGAGTTGCTTTGATTGTTGAGATAATCAATTGTGGTCAATATGTTTACTTTATACAGGAATATAGCCAGGTGCATATAGTTTATGAGAACATGCAGGGGTGTTACGCATCTGGGTTAATATTTAATGGATAATGTATGTTGGATAAACTTTAATATATGTTAGGTTAGGGTAAATAGAAATTACCAAATGGATTATGATTTTTTAAATTTCTAAATATATATGATTTCAGAGGGGAAAAAAGCTTTATTGTAATGTGACAAACAAGGGATTTCTTGAACAAAAAACGTTAAATATACAAAGAGAGGAAGGCTTTCTCTATGATTATCATATATATAGAGAGAGGTTGTGTTTGACCTTGTAAAGTCAATGTTGGTGGAGCATGCAGGCAGTGGTGAGGCCTGGCACGGGGTGCTGCTGTAGTTGTTGTTGTGTTTTATGATGGCGGGTGGGTCGGGTTGCTGTATATTTGTATTATCTGTTATGGACACCTGCCTGCTGCCTCATATCTTATGCTCAATTGTCTCCATCACTTCTACAAACAACTATCTCACTTTACACAACTGCTTCCATCCAAGTGTTCACAGAAATCTGCATGCCAAAATGCCTCCCCATCCCCCCATCAATATTTGACCAAATCCCTGTTTATCAATGTCAGCTGGCGACGTTTTTCAATAAGTGTAAATTGTGTGTGTGACTGTGCTGTGGTGGACAACACAAGTGTGGATGATGGAGTTTTATCTGGAGTGCCGGGGAAAATAAGGCCTCGGATATTGATCTGGACAATTAGATTTACAAGAGTCTGCTAGAGGTATACATTTCACATCATGAATAATACGCGTCACATATTCCTGTTCTAAGCACTTCCTTGGGCTGGTTTGTCAACTTAAATATACCATTATATCATAACATTATATCAATACATCATGGTGCTGTTAGAAATTAAGTATATATATATATATATATATATTCTACACATTACAAATACAATAGAATTATCAGGAAATTCATCTGTGTTTAAATTAAGAAAGTCTTAAATCATTTAGTCACTTTTAAATTAAATGTCATAAATTTAACCGTATCATGCAACCAGGAGATTATTGTAACTGTCAACTTGATTTTAATGTATGCTTTTATTACATGCATGCAAATATTAAACTTTAATCACTATTTTTAGATCTGTCACTTTCAGCACTTAAGTAACGTATTAATGCCATTTAATTCAAGAAAAAAATATGATAAATATTAGTTAAATATAAAATTTAACATTTAAAGGGGGAGTTCCTAATAATTGGGTTGTACCCCAAACCATGTGTTTTTTTGTCATAAAATCATTCATTTGGTTGCCAGTAGTCATCTCACAAATTTCAAGTGTATCTTGTAAACGTTGTGATGATCAAATTTCACTTCAAAGTTTGGATCATGACATATCTCCGAAGTCAGTCCGGAATTTTATTACCCCCTGTCACGTGGGGTGGTGACGTAGAGAGTGTAACATTTTGGGAAAACCCCTAGCCCAGCATCATGGAGTCGGAGGGAGATTTTACAGATAGTGATTGTTCAACAAGTGTTTCTGACATAATAGAGGTCCAAAGTTTATGTGGATCATCTGAGGATGAAAGAAGTGGGTCTGAGCCACCTTCAGGTAGCTGTATTGAGCAGGGTAAAGTTCAGGGATGGCAATTTGACCCCCCACAACAAACAAGACTCATAGCCTGCAAACTGTGATTGAGAAGAGTCTGACAGTGGGGATGATCTTCAACAAATCAAAATAGTATATGTTATGATAGCAGATAGTATGTTATGACACAACATATCACACTGTGCCAATTAACAATTATGAAAACAAAACACGAACCTTGGCAATGCGATTTAACTTATCTTATTTTTCAGTCATTTGTATGGACCACAAAGTATATACTCAAAGTTTAAAATCTTGAAAAGACTTGCATATCACAAAAATGTTCATATAAAATAATAGTTAAAAGAGGTTTTAAAATTAAGGACCATTTTCTTTAAATTTGACAATATTTTGGTAAATGTTTTCCTGGGGACAACACATTGAATCACTGAGATATCTACATTCACCTCTCATTTCAGCACCCTGACCTCATATGCTAGTGTTTCTGACACTGCCACTTGATCATGGCATCAGTAGTGGAGACTTGTCTAGAACTTCTTTCCTCTGTTTTGTGGATTGTGAAATGACCTCTGTTCAGCTAATCTAATTATCACTAGGTTTGTGATGTGGTCTAATAAGAATTACAGTTCATTTTAGCCTAGGGAACCTCTGGTAGTCATTGTTTCAGGCCCAACTGTTACCATATTCTGACTCAAGAACAAAATATTCTCTTCATTGATAACCCTGGTTGTGTTTCAAACCTGCGTATTTTGTGTATTTCAAACTTTTGTTGCCACAATTTTTGGGGAATTGAAAACATTGATCCCTTGTCAATTACTTTTGTCGCAAATATTTATGACACACAATTCCCCTGACAATGAGAGCAGCTTATTTTGAGTACATGTTGAGGGGCCAGCTTCACCCACCATTGTGAGACCCAGTTTCCCGGGATAAGGAGTTACACCCGTGACGTATAATCTCCGAAGTTTTATTACCCTCCCGAACCCGACCTTTCTTTCCAGGACAGCCTGCTGCCACAACAAAGATCCACTTTGTAAATAAACAGTTGGCCAGATTAATGTAGGATGTGTGTGATATGATATCTTATTACCATATATTTAATTACATGTTAAAAAAAAATAAGGTTAGATTATTAGGAACTCCCCCTTTAATGTCAGTTAAATATAAAATGTAAAAAATATCAGTTAAATATAAATGGTTTCTGTACAGAAGGCAAACAATCATGCTAAGAATAGAAGTATATAAGCAAATGCAATTTGGTATTGACACATGGAAAACTATTAAATATTTTTTTAAGTCAGAAAAAGCAAAGACAAAATCTGTAAGAAGTACAAAATACAAAAAACATAATGATATTATACAAAAGCAAGATATATTTAAGTATGCATCAAAAAACAAATAAGAAACTACCGGTAAACTAGTTGCATTAAAATTGACATGTTCATATGCACTGTAAGAGAGAGAGAGACTCTACTCCTCGCTCATTATGAGGTTTGAAAGCCATATATATATATGTATATTCTGAGGGAAATCTTGAAGCAGCAGAGTTTACATCTGATTTCTTATCATGCCATCTGCCTTGGAGGGATTTGAGAGGGTTAACACATGGGCTAATCTAATTTGGCATTTTTCTATAACATCATACCATACATATTTATATGAGAAGCTTGTTTTTTGTTCTATGAGGCACAGTGATGGGTTCATGCTGGTTGACATCCATCAAAACTTTAGGATAGGATCATATTTAAGCGTCATAAACTAACTGCATTATAGTTGTAAACACTGAAAAAACTGCAAAAAAAAGTTATCATGCCTTGGGAAGCGAGGTAAACGAAGCTCTTGTGGCTGTGGTAGCTGCTGGCAGCTAAGTCTAACTTACGAACTCCTTTCTTCTTCTTTTCTTCCTCAGCTTCCTCTTTTACTGACAATTCTTTATCCTTTTGCTGTTTTGATTGGATAGCATCATCTTTTTCTGGTTCACCCTCTTTTGGTATCAGTTCTTCTGGTTCTCCTTCTGGTTCTCCTTCTGGTTCATCTTCTCCCTGATCTGTTGCTTCCTTTGTGTCCTCCTCTTCCTTTTCTGTATCCTCCTCCCTATCTTCTTTCTGGTCAACTTCTTTCTCTTCTTCAACCTCTTTCTTAGTCAGATCTTCCCCATTCTTCTGGTCTCCCTCTTTTCCGGCCTCTACTTCGTCCTCTTCTTTATCATTTTCTTGAACCTCTTCTTCAACCTTTTCAGTTTTACTCTCTTCCTCTTCTTCTCCTTCAGGCTCAGGCTCTTGCTCTTTTACAGTTACATTTTTGCTGTCATCCTCTTTAGCTTCAGCGGTGTCATCTTTATTCTCAACATCTCCATCCTCCTCATCAATATCCTCTGGTTCTTTTTCTTTAATGTCATCTTTATCAGCATTATCTTTTTCTTCATCTACATCCTCTTTTTCCTTCTCCTTATCTTGAATAATTTCATCTTTATCATTTTTAACATCATTTTCATCATCTTTACCTTGAATAATATCATCTTTATCATCTTTTACATCTGCAATATTATCATTATCTTCGATAGTTTTCTCTTTCTTGTCATCTTCAGCAGCTTCATCTTTCAGATCTGTATCATCCTGCTCATCCTTATCATCATCTTTACCAGACACATGAGCAGCATTATCGGTTTTATCTTCATCATCTTCATTTTTGTCAACTTTGGTAACTTCCTCATCTACTTTGTCATCCTCAACCTCATTATTTTCACCCTTTTCATCCTCTTTATCAACTTTCTCTTCCACCTTTGTCTCACCTTCTTCTGTGCGTCCATCCTCTTCTGCTGCTTTCTCCGCTGGCGCCTCATCTGTATATGTTAAATAATGGTGAAGATATGCAACAACTGACAACATGGCTAACATTGCTGAAACACTGGCTGTACAATGTGAAACAGTGTGTCTGGCTGTAATAACATCTCCTTGGCATCACCACAAACCCTACATCTCTGCTTAACCCCACTGTGCACCCACCACATCGACAACTACTGACATCCTAAACTAAGGATTCCTGTGTGAAATTAAAGCACGTCCAAGTCATCCCTATAACACATTCTTGCCAATCTCTGCCCTTCTACATCTCTATCATTTTAGCCAGCCACGAGTCGAGTTGATTGCTGTGAATGGATCTGCCTCATCCACGCTGGATGCTGGTCACAACCACTCTAATACACACCAGGGGTGGCAGGTAAGTCGGATTAACCTAATCCTCTCAAAATAGCTATTCCACTCACTCAAATTAATTAGTGTATTCGTGCTAAGCTGACATGTTGACAATTTTTCAGTGACGTGATTGCATAATTCTTCATAACAAACTAATAAATATCTTAATAATAATAATCTTAGTATCAATTCGCCATTGGTAGCATCCTGCTCCCCCGTGTGCGTGACTGATGACAGCTGCTATTGTTTGATCCAATCACCTGTGTCATTCTGATGACTCACCACACTAGCTGCTCGTTTGGTCTAACACTTGTGTTTTGTCATTGTTCTGCATGGCCTGTATCAGCCAGAATGCCTGATGGTGGCAGGTTGCTTGGTAACCTCCCCCCTCACCCACTCAGCACTTGACTCATTTTGTACCTTACCCGCACCAGTCTAAATCCCCTGCCACAGAAAATCAATGAGAAGTCTTCTGCCGCACATAGGCAAACACCACCAACATTTACTCTGATAAAAAGGTGCAAGCCAGCAACATGAAGTAACTTTACCCTGGTATCAATGGTTAGAATAACTTTGCCTTTGTAATCAATACTGTTTCAGAATGCACAAAAAATATGCACTGCTAGCTTTGTATTGTGGATGAACTTTATATCTTGAGAAAAAAATACTCTTCATTCTTGTGTTGTTCACTCAATACATCACTTTCTTTCAAACATTTGTGAAGGAGAATCCTAACATTACTTTCTCTGTAAATTTGTATTTTACTCAAATTCTGTCTGTCTGTTTCCGTCTCATCCCAGCATGACTCATGATGGTGCCTCCTTCTGGAGATCAACTCAACTAGTGCCACCTGGTGGTCAATCCTATTTTAAATCCACTTGATTAAACCCTAAATCATTATCCTTCCCTGCAGCTAAAATGCATGCAACTCGCCTTACTCAAAAAGTAAATTTGTGAAATAAAGGTTTTAGCCACATACCCATCTGAAGTTTTTTTTCCGTTTCAAATACATCTTTTGTTTCATTCCAATCACAGCTTAACAATCATATCGTATCTTTTGCTAAATATGCTGACCCAAATATTGATTCAGCCAGGATGTTTCAGCTTCACATATCATATTCCTGTATAAATTACTTACACTCATATGATACAAGGTGTTGTGGTTTAACACAGGGAGATTGCTCACGTCCAGCGAATCCCTTGAGCCATTAAGATCAAGGTACTTAACATTTTACACCTTTCCCTGGCAACCTCCCAAGGGAACTAATCAACTAAAGATTATTTGCATGTGACACCACTTGTTCTTTGCATCAGATAAAACTATTTGTTACACTCTATTCACAGTCGGCATTAACTGGCTATACAGTGCCCTCTAGTGGTAAGATGAAGGCAGGACTGCTAGGGCATATCCTATTTGGTAGGCCATCTATTTCACATTGATATTCACACTACTCCCATATGATAAGCAGGAATTGGGATGGGGATATCAAGTAATAAGCTGTCTGTTTAATATTCTTAATCTTTTTGAGAGAATTAATTGTATAATTTGGCCCGTCTCTTGACTCACTCTGGTCACATGACCCTAATAGACTATTACCGGTAGTCACATCTGACTCTTATCCATGCTTAATGAAATCTTTAATAATAACAATAATTGACATTTACCATCACGAAAACAGTTTTAATTCATGTCCATGCTGTTTTATGAGGTAATTATCTTTAAATAAATGTGATGACATAAATCCTTATGTTAACAATTTAATGTTTTCCTGTTACAAAACATCATTTATGGTCGATAAAAACTGATGTTATACTAACTGGACCCAGACATTCCTGGTAAGCATTGCTTCTGCTCTCTGATTTGTCAGTAAACAACAATGATAACATAAAAACTTTATGACAGTGACCTGAGGCTTGTTATAACTCTGGATGAATACAATCATTTCACACATATTTACCGTTTATGGGGTCAATTAAATGTATAATAATGTATGTCCAGAGGGGACGCGCTGTCAGTATCTGTGGGTGACAAATTAGAAGACCATCATGAGCAAAACATGGTCTACCTTGGCAGTAATTGATAGCTGCAGCCTCGTCCACTAGATATGTTGCTGGTTTACGTCGGCAGTAATTGATAGCTGCAGCCTCGTCCACTAGATATGTTGCTGGTTTACGTCTGCAATAATTGATAGCCACAGCCTTGTCCACTACTTATTTATTGCTGGTCTAACTCAGTGGTAATTGATGGCTATGGCCTCATCCACTACATATGTTAGCGGTAATGGGCAGCCACAGCCTTGTCCACTACATATAATGCTGGTCTACCTTGGTGGTAATTGATAGCCACAGCCTCATCCACTACATATAATGCTGGTCTACCTTGGTGGTAATTGATAGCCACAGCCTCATCCACTACATATAATGCTGGTCTACCTTGGTGGTAATTGATAGCCACAGCCTCATCCACTACATATAATGCTGGTCTACCTTGGTGGTAATTGATAGCCACAGCCTCATCCACTACATATAATGCTGGTCTACCTTGGTGGTAATTGATAGCCACAGCCTCATCCACTACATTTATTGATGGTCTACCTTGACAGTAATTGATAGCCACAGTCTCGTCCACTACATATAATGCTGGTCTACCTTGGCAATAATTGATAGCCACAGTCTCGTCCACTATATATATTGCTAAGTCATTATCCCTAGTCTATGCTTTCTGGGATGTACACACATTCTAATAATTTTGTATTTATGATTCTATCTTCTGTATTTGTGATTGTATTACAACTTTGTCAAACTTTATTTGTGATTTTCCCACAAAATCTTCTGTCTTGTTTTTTTTCCATTGCAATCTTAATACAACTTCTGTTTTCTCTGACAAAATATTTCGGAAAATAGGAATGACATGTACAATTTTTGGCAATCTACTATGTTTTCATTCTTCTTTTCTATAGCCTGAATTCAAAATGACCTGAATATAGGGTCACAAAAGGTCGAGGTCCAGATACTGACGTCGGTAGTTTCCCAAACAAAATTAATTGCAGCAAGGGTTATTTTATAAGTCTATTTGCGACAAACATGGAACAAATGTAGATGTATCCCATAAATTTTATGAGGCAGTCAAACTATTTTAGTTGGAAGCACCGACCACCACGCCGACCACCACGCCGACCCCCATCAACTGATTTGACCCCCATATAGTTCTCTAAACGTCCAATTATTTTCACTATTCTTTTTTTTCTGTATTTTAATTGAAACCTATGTATCCAGGTCACTAAATTAGAGAGAAAAATGGTCAGACAAACATATTTAAAAGGAGAACTGTTCATAAGATTTATGTAGGCCAGCAATAATACAGGTGAGCCTCATTTGGAAACAGGTCAAATTCCTGTCTAAATATTCCTGTCTTAATATTAAACTAATGTATGTTCTTTCTTTCAATGATTGTGAGTTGCAATGAGCTGTCCATCTCCTTCAGTGCCACACCATTCAAGATATAAATATAAGCACATTTGTGCGAGTATAAAACTATAATTAGTCTATGCCCTGAGGAGAAATCAAAACATGACTGAGAAATATCACAACTAAGGAACGCTGAAGCTTCAGTTGTATCCAGTACACTTTGTTAGTGTCAATTAGTGGGTGGTACAAATAAATCACATCTCCTGATTGAAAGCAAGTAAAAATGGGACTCTATGCTACTTAAGATCTGAGAATGATCTGGTATTCAAGCAATGTCTGCAGTCCACAATGCTGTAAAATGCCCCCAAGATCAATACACCATATTATAACCTCAATGAGAAAAAGCAACATTTCTGAAAACATTTTAGAGACAGCAATCATATCGTGTTCCATATGATGTATATATGTCCCACAAGTTTGGCAAATGTTGCCACCAGGAATGTCTATGATGCAATTACCACTGACGACATATAACAATTATATAAATAGTTGAAATGCTAAGGTATTCACATCCTATTAAGATGTGACTTAGACTTGAACAATGCGGCATATGTATCCTTGAATCAAAGGGGGCATTTACAGAAAACCAAGGCATATATTTACAAAACCCACGATGGTCTAATTTCTATGAGTGAATGCTCAAAGTGTAGAAAATTAAGCAACTTTCACCAGGACAAAAGTTTGACAACAAATTTATCAGATGAGACGGACAATTTGAAGTATTTGGGGCATATCAGGGACACCCAATCTCTTTCAAATGCAAAGATTCCTCATTCCACATCTTTTGAAAGTATCAAAAGCGACATTTAAATAATGGGACTAGCTGAACTCAAAAAGCCCAGTTCTTGCACTCAGTGAAGGTAAATTGGCTGTTTGTTATGTGGTCATTGAAAGCAGGATTAACGCCGCAACACAACTTCTTTAAAATAGAAGAATTGCAAGATAAAACTTTCACTGTTGAAGTACAAAATCTTCTCCAGCACAATGGCACAAACAGTGTTATTTTTGACCATAAATCGACCACAAAAATAAAAACGAGTTGACACTCATGAAATGATACTTTGTCACTGGAAATAGTTTGTCTGTGTGCAAATAACTGTAAATGGTTTTTTTATCAGCATCACACAAATCAGAGCCTTCTAAAACCTGCTTTTATTGCAGCTCCCACATCCGAAACTCATTCAGACATGTTTTAAGTACACAGGAAATATAATATTTCAAAGCAATTATCTAAATTAAAACAACCAGGTTTCAAACTGAAGTTTTTTTCCGTCCTTAACCCATATATAGGCAGTGGTATGGATCTCATTTTAAAAAAGACAGTAATTACACTCTTTCTGGATTGCAAGATTTATGTTTTGTCAAAAGAACAAACCTATCACATTTAATCTCAGCTTGACGGCAATCATAAATTCAATGTTGACTTCTCTTGGCTGACTTCCCTTAATGCAACATATCATCTATCTCCTACTATATATGGATATGTGAGGCAGTCTCAAACCCTCCTTGAGAAAAAAAAAATCTATATAATGTATAAAGCAAGGCGACAGCTTAACCCACAAAGATTAAAACCAATGATTATAAATCTGAAAAGAATATAAAAAACGACACGTTTTATTACTGGCTGGTCATACAAACCTCTAACAATTCCCTGCGATCTTGACAGAGCTTGCTCGTGTAGAATTTGCATGTAGCTCTTCTCCTTGGGTATAACTGGTGGGTCAAGGAGTGATCTGGCAGGAGACAGGGGTGACACAGGAGACAGGGGTGACACAGGAGACAGGGAACTGCTGTTATTTTTGTGTGGAATGTCCAGGTGCAGTTCATCGTGTTTGTTATTATTGTCTGTGTCTTCACTCTGCTGAAGTCTGATTGTCTGTGACACTTCTCTCTTAGCAGGACCATTAGCAGGACCCTTAAGAGGACTCTTAGCAGGACTAGTGTTCCTTATACTCACTTGTGTCACATGTACATCATGTCCATTCTGTATCTTTGGGGCCTCCTCATTTGCACTGACACCTTCTGCACCATTCTCAGCCTGGGCAGGTTTTGCCACTTTCCCTGTGGAACTGGGAGTTCCCTTGACATTGTGGTGAAGTTTCTTGTACCAGGACGGTGCCTGTGGACTATTGCGCACCATTTTGTAAAATAATTTCACTGCTTCTCTCAAAATACACTTTTTTTATATCGTGCAGAAAAGTCATGAATAAAAACACATCATGATCACTTCTGGTTCCAACCCCTGATCTGAATATACAAAATGGTTCCCTTTGAAATCCAGATGTATGCAATTCAAATAGCAGCAAATTGATATTCTATTCCTGTTCTCGTCATCTGCTGTTTGCTTGCTCTAATTTCTGAGCAAAAAGGTTATACCCACATGAATATTTAAAGGCCCTCTCATAAAGGTTAAATTCTAGAGTTGATACTGACAGTCATTGTTCACCTGTTATATATCCTGAACACTGAGCTATGTCAACGTTTTCCTATACCTTATACACAATGTGTATTTTTCCAATTCCCAAGTGTGCGCACCCAGTAGAATGTCAAATAAGGTTAATCTCCTGTTTCGGGCTTTCAACAATTAGGAGAAAAGCAAAGCTTCACTTAAGTATGGAGTTTGCCTGTAGCAAACAATAAACTGTCCAAAATGAATCAATACTTGCAGTATTTATGTCATATTTGCATGTATTCCTCGTTGCAATATATTCCTGAGTTTTTTGCACTATTATTTGTCTTTTCCGTGTAACTGTGTTGATGGCACTGTTTCTTGATTCCTTTTGATGAGAGTTTGATTGACTACGTGTTAATGGCTTGTTAAATCACAAATCACTCGACATTGCCCAACGGTATTTTTGTCCACATAAATATGGCAGGATTTTACCATCACCATAAGTGTCCTGAGTGGTAGATCCCCTTTGAGTGTAATGTCTCCTGAATACTAACCAGTCACAGACTACACTTGAGTCACAACCAGATAGAGTGGGATCTACCTGCGATCCCACCTGATGTCCTGGTCGTTCCGACATATGACGGAAGCGTTTCCGGATGGCCAATCCTAAGTTGGTGGTGTCCACGCTCCCATAATTAGCTACCTGAGAGGCGGGGATGGTATGCAACACATGGATAACCTACTGCTCACTAAATTCTCTGTGTCATGTCCCGTATATATAAATATATATACACACACACTGTCACATTGACAGGGCACCAGTATATGATCTTGTATATCTCAGACTGGCCTCCTGTCTGTGTTATTTGGGAGTTGATATTGTGTATGTCGACTTGGTATGTACTTCACAACTGCTGCGCACACATAAAATTAACGCAATGAGGCACTGACTGGTGGAGACCGTGACAAAGTCTCCGGCCCAACTCATGTGTGACTCCCGATATATAACTGATCTCTGTGCTCGTAGCCCTTAAAAGGCAACGGATGAATCTGCTATCCCAAATAGTCCAAATTCCTGGATCAGACAATGTAAGGATAACTGGGCAAGCTTGTCCTCTGCAGTCCCGGACACTATATAGCTATCTGCAGTATTGATCACCTAGCCAGCTTTGCCAATATCCAGTTGCCAGGTAATAACCATGGCTCACATGCAACTTCTTGAAGAAAAAAAACCTTATCTTTGATCTCCTGTGTCCTATATCTATTTTATTACAAATCCCCTCAGAAATAGCAATTAACTTTACGTATCACTTTTCCGGGCTCAGCAGCACTGAAGTTCACCTTCAGTTTCTCTGTATCTGTGAGTTCACATGCATATCCCATTTATGCACCTGACTTTTTTTAAGGCAACAGGTGTCGACAACGCAACACACTCTGAGCCACCGTGACTCAGAGCCTGGTCTGTGTTTAGAATTCTTGTATCTATATAAATAGTAGAGTGGTACATGCCAGAGTGTGGTGCCTGGTGTGAGTGATCCGTGTACCTATCCCAGTCTGCTATGTAATGCTGATTGATCTGGTCATGTTGAGGTGGGCAGCAGGCTGTGGTACGAGTGCTGGCTCTATCATCATAGTGGTGACTCTATCATGTCATCACCGACGCCTCATCCAGCCTGCTTAACATGCATGCTACTCACACCATCTCACATAACAACACATCAAATCAGACATTTTTGTTGTAACCACATTTTTTCTCTCTCTCTTTGTATATGATGGTTATCATTTTAACATTCTTTTCCCTGGCAAATTATCCAATTGTCCCTGTCTGTTGCCATCCGTCCCTTTTTATAATTTTAAATTCTAATGTCCTGGCAAGATTTTTTAATAAAGACCTAGTGTTGAGACATTCTAAAACAGAGACCTCATCCAGAATTGCTTCCTTTTTTTCAAAATATGCCATTTTTTTTATAAACCATTAATTTTCAACTTGGAGTGAACTTTGAACCAACAAGTTCGAAGATCAGTTCATGTTTCCATGTCTAACATCTTTTAGAATAACTGGTTTTGAAATGTTTTTCTTGTATTGGCCTTCTGATAAAAAAATTTTTTATACCTTAAACCTCCTGAGAATATTAAACCCCAAATAAAACAAGAACCCACCTCTTTTTGTAAAAGGGTTGAATAAATTGTTTCTGAGTTCTGAGTTCTACAAATAGTAGATCCCAACTTTCTATTGAATATTGTCAAAATATTAGGTCAACTGCAATTCTGAATTTACCATAAATATATATTTATATGTTTGCCATTTACTGGGAATTACCTGGGGACATATTTCAATCGTGTAATGACCTCGACAGAGAACATACAGGAGAGAAGTCTGGCAGGTGTACAAATATTCACATGTAGTCACAATAATTGTCTCTGAATACAACACCAGTATCACTGGATTCTGAATATATTCTGGCCGAGTGTGAGGCAGTACAACATTCTGGTTGCGGTTCAGTAAGTGGGTTAATTTCTATTGCCAAAAAAAGAACAAAGGTTAAAAAAATGAGACTATAAAACCCCATATAAATTATATGATGTTTGCGAGCCAATCACAAACATGCAACACACAAAAAAATAAAAAAATAATAACTTTAATGCTTCTTGGCTGGTATTTCAATAACACAATCATTGACATAAAGAATAAAATCATTATAAACTTTGTTCAATGAGGCAAACCTCAAAGGTCCTATATACAGACGGGCAATCAAAATCAATTTATTTCAATAATGATGTTGAATTTTTGCATATGTGTTTGCCAAGTGTACTTATAAAACACCTGAATATTTACAATACAACAACCATGAATGGAAAATGCTGTTTGTAATAACATCATGAGGTGGCTATGTCAGGACTAATATTTGTGCCATATATATGTCTCCGCTAGTTATGAAAATAGAGATTTGTTCCTTTCCTAAATAAACTGGGCCTCCCAGGTCACTCTTATATTATATCTTCATCTTCTTCATATCACTGTTCATATATCCATCATGTGATCATATTTCTGTAAACTATCTTTTAAATATACATGGAAATATCAAATTATTTCCACATATTGTTTATAAATAAACAAATCAATCTTATCCAATTTTGTAAATATAAAATGGGCATAATGGATAAAGTTTTGTTCGTTACCAGAAAATGGCAGAGTTTTTAAAACTGCTTCACAGTGTATCACTGTACTGGTATCATATTCATCATATTCATAAAGTGAGTGTGATTTTATCCCTTAAAGATATTATGAAGTACAAAGTTTCCTCAAAATATATATATTAGAAAATTGAATTGACGAATATTTTAAATCAGAATATCAGAATATGTTAACAGGTGAAATTTTTCACCAGATTATGCATTAGCTGAAGCTGGTCTTATTAATACACTTAAATATAAATATTCAATAAATACATGAAAGAGATCTGATGCAAAATGAGATCTGATGCAAAATGAGCATGAAATACAATTTATGTCGCTGATATAAAATATATCATCTGTAGTGTCTCTAATATATTAACCGAAGACCTATGTTGAAATACATAATCAATCCTTATGAGACTTTCTCATTTTCTTTTTTTCCAGAATTTTATAAACTAAACCCATATATTCCTAATGAGACTATCAGGGAAAATGGAAACGGCATGGAATGATGATAAAATAGGGTGGCTTAGGAGGCTGGGGCTGACACTGATACAGTGAAAGTCTATCAAACCGACAACACTCCGGCCTCATGAGAGTAGTGACATCTAGTGGCCATTAACTTGTAATTACATAGCATGAGCAGAGTGCATTCTTGCTTGCTGAAATCAGTGAAATGTAGACGGATAAAATTACAAACTGCAAACATTTTGAAAATAATATGCAACTCACTGCACATATCTTATTTCTATTGGCCAATATGGAAATTGAATTCTGTCGCAGATGATTGTAAATGTCCTTGCAAGTTCATAACAAAAATATTTAATGTTACTCTTTCACCTGATTCTATAGGTCAGGACTCAAACTATTATTAGCATATTATGCACTGTAGGTATGTGTGTGTGAGAACAGAGAGAAAATACCATGCAAACTGACCATGAGGAAGGCATTGTATTCTACTCTAAATATTCTGGAGAGATGACTGCTGTGGTAAATGATGTCAATTCATCTCTTTTGAGGAATTTAAGGCATTTGGTTGAATATTCACTGTTTGGTCGGTACTGTACCGAGACCATTTTAACCTGACGAGGTCAGAACATGGAATTAAAGGGTTTAAGTTTCTTTTGACAAGTCACTTGATCTTCAAATGGTATGTGGCACAGAGTGGAAATATCTTCAATCCAAATTATAAAGACATCCAAAGATTGATGCATTATGGCCTCATCCTAACCATGTCCTCACGTCTGCTGGAGCCCCCCAATATCCCCTCATGTGCAAAATGTTAAGTCGCAAGCAAACAATTTTTATGGTCTGTTGGCACCATGTGTGTGACTCTCAACCAAGTTATTCTGTACACTCATCAGTAAATCTGTTGGGAGCTTTTATGTTTGGAATTGACATTATGGTCTCAAAAATGAGTATCGTCAAGTTTGTGCAGGAATTTATCACTTATGTCAAGAATCTATGCTCACTGAAAGGAGTCATGAACCTTCAAAAAGCCTACTTTGAGAAAGTTTTTGATCGATGACATATAACATCTATCATTTAAATGTATTAACCTAAAACCTCTATAAGATTTGAAGGCCTCTTTTTGTTAACAACAAATACTGATGTGCACTTGTGATAGTTTGAGAAAGTTGGTGAAAAATAAATGACTTGCACTTTCAAATGTTTATGAATCTTAGCAGCATCAGCAGTCAGCTACAGTGCCATCTGGTGTTAAATCTGTTTTGGCCTTTCAATATGCAATGACTGAGCAAAACAATAATGTGTATGAAATCTATACAACTGCTCATGCTCCTGTATCAGCAGCACAATCTGCATTATTAATTTTCCCAGAATAGTTAATGACACTGGTATAAATCACCAGGTAAGACCTATACAAACTGCCTGCTCTGTTGACAGCCATGAGATATGAGTCACAAAGTGTCAGAACCATCATGAATTATGCACTATTGTGTTTACCTTTAATGACTCAATAACTAAACGGAAATGACAAAATCAGCCAATGTTTAATCCTCATATTCATATTTCACATGATTCAACATCTCAAGGTGATCATATAGCAATCTATTTAAAAGTGCATTTATTATTCTTTTATTTTGAAAACGTTGTCTCTCTCTGAACCACCATGTGATTAAGAATAGCCCTGGTGCATCAGTATGGGCTTTCATCTTTATTTCATCAGACAGATTTCCTTCCTTTACTTGATGAATGCAAACTCTGACAAAGGCAGAAATCAGCTCATAGATCTCTCAGCCTCCTTGTGAATTCATCATTACTATTGAATTCAATTCATATCTGGAGGAGTTATTTTAATTAAATTAAGTGCAGCTAAACCACATGGTATTTACCAACCAATTTCCATAGCAACCATCTGGTAGAATAGCAAGTCTGGTGTGTATCTAGTTCACAAGGGAGCAGGGTACATTGTGTTCCCAATGTGATGTAATACTACCATTGTGCCCCATAAACCTCATCAATAAACTCCTCGCCACATTATAGCCCTCTAAGCCAGGCACTTTCATTTCTATCTTCATTTATTCACTTATACACTATGTGTGACCCATATATACTGATAGCTGTTTCAGTTTTAAAATAATGATATCCCATTAAAAATCCAATTATCTATAAATAATTCATATTAAAGATGTGAATAATTCTCGATGGGATATTGGTGGGATATTGTATCTGAGATCAATCTCCTGGTTTAACTTTGTCTCAATATTACAGCAAACACTCGAGTGGGAAACTTGATCCTCAATCTATCAAACAAAACTTTTTATATTGATGCCCCTGTCTAATTTACCTTTCAATTTATTTGACTCAAATATCATCAATTATCATATTAAATGGGCTTTCATCTGTCTATTATTTCAAGATCATTGGTAAATATTCCATAAATTTCTAATTTATTTTTTTTAAACTCAATATTACAATAACATAAAAATTCAGTTCATTTATATCTATTGATGCTTATTTTAGATTTTTAGTTTTAGAGAATTTTTTAGCATAATATTATATTCATATTTCATGAACAATTAGCTTGGAGTAATATAGAGTGCACTGTATCTGACTCAAAGCAATTATAGAACAACCCCATTCTACTTGAGGTTCACACTAGAACATGGGGAGTTCAGGCACAGAACTATCTCCAGCCTCCAGACTTGAATAATTATGAACCCATATAAGGCACCCCATGCACCTGGTGGGGTCAGACAACAAAGGCCCTCGCCCCATAGCTGCTCACCCCCCAGCACCTGGCGGGTAATCACCCTTCTCATGCTTTGTCCTGTCTCCACCCCATTTTACCATCTACCATACCAACCCTACCATCTCCCATACCAATCCTACCATCTACCATACCAACCCTACCATCTCCCATACCAATCCTACCATCTACCATACCAATCCTACCATCTACCATACCAACCCTACCATCTCCCATACCAATCCTACCATCTACCATACCAACCCTACCATCTCCCATACCAATCCTACCATCTACCATACCAATCCTACCATCTACCATACCAATCCTAACACCTACCATACTCATCCTACCATCTACCATACCAATCCTACCATCTACCATACCAATCCTACCATCTCCCATACCAATCCTACCATCTCCCACACCAATCCTACCATCTCCCATACCAATCCTACCATCTACCATACCAATCCTACCATCTACCATACCAACCCTACCATCTATCATACCAACCCTACCATCTACCATACCAATCCTACCATCTACCATACCAATCCTACCATCTACCATACCAATCCTACCATCTACCATACCAATCCTACCATCTCCCATACCAATCCTACCATCTACCATACCAACCCTACCATCTCCCATACCAATCCTACCATCTACCATACCAACCCTACCATCTATCATACCAATCCTAACACCTAACATACTCATCCTACCATCGACCATACCAACCCTACCATCTCCCATACCAATCCTACCATCTACCATACCAACCCTACCATCTCCCATACCAATCCTACCATCTACCATACCAATCCTACCATCTACCATACCAATCCTAACACCTACAATACTCATCCTACCATCTACCATACCAATCCTACCATCTACCATACCAATCCTACCATCTCCCATACCAATCCTACCATCTCCCACACCAATCCTACCATCTACCATACCAATCCTACCATCTACCATACCAACCCTACCATCTATCATACCAACCCTACCATCTACCATACCAATCCTACCATCTACCATACCAATCCTACCATCTCCCATACCAATCCTACCATCTACCATACCAATCCTACCATCTCCCATACCAATCCTACCATCTACCATACCAACCCTACCATCTCCCATACCAATCCTACCATCTACCATACCAACCCTACCATCTATCATACCAATCCTAACACCTAACATACTCATCCTACCATCGACCATACCAACCCTACCTTGTGATCAATTATATAGTTTCTGAGATTTATTTCTGGTCTGGTTTTTCATAAAGATGGCAAGAGTTCTGTGCATCTTCTGTGGAGTCAAAAGTTCATGAGAGTTTTGGGCTTAAGGCCAAGCAGAGTTTCCACCTCTGGGGAGCTCATAGTTCAAGACAGTTTTTGGTATAATTATGGTTTTAAATGTCAAACAGTGATTTGAAACACTTCCTTTTGAGAGGTCTTTGATGTTCACTTATTTTTGTGGCATATATTGTAAGAAATATTTTAAAAGAATCAAAAGTCCATGACAGACTTCGTCTACTATGGTTTTATGACAAAGATCTCATCTTTCTCTTAAGAGTTCAAACTTGATGACAGATTTTAGGTTCATTTACTGTCAAAATGGTCACACAAAGGTTGCACATGACTCTGAGAGGTCACACTTGACATAATGACCCATGGGTATGTTTGTGACCTGGCCACCTCAAGTAGGTCAAGGTCAAGGTCAGGTTTCTGGGATTCATGCCACATCACTATCACCTTGAGTTTTGTTTCCGTATTGATTGGTGGCAATACCAGTGTGATTACTGCTTGGCCAGTCTGCCTAGTTTATTGCATGACACATTCTGCCTGGACTCAGGATGTTAACGTCCGCATTACTCATCACACCAACTACCCGTTAAGGCCTCATCACCAGTTTAATGACTCTCAGAATTTCTCATAAGAGACTAGATGTTTTCAGACAATGCAAACTTTTCCCATAATCCTATTTCCATTCAATAAGTTTATTCAAATATAAAATGTTAATGGCATAATATTGTTGAATAAGTAATAGTATGTAATCTTCACAAGCATATTTTTAGCAATATAGCTTGGGTTAATTTGCTAGTTCAGCATTTCAATTAGTGCACCCCTCATTCCCTCTTATTGTTGCCTTTCGCCTATTGACCAGCCTCACAGTTGTTGGTCAGGACAGACAATGGTCAACTGTTAGGGCCAAGTACTATCACCAAGCTTGGGGCCACTAACAGCAGTATTCCAATTCAATAACTCTAACCATTTGCCATATCATATACACACATATTTATCAATGCAGAAAAAAAGACGAAAATCACTCAAAGATCAACCATCTTGTTAAGCTTACATTATGCAAGCATTTGGCCAGGTGAGGTATGTTTGTCCTATATTATTTTGGATGTGCATAGATATGTGCCAATGCCAAACATACAATATCATATTTTTGGTCGTTGCAATGCATCTTGCCCTTCAGGTAAAAACTAAGATTCATATTCTGAGTCAAAAGAATAGGGCCAATCCTCAGGCTGTTTACTGTGATATTTCCTTATGATAACAGACAGTAAACCTGATGATGATATACAAGTTTACTGATGATACAATTCACCTAACCAATTTCACTTTCATTCTTTTAAGTGACACAAAAATGAAATTAAAAGTAAACCCATTCCCAGAGAGAGTGGGTGAGTACCACTTATTTGACACATATTAATTAATCTATTATTGTGGATTTGAATTGATATCCTGTTTCTCCTAGTTACTCCAGCTAAATGGTTCTATATTTGTGGTGGACATTGTGAGTTCAGTGTGGCGGGGGTAGGCCAGGTGACATCTGTCGCCTCCCAGCCTCGGACACCTGCCCACACAACAGCCTCGCCACCCACATAACTCCCAAATCTTATGTCAATACTCACTCAAACTTTCATTCATGTCATATAGCTTCAAAGATTACCAATATTCACTGCTTGAAGTTTTTTTTTACAATTTTCATTTGACTGCTGATAATGTTGACACTTTGTCAAAAACAATCAGATACTTTTATTTTGTTTTCACATCATATTACTCACATTCTGTTATTGTAATACAACAAACAATATTCAGGGATTCATGGAGACCATTATTTTTGGAACTACCCAAATATCCCATGTTGCATATATGTATATATACCTCTCTAACTACCCTCCACCAATTGTTTCCGGGTGACACTGATGATTGATAGTGTATATTCTCATGTTAACCCATTACCACCACCATTACAACCACCACCAAATATGCCACCAAGCTTGTCTCTATGATCAAAGCTTAAGACAGATTCTGATTCAGTAAATTATAGATGTTTCCAAATTGACAATAAGGTCTTTTGGGAAAAATGAACAGAATTATTGATATATTACTTTCAAACATACTGTTTGATTATGAATAGCTTGCGAGCATTTGATTTCTTCCCCACTTTTGCTGATAAGTAGCAGAATATAGCCCCTGAGAATGCTGTATATTGAGTTATTCTATTGGATTAAGCTTGTTTCTGAGAGTGAGCAGCATCTGTTACTTAGGCTGTATCCCAGCATATGGCACTCTCAGGAGAGCTGTAACAAAGACCCTGACAAGCACGGCCATGCATGGGTGAAGGAGGGCCAGCTAGCCAGCCACCCAGCCAGCCAGCCATCAGCTGCCTCCCTCTCTATACACGCATAAATACAGCACACTTATTTCATTGTCAATGCTGCACTTTTAATAGGACACTGCTACATAAAAGCTTTCACATCATTTATATTTTTGCATCACAAATTATTGTTGTTATTCTAAACTTTTTCATAAGAATAGTGGCAACAATAGAGTGAGTAGGTGAAGCTATATTAGCATTCTGTGGTGAGCAATACAGTGATATTATTAGTATGAGGTTTGCTGGTGGTGCCAAGGTTAATGCTGTACAAGCTTATCATATGTTACATGGTTAGTGACTTGCTGCGGAAGTGACACTCACCTCGGACTACATCTTTCCCTGAGTGGCCATCAAGGATTTCCTGGCTTGCCTGCAAGTTGTTCTCTACAAAACATAATAATTCACGAAATTCAGCCTCAAATTCTTCTATTCCTTCATATTTAGCAAGTTCCTCAAACATTTCGTCATCGTCCATGTTGTCGTAATCCACTTCGTACCGAGGCTCGTAGTGTGTATCCATCATGATGGGTTTCAAAGTATCACAGTCTTGAAAGGGTTAAAGACAAGAACAAATTTGATATAAAATGTGCTGGTCTATAATGGGATGCCTGCACCCTGATAAGCCATGTGTTGCCTCTTTGTCTGCTGGTTGCTGACATCAATCCCTGCCTGTGTGTGACAGTGGGGGTGGGGCAGACAATGGGGTGCAGATCACTGCCAGCAGCGGTATCAAGCACGTGCAGAGGATGACAACCTTTAATACAGGGCAAAGTGTTCTCCTGTACTCTGCCTCCGTAGCAGACTCAGCATCATTGCACACTCACACATTATGCTTCCTTCTCCCAGCAGACAGGGAGGGAGTCATCGTCACATGGCCACTATCCTCATCACTAACAACAGATCTATGCATCATTAGTCAGGATTTCATCTCATATTTCTGACATCATTATTTTTTAATATACTTATACCAACAACACTCCTCATCCAATTTCAAATGAAATTTCTTCTCGTTGATACTTTTCAGAAATGTATAAACATAGAATACTATTCTCATCCAATGACCAAATTAAGACAAATCCTGGATATGCATGTAACATTCACCAATCTGTCTCAATCCTGTTGTACGTTTTATACATCCTCATCTATACTGTAAATCAAGTTGATAACTTGATATTTGAAATTATTCCACACAATGAGAAAGTGCCAGCTTTTACCTTATCATATCTTTAACACTTCTCTTATCAAGATCCAAATATAAGAACATAGAATTATAACAGTATGTTTCTGTATTCTTCCCGATATGTTTCTCAACTTGACTCTCTTCTCCTCGACACTAACTTAGACACACATCATGTTGTGTGGAAAACCCACAATAACTATATTCATCTTGATCATTTATTAT
The DNA here is from genome assembly GCA_949316495.1 of Amphiduros pacificus. Taxonomy (NCBI): domain Eukaryota; kingdom Metazoa; phylum Annelida; class Polychaeta; order Phyllodocida; family Hesionidae; genus Amphiduros; species Amphiduros pacificus. The sequence goes on from OX439003.1 coordinate 36,644,031, forward strand.
ACATACAATAACAATAATTGCCTACAAATCTGTTCCAAATCTAGCATATGATTTCTGACCTAAAAAAGAAGTTTTAATTCAATTCCTGCAATATTCATGAGATATTATCAAACTACTGATGAATCATGCTTTATGCTATAAATCATAGACGCTATGCTGCAGAGTTATGATTATTACACAGAATTGTGCTGGGAGGTTGGTGTTGGTTCTCGCAGCCTCTCTCATAGAGTTATGCTGAGAGGTTAGTGTTGGTTCTCTCAGCCCTTCTTTCCTCCATATAAATCATAGATGCTATGATGCAGCATGATGATTATTGCTTAGAGTTATGCTGAGAGGTTAGTGTTGGTTCTCTCAGCCCTTCTTTCCTCTATATAAATCATAGATGCTATGATGCAGCATGATGATTATTGCTAAGAGTTATGCAGCGAGGTTAGTGTTGGTTCTCTCAGCCCTTCTTTCCTCCATATAAATCATAGATGCTATGATGCAGCATGATGATTATTGCTAAGAGTTATGCTGAGAGGTTAGTGTTGGTTCTCTCAGCCCTTCTTTCCTCTATATAAATCATAGATGCTATGATGCAGCGTGATGATTATTGCTTAGAGTTATGCTGAGAGGTTAGTGTTGGTTCTCTCAGCCCTTCTTTCCTCTATATAAATCATAGATGCTATGATGCAGCATGATGATTATTGCGTAGAGTTATGCAGCGAGGTTAGTGTTGGTTCTCTCCTCCAGCGTGGACCATATGTGGCCGGAGTCAGCTGTCTGTCACCTGACCTCATCAGGTCACCTTGCTCACTCCCCAGGGCATCTCTCCTCAACCAATAGCTACTTTTAAGACAAACCTACCTAATTTAGCATATCTGTGACAAATCTACCCGACAAAATGTCTCTTCTTATAAATTTCACCCTGGTGCAAATTCTCATAAAATTGACCAATGATTATTACAGGATGTGTAATGTTGTAAAATAGTAGCAGCATTTTAATAAGAAATAGATTTTTCTCCTGATTTCTACTGCATTGCTTGTATACAATGCAATTGTTGCCCTCCCTGTCTGCAGAACATGGGCCTTCTGTCAACCTGCAGCCACAGACAGCAGGCACCACCAATGATAGGGATACATAAGAGGTGGACTGTAGACACTGTAGCTACAGTCAGCAGGCACCTCCAATGATAGGGATATATAAGAGGTAGGCTGTAGACAATGCAGATAAAGAAGAACTTGGGAACAGGTCTTCACTCCCATTAAGACACAGTAGACTGCACATTGAAAGAAGTATTTGCTTGCACAAGATATTGCAGACTTCATGTCAGAACAATCATTTACACCAACAAGATACTGCAGACAGCACATGAGATTGCCTTTCCAAACTGAAGGCACTGCTAACAAGGGACCACATGGGAGGCAGTTATATTAACCCTCCTAGGGATTCACTGCAGACAAGTGACCACCTGGGAGGTGGGTTTCTCTATCGGTGCTCACTATATCTAAGATGAGTCATCTGTTTGCAGACAACTCACTGACACATCAAACCTGACATTCATCCACAGGGACAAGGCTATAACAATATAACCATTGGAATTCCTATTTTACTGACCATTAAACTATGTCCTGTTGGTAATAAAATACACTCATAAAAGACACTCATTATATTATTGTCGAAAAATCATGTAAATATTTCTTGTTAAATAATTAGATAAAAATAATTATGTTTTCCTGACATATCACTCACTCTCAAAGTCTCATAATACCATACTGTTCACCAGCGGCTCACACAAACTATTACCACCATGTCCTCTGGGAGAGCTTGTCTTAATATGTTATTGATGTTTTACGTTCAATCTTCTTTTGTGAGTGATACATCTGACAAATCAATTCTGAACACAGACAATACAAAAAGTACAATACATCTGTATGACATCATACTTTATCTCTGCTCCTCTACCAAATACTAAAACCCAGATCAAATATTATACATTCACACATAAAATATCCTATGCCATTGTTTTTATCATTATTCAAATAGTTCTCATATTTAGCATTGTTTTTAAAAAAAGAACCAGCAAATTTACCAAAAGGGGGCAGCACTCTGCAATATCTATGCACAAGATGAGTCAGTTCTGGAAGGTGATTTAAATTCTCAGAGAATGTTTGCCACCAGATGTCACCATCATACAGTGTGACAAAATGTATTGTTACATTTGTGTTGTAGTCCCTATCATCTTTTCTCATTTATAAGCAGAGATCAACATATTTCAACATTTTTTTTTTTTTGAGAAATATAATTTCAAGGAAAATGTACTCTCTGATTAAATAAAAGAACTGATCAAATGGTAAATCTAAAATAAAATTGCAATTGCAAGGTTTTCTCTTTATAGATAGGTGCTCGCACAATAGATATCTTATACCACACTATGAAACTGGGCAGCCAATGGTTACATAACAGAATAATCAGAATGTCTGTCCCATAAACCATAAGCCTGAAGACATATGCTTGGTTACCCATGGTGCCCAGTCAACCCTCTCTGCCATCAGCACACTGACCATACCAAGCCTTAAGGATTTTGGTCGCTGGCTCAAATATGTTGATTTCTCAGACCCATAGGCTTTGCGACACAACCTACTGGCACATTACAAAAACAAGAGAAAATATATGAAATAGTGCCTCTTATTAAGGCCACTTGTCCGTATTTGTGGATGGTTAAATTAGCCTAATCCGACTGTCCGGCCAGTGTAAAGGCCAACCCTTACATCTTCACAGCATCCTTCCACAACTTTATCAAATTTGTGATCCTGCTACATTTAATATTGTTTCATTCATAACATCAATAGTGTGGTCCTCTCAGCCTTTGAACTTAAAAACACCAATTACATAAATTCACAATTAACCTCTCAGGAAGATAGAAAAAACAAAACAAAATTAAAAAATGTCAGTCAACTATATTTTCCCTATCTTGTGTGTGTATATATATATATATATATATATATATATATATATATATATATATATATATATATATATATATATATATATATATATATATATATATATATATATATATATATATATATATATATATATATATATATATATATATATATATATATATATATATATATATATATATATATATATATATATATATATATATATATATTGGGACCCGACCTTAATATGCCAATTTGAATTTTGAAATGAAATATATTTGGCATTATACACAGTTTCACATCATCAATTATCTCTTAATCTCTAAAAATCTCGCTCAACCAAGCATGAAGTATCTACTCACAAGTCCAAACTGGTGTATAAATCACAATTATTCAACTATTTACCAATCTGCTATGAACTTATTTCATAAAAGTACGAGAGAGTTCTTACACTGATTACACAATTGAAAAGCCTTGAACGGCTGATTAGTTTTAAGAAAGTCTGGGCCTTTTAAGGTCACATATAATCTTCTCAGTATAATATATACTGTGTGTGATAAGTTCAGACAAATTAAGCTGCCAAGTCTATAATTTTCAAAACAGGAACACTTTGGCACAGTTCAAAAGCTGTATCCTACTTTCCAAGCAATAATATCATTTTCTTGGATCCCATATATTATACTGACTCATACATGACAGATCATGAACTCGATTATATTTACCAGAGTTTTGACACTTTTTGCACATTGGAGGTGTAATTATGTACACAGCCATACCAAGAGCCACTGATTCTTGGTATCCTTTAAAACTGGTCCTAATGTTTTTTAATGTTTTTGCAAACACAATGATGTCCTTTACAAAAACTGAAATATTTTGTAAAGTGTTGTATCTAGGCATTCATCTATTTTTCTTTAAAGGTCTTTATGATTTATCTCCTAGCCTACTCCTAACAAGACTAATTTTTCTCTTGTTTTTTGCATCTCAGTTATGCTCTATGGCCTAACTTATTGCTGTATGCTTATTGCCACATTGCCTTATGATGCCATTTTAATACATTAAATATTAATAAGTATTTGTCTCTGCCCGACAAATGTACAACCAGTGTCACAAAAATACTCCCTGACTAACTGCATAAAAATTAAACTATCATACTTCAAATTGCTACTCATATAAATATCTATCCTTCTGACCTTCTTGCCCTAGTTTCCTGAAAGTTATTCTGAATTTACCTGAAGATTCAGACCAAATATCGTCATCCAAATATATATCAGTTGTTGCCATGTTGACTGCTGAAGCTGCAATATTGGTTTGGCTGCCTGGCAGCCAAAATTAACAAATGTTTTTATCTCCTTATGAATCTTTACGCAGTGAAAGTTTTATAAATTTCCATCAATAAATTTTGGCATATGATGCCACTCATCACAGTCTATCTGCTATCTATGCAATCCATCAGCATGTCCAGTGACACTGTCATCCAAATCAACATAAATTTTACATACTCTTTGGCCCCATCCTCCACAAATTCTATTAACAACACAATATAATTTGAACAATTAACCACAGAACATAATTTCATGCAATTTGTAGAATTTTAAACAATTTCAATTTCAAGTCATGAACTCCAGCCTTATAAATAAGGGGAAAAATACTTGAAAAAAAAATGCAAATGTCACAAGGTGGAGTATGATAGTGTCACAAGATGGAGTATGATAGTGCTAAGTACAAGGAACCCACCATGGACAAGGTGTTGCTGTACCCACTGGTCCACCATGGCAAGTTTGTCCGTCTCAGCACCAATCACTACACGCATACTACTACTGCTCCACTCAGACATCATCTCTTAATCTCCAGATAATCCACCCTAATCCCTTCTTAAATCTAGCAGAACTCGGCTGACGCAGCACCTGTGCACTGTTGCCCTATCTGCGTGTTCAGCTACTGTGGCATGTGTCACACATCCATTCTGAACAGTGTCCAGGAGACTATGAGTAGCCCTGTGGAGCTATGATCAATGTGGGGGTGCCAATCATGTCTCAGTGTCACTCCACTTAGGCCCTCATTACCGCCAAACTCATTATAACAGCAAAACATAACGTGCCACATGTAATACGATTGTAGCAGTTAAGTGTATTTTTTCTTTACATAACACTAATGTTCACGGTTCATCTCATGGCCTTATTTTTACCCTATCAGATTGATCTATAATTCACACTGCTGCTTGTTTTCACATGTACACTGTTGCCAACTATAAGTTTGTAACCTCTGTCATATCAGAGTTTATCACTGCACCTACTGTTGTCACATTATTATATCTATTTATGGCAAAAATAAATTCCCAGAATACCAATCAAAGTTAATTTAAGCTAAATTTAGAAGCACTTCCTGCAGAATCTTGATGAATAAAGAAGAAAAACATGACTTATTTTCTTGGCATACTCTAGCTATTTGGCTGATTATTCATTCTCAAGAGTTTTGGTCATCAATTGATTCATCTGTGACACAGAGGTCAACATGATTTGAATTCAATGAAAGCTTAACTTTCAAAAATATAATGCGATATTCTCAAAAGACAGGCCTGGGTATTTTATTGATCCCGCATGATTCTCACCACCAGGGGGCTCTCCCTCATTGCCTTATTAAACAATTAACTGTCTGTGTGTATCTATTAATGCATAATATCCAACATTGCTTTTTTGTTATTTTAATGATTGTTTTTTAAATGTACTCATATCTAACTTTGACAGTGTCATATTTTGTGGAATAAAATATTCCTCCCGCATCAAGGATCGGAATTTACTAAATCACAGCTCGTTATATTTTCATGACCAGCTTCTGATCATTACAATGATTACAATTCAATTATGTTCAGATCAATGAAACATGACTGGACAACATTAAATGTGTAATGTGGCAATTAAAATAAAGCATACCATAATTATTGGAGCATTGGGACTGTGATGCGTGGATCAATGTTTTACCTACCCACAATACCCAGATGCAGGGGGCCAGAGCTTGTCATAACTGACCCTTATACCTATCCTACCCCTGCCTATAACATGTACCGTACCCACTATACCCAGATGCAGGGGACAAGGGCTTGTCCTAACTGACCCTTATACCTATCCTACCCCTGCCTGTAACATGTACCATACCCACTATACCCAGACGCAGGGGGTCAGGGCTTGTCCTAGCTTACCCTTATACCTATCCTACCCCTGCCTGTAACATGTACCCTACCCACTGTACCCAGATGCAGGGGCCAGAGTTTGTCCTAACTGACCCTTATGCCTATCCTACCCCTCCCTATAACAGGTACTCTACCCACTGTACCCAGATGCAGGGGGTCAGGGCTTGTCCTAGCTGACCCTTATACCTATCCTACCCCTGCCTATAACAGGTACCCTACCCACTGTACCCAGATGCAGGGGGTCAGGGCTTGTCCTAGCTGACCCTTATACCTATCCTACCCCTGCTTGTAACATGTACCCTACCCACTGTACCCAGATGCAGGGGCCAGAGTTTGTCCTAACTGACCCTTATGCCTATCCTACCCCTGCCTATAACATGTACCGTACCCACTATACCCAGATGCAGGGGGTCAGGGCTTGTCCTAACTGACCCTTATGCCTATCCTACCCCTGCCTATAACAGGTACCCTACCCACTGTACGCAGATGCAGGGGGTCAGGGCTTGTCCTAACTGACCCTTATACCTATCCTACCCCTGCCTATAACATGCACCGTACCCACTATACCCAGATGCAGGGGGTCAGGGCTTGTCCTAACTGACCCTTATACCTATCCTACCCCTGCCTATAACAGGTACCCTACCCACTGTACCCAGATGCAGGGGGTCAGGGCTTGTCCTAACTGACCCTTATACCTATCCTACCCCTGCCTATAACATGTACACATGTATTATCTGCCCTAACATCCACCTACATGCTGTCACTGACATGTCTTCACAAATCAAGATATGAAGATTTAAGTCTAATTTGCCATACCCCTGTCTTCAATATCCAAATACACGAAGTCTAGGCAAGTCTGATTAAATCTGGACACAAGACTGAATCAAGTGAAAGGACTACCGTATTTACTCGAGTATAAGTCGAGGTTTTTTTCCAAAAACTCTTAGTTAATGTTTAGGGGGTCGACTTATACACGAGAGCAACCTGTGGACGAGGATTTACGCCAAAAAATTACGACACTATGAGTTTTCATTACGAACATTCTTATTTTCGAAATAACGAATATCGGACATAGCGGGTCTGTTTAACAGTCTTATACTCGAGTAATTACGGTAAAACGTAAATACGATCTTCATATTTTCGAAATAACGAATATCAGTCGCAACAGATTGATTTTAATTGCGTTTTAAATGATAAAGAAAGGTATTTACCCAATATTACTGGTCTATTATTCGAAACGCTTTGTTTTGACTTTGTTCTCACTGATTCCAATTATCAGCGTTCACAGTTTTGCAATACGTCTTTGTTTCCACTGCTTTGAGTCGTGTCTTCCCGCTTGGAAAGAAATGCTTTCACACGTGGATCGATTTTAATTGCGTTTTAAATGATAAATAAAGGTATTTACCCAAATTGTCCGAGAACAGAACAAAACCATCAATCCATTTAAAACGCAATTAAAATCGATCCCCGGGCAAAGGCATTTCTGTCAATTTCTTAAGATCGTCAACACGTGGTCGCAACACGTGGTTGCAATTTAGAAAGGCGGAAGTGACGGGAAGAGGCACGAGTTTGATATTTTAATTGCATTTAAAATGTTAGATAAAGGTATTTACCCAATATTATCACAAATTATGCTTCGCAGGTCGAGAATTTATCCATGAAGTAAAACGTAAATATCATGTACGTGACGTCGCGTTAATTCACGTCCGCAACACGAGGAGAAGCCAGGGATCCATCGTTGCGCAATATATTAATTTTTTCAATGCGAGTTGATACACTCCATTTGTTTTCGCGCCAAAAATAAGAACTTGTCCCCGTCACTCCCGCTTTTTAAAATGACGACCTCGTATTGCGTAATGCATTTAAATGAATGAATGGTTTTGTTCTGTTCTAGACCTGCAAAACGTAATTTGTGATAATATTGGGTAAATACCTTTATATATCATTTAAAACATATTATTTCGAAATGCTTTGATTTGACTTTGTTCTCACTGATTTCAATTATCAGCGTTCACAGTTTTGCATTTCGTCTTTGTTTCCACTGCTTTGAGTCGTGTCTTCCCGCTTGGAAAGAAATGCTTTCACACATGGATCGATTTTAATTGCGTTTTAAATGATAAATAAAGGTATATACATAATATTATCACAAATTCGCTTTGCAGGTCAAGAACAGAACAAAACCATCCATTCATTTAACATGCATTACGCAATACTAGCGTGAAAGCAAATATCGGACAGGCGGACTACTGTCTACACGTGGTTGAATATTTCTTTGTGTATTAACACGCTTTGTTTTGATGCTAAGATCGATATAAACAATAATAATTAAAAGCGATATAATGAATATCATTGGCTTTATAATACACAAAGAAATATTCTCCCACGTGTTGGTTTTGACGCTAAGATTAAGGACGTCACGTACATCGTATTACGTTCTACATCGTGGGTCGATTTTAATTGCGTTTTAAATGATAAATAAAAGTATATACCCAATATCAACACAAAATACGCTTTGCAGGTCGAGAACAGAACAAAACCATTCATCCATTTAACATGCATTACGCAATACGAGGTCGTCATTTTAAAAATCGGGAGTGACGGGGACAAGCTCTTATTTTTGGCGCGAAAACAAATGGAGTGTATCAACTCGCATTGAAATATTAATATATTGCGCAACGATGGATCCCTGGTTTCTCATCGTGTTGCCGCACATCAAATCATCGTGGAGAAATTCTTGCGAAAAATAATTTGTGATAATATTGGGTAAATACCTTTATACATCATTTAAAACATATTATTTCAAAATGCTTTGTTTTGACTTTGTTTTCACTGATTTCAATTATCAGCGTTCACAGGTCTCGTCATTGTTTCCACTGCTTTGAGTCGTGTCTTCCCTTGTTGACAGAAATGCTTTCACACGTGGATCGATTTTAATTGCGTTTTAAATGGATTGATGGTTTTGTTCTGTTCTCGAACAATTTGTGATAATATTGGGTAAATACCTTTATTTATCATTTAAAACGCAATTAAAATCGACCCGCTACGTCTGATATCCGTTATTTCGAAAATATGAACATCGTATTTACGTTTTACCGTATTTACTCGTGTATAAGACTGCTAAGATCTTATATCGTAAGCATATTTAAGTTTCACTTTTAAAATGACCGCCAAGCTTCAGCTGAAGCTTGAATGGTAGCAGAGCCGATATGTCAAGAAAAACCAACTCGACTTATATTCGGAAATTGTTTTTTTTCAAGAAAAATAACCTCAATTTTGGGGGGTCGACTTATACACGAGTCGACTTATACACGAGTAAATACGGTATTTCATTTTTGATTGATTATATTCTGAATAAAGATTTTAGGACCAAGGTATAATTGCTGATACATTAAATGTGATCAAAATTTAAAAAGGTTTCTTTGCATAAACCTCATTACGCATTGGAAACATCATAATAATTTAACACATATATAATATTACATATTGATGTATAGATGTGATAACAACACTAAGTAAAATTCAGTGTCTGAGTTGTGAGTATTTTGGATGTGTCACAAAAATTTGCTTTCTCTAAATTCTAAAGAAAAATATATCTATTTCCTATAGGTCTCTGACTGATAGAAATGCCATGAATAGAAGTCATAGATTAAATAAAAAAGACAACACAAGACTCTACACAGTACAAAGATAAAATCCAACTGATTGCAGACTAGATTGATGGGTTCTACTGTATCCCTAGGAACACCTCTCTGGTTTCCAGCATTCGTGCATGCTCTAGATGCTTCCTGACATTTCAACTGTCCTTTTTGTTGGAAGTTTTTCAGTTTTTCAATCTGTTTATGGAACTACTTGTCAACTCAAGCATGTTTTGTTTAGAACTGTGCTCATGTTTTTTATAATATTTTTGTTAGGATAATAGAGCTGTGACTATTTAGAAGCAATTTCACAGCCCTTCCTTTATACTCTTATATCCTGTGCGCATTCTAAATTACATATTCCAAGAAGTACATATACACTTCTGTATAAGAAACTAATCTGTGTTCAATCTCAGTAAAAACAGACTGTAAATAAGAGGCAATAAAAACATATACCCAATACTGAGCCACAATGCATTGAGATCAAAAGAGCAACTGTGGAAATCACCTAGAGGAGGACTTATATTCCTTAATGTGTAGTCCACACAAAAATCAATTAATTTTGTGTTTTGGGTTGAATTATTTTAACCTAAACACAAACTTCGACCAAGTGAAATGAGAAGGTATAAGCTCAGTAAGATGAATTATGACAACATTTTACATTACAAAAAAATCCTTGCAATACATAGTTTACACCAATATAAGATTTGATGTTGATTAAATCTGTACCATCTGAAGGTGATATTATCAGCCAGCTTCATCCTCATCAGATTTATGTAACATTTCAGCTTTAAATAAAGCAATGTCAAGCAGGTACATAAACTGGCACTCCAGAAGTGTTCAAAATTGGGACTTAACAAGCAAACTATGATTGTAATAAAATCGGAATTTGATGACCTTTGTGTTTAAAGCTGTCAACATTTGACAATTTACAAAATGTAATTAACAAGTATAAATATAAATCAGATATTTTGGGATTTGCAGTTGGGTTGTTATTTGAATTCCCTTGTAGTTGATGGACTATAAATAGTTCACAAGAGGTCAAATGACTTGGGAAGAGAAGGTCACAAACTGGGATGGCTTTATGAAAGATAGAAGTAAGCAGTGTTTTTAGGGGTTTTTTTGCTTATAAGAAACAAATGTTGAGTGTAAATAGCAGAAATAACTGATCTTAGTTCTTTACTTGTTTGCATACAACATAATATTTATGTTTAAATCAAATGAAAACAAATTCTTTTAACTGAACATATGCTCTTTTTCAATTAACTTGTTCAAAACATTGATAAATCTTAAATCAACACCTAGATCAACCACATATCTCACAGATCTTTAAAAGTTTGTTTACAAATCAAACATTACTTAACCGAGAGACAAATTATAAGTTATCATGATGCTGTTGTTGTTGATGTTGATATTGCTGACTCACCATAATATTTGGATTTAGAAGCGCCTGTGGGTCCCAAGTCCATGTTGGGGTAGCAACACAGGGTGATCCCCATCCTGTTGGTCTCTACCTCCGCCGACGCTGCCGCCTCACGTCAAACTAACCACCTCACCGTCCCACTACACCTAAACCCAACGCCACATAGATGGGCTGCTTTTTACATTTGTCAGAAATCTTATTCTCCACTTGTGAAGTGTGGCCAGTTTTTATCAAAATGTCATGCTTGGGTTATAATGTATGGCCCTGTACATCAAGAAATGTCGCAGCCAAATGTTGTGATGTAATCTAATGATTGGTATGAGGCTTCAGGCATGAATGGCACACCACAAAGAAAAGCAATGATGTTTAATCCAAATAAGACTTTAAAAACATTCACCCCTCCACGTCCACCAGACCTGATCTAACTGTAAGCTGATGACCTTACACTTGATGGAGGTTTATTGCTTTGTTCACCCAACCGTGACACAAGCTTCACCACCAACAACAAGTGTCCACAAATAGATAGGATGGCTGTGAACAAAATAAGACAAACAGGTTGCTCTGGTATCCAGTAAATCAGTGAATAGCAACCCTTCTTCTACAGTTCTGGCACAGTGTGACTAGCGTGCATGGACTTGAACCCTTGTTGTTGTCCAGGCTTTGTGAAGTTGTAAACCTGTATATGGTATGGGGAGACACATACGGTCATGTGAGGCTGGGGCATTCAGCTAAATCCCTTCAACTGTGAGACACTGGGTGCAACCTTTAATAAAAGCATACACTAACAGGCCATCATAAACATCACAGGCAAATAAACTCATATTTTCACCTTTCTTTTTGGCACAAATTCTATTGAAACTTCTTTATACCTTGATGATCAGTAGTTATAAATCTGTAAATCTATTTCAATGGTTATGATTTATTCTTAAAATCGTCATCTGTAAATATGAACTTGTCACATTATCTAGCTCTTTCATTTGATATTTTTTATATTTCTCACTGCACAAGTGATACCACAAAATATTCTCTCACTAGGGGGCACCACCTCCACTGAGTTTAGATCTGCATGCCCAAGTCATGAGACACCACATCCTAACATACGAGTTACGCTCATCCTTTGTTAAATCATGACATTTCATGCCCTATTTGTCTCTATTATCCAAGCTACAATGCTTTCCGCACCAATAAAACTTCATGTTTCTGACCCTGATCTATTTCTTTTCACCACTCCATCATTCCCAGCCATAAAGACTTATTATTCAAACTGAGATAAAAAAAATGTGAAAACGTTCAACTTTCTATTTTCTATGTAATCAATATCATGATGAAACTAAATGGCTCACGCTTTCATGCTCATCCTTTATGTCAAATAAAATATATCTATACAAAGTACGCCATTCTTCAACATATCACACAATATCAAAGTACAGATATAATTTTACAATACAAATCAACTATTATAATAGAATAATTCATATTCAATAAATTTTAACTGATTGGAAAAAATATCTATTAATTCAATTTCACAATACTACATTAACAAAAAAAATTGTTACTTTAACTACAGCAAGTAATATACTTAACAACAATGAAAAATGGAAATAAATGAATGATGGGAAAGGTAGTACCTTCGTAGTCTGGTGAGACGATGTCTTTGCTCCATTGCTTAGCGTGTCTCTCCATGCCGAAGCCCTCCTCATAGTTGCCTAGTAAAGCGGGCAGGAGCAGAAATCAAGCTTAGGTTAGTTATCACACATTCCTACCAACCTCAACTAAACCTCTAGCACTTTATATGGGAATATTGATGATACTATTATAAAAGATTATTACATGGGTCTCAAACTGCTTTCCTCATCCTGATCAAATTCTTCAATGTCTTGAAAACTACTGATGTTATGTGACAAAAGATGCATTAAATTTCAATTTGTGTACTGTCCTGGATTTTTATAGGGTGTTTTTTTTTTTGAAGATATGTTTTTCTTTAATTTCTTTTTCAACAATTTCCATGCTAGTTCTTGAAAACCATATTCCCATAAAGTCTCTATAGGTTTAGCCAACATATAAGTAAACAGCATTATTCATAAAAGGGGTGCGCACACACAATGTTGTGTCACTAAAACATGCACAAGTGTACACATGCCAAACTCTGCGTGTGACAAAAAATAACTAAAATCTTTACTATGAATGAGCATTGTGTAATATGTTACACCTATCAAAATCTTAATTACCACAGATATGAACTGTTTTAAGATTCTATTATTGTCTCAACATAAATTTCAATGATTTCTAGTTGTTGCTATCTGATATGTGAAGTATTCCACTTCCATTAATTCAATGTGATAAACAATATCAATCATCTGCCAAAATTCACGTGCCAATGGGTCCTGCCTGAAAAGATCCTTTAAAAATTCCCAAATTTATTTGTCAAAATTCCTAGAAATTGGCAGAGTCAATTTTACAATATCTGGTTATTTAAACCTGGAAACAGTCACTTTACCAATATTACTCACACAGATTTTTCAGAGCCTTTTTGATAGTTGTTAATACACATTGTAACTTTGTCACTTCAATGAAAACATTATGATTTGTAATCACATTGTGTGCAGTAAACATATGAAGGTGATTTGACAAGCCATGAATATCTTTGCAAAACTATCAAAAATACAAGCAAAACTTCAGGGAACAAATGCAACACCCACCTTTGGTTTTGAATATTTCAATGAAGTGTGGTTTGCAATAGAGCTTTCCTTCCAGAGATGCAAAGTTACCCAGGCTGAAATATAAAGATGCACCATCATGTTTAACTCTCATCTCACGAACAAGGCCATGTATTTTTTTAAATTCAATTCTGTGTAAATTAAGTTTTGTACCAATGTTCAACTATTAGATTTGCAAATTTGTATAATATGATACTAACAGTTTTAAAGTCCAACTTGATACGTGGTGTGAGATCTGATGATCATTTTTCAATTTTATTTTTAAGTTTCTTTTTAAACGATGCTATATCTCAGTGACACACCACATACACAATTTTATACAAAGTTTAGGAAAAAACTGCTCATGGCGTTCAGAACTTCATAGATTTCAAATCTGATTGATAACCAAAAACCTTTACATCTTTCAGAAATGTTTTTGCAACCTGTTAAAATGAAATGAATTGACTCAATTCCAACAAACTGCTTTCCACACCCAAAGAATGAACATTAAAAAATATCCAATGTAAATTTTATTTCATATTATTATGCTTGATGAATTACATATTTTTGCATATCACCCATTCAATATGAAAGGTTGACAGCCAAAGGATGCCACCATTATTCAGGAGAGCATCGTGGCACCCAGGCAAATAGAAATAACACTATCTCTGAAAACAAAAAAAAATTAACAAAAAAAAAAACAAAAAAAATGCTGCATACCATTCAAGATCACCCATGAAATAAGTGTGGAAAGTTTAAAACTTTGAGTCACCATATCTATATATACATTTATCCTTCTCATGCATTTATACTTTCTGAATATACTGCCTTTCAGAAATGGGCAGGCACAGTGATAGTGGCAGTGATCCAAGCTTCTATGAAATCATATCAGAGAGAATGTTCTGGAAAGTCAGCAGCTCAGCAGTTCTCTTGTAATCAATTCTTTGCTGTGGTCTGCCAATTCTTTACCTCCGTCTGGAAATCAGAACGTGGCAGACACCTGGAAATCTGGAGGATTTTTTGCAAGGAGCAGGGCATAGCACTTCAGGAATTTGCTTTGCATTTTGACATATAATCATGTCGGTAAAGGGAAAGGTACAAATAATTCAAATAGACCTTTTCAGACTCACTATGCGCTAATGAGTGGATATATGGTTGAGGATATTTAATTATGCTGCAATCCTTGAGCTGGAGTGACTGGCTGGTAGAGTCCATGTTGACTGTGACTACCAGCTGTGCCAGGAGGTGTCATTAGGAAGGTCACAGTTATGTCCCACCACAGATGGCGCCTCTACACGGCCTGCTAATTAGGTCAAGTCTTGATTTCAATAACTCTGACTGTTTCAATGCTTCTCTGAATCATCATCTCACTCCAAAATTGACCATTTCAAATTTGCAATGCACAAAAAAATAAAATAAATAAATACAAAATAGGCAAAAAATGCACTGTTTCACTTTTCATTTAATTTTGGTGTTGATATATGGAACAGAAATTGTGAAATGAAAACAGACAAAAGAATGTTGGAATAGGTTTGGTGTAAATATCACTAGTTTTCATGTGTGGACACCTCGTATCTATCGAGAGCACGATAGAATCGTTTTGCTCAAATAAACAGTGAAATATATTTAGGGTCCTCTGACAATGGATGGATCTGAAGGAAGCATTTGATATTCTGACAATAAGAAAATAGAGGAACAATCCACCCATGACATACATGCAAAAACTGCAATAACATCCATTCACACTATCAGTATACCAAATATGGAAGGCTCAAGTAGCCACAAGTGGTCACAAGAGCAGAGGGAAAACATTTACCCAAGGTAGAAATGCTGCCACTGGATGGATGTCCAGACATCTTCAAAGTTTTACGACTCACGCTATCACAGCATGTGAGTCAGCAATAAAAAATTATTTCAGGCTAGTCTTGTGGGATAGGAACATTTGAGTTAAATACCTATGAGCATATTCGCATGGTGTAAATTTGGTTATTTTTTCATGAAGATGAAAATGGAGAGTAAGACCATTCTTACAACAGGATAAGACATGTTAATGGGGACCAGATGTTCTGTTTTTGGTGATATCTACCACATGCTTCCAGTATATCTACCATGTGCTTACCATGCCTTTCTATTCTGGAACATATGATATACAAATGGTGGTACCAGTTAAACTTCTAGGAACAATTGAACAAGAAATGAATATCCTGTCACAAAGGAAACGACTCAGATACATCAGTGGTTTGATAGGCCAATCAACTCTGACCTGCCTCCATCTTGTCCAATTATGTCAATTCAAGTTATATCTGCTTCACTGTGCAAAAGATAGAGAGTGACTACACAAACAACTTGTTTCCTTTAAAGATTTAAACACTTTGGTGCTAAAAGCGAGCCCCCACAAGCCATCAAGACAAGGCTCATATATGTTTCACCACACCTTGGTTGTACAACCAGAAGTACTCTCTCAAGCATGCTAGTGCAATGCTGCCATCTGGTGGCTTTTTGGAGCTCAGACACAGAAACTATAATATTGAGGCTACAAAGCTGATGATTTCAAGAATTAATCATGAATTTTAATTTGTTGAATAGTTGTTTAATATAAAGCAATAATTACCTTAGAACACGTTTGCAGTGGGTACATTTGAAGCAAGTTTTGTGGTATATGGCTTTGTCTGCGATGATTTTCTCCATCTCATATACTCGTTTCTGGCACAGTTTGCACATCATATCCCCTGTCGCACCCTGGTAGGGACAATCATAATAATAAACATATGGCAAAATACCATTAAAATATCTATAAAATTACTTTAGTAACCCCTTTTTGTTTACAATGTCTTAAATCAAATAAATAAATATGTACACTGTTGGTATGAACATATATTTCCAAAATTTATGACATAAATTTTCATTTGAATACATTTATGTGCCTATTACTTGTAATAGGTATGTATATATTTTAGAAACAAACAAAGCTTTACGTGTTTGATAATAAATTGTACACTGTAATAAAATATCAAGTTTTTACTCCATGCTGACCCATGCAGATCTCCTTGACCTACACCAGACCTTAATGCCAAAGGTAGAGGGGATATACCATACATTTTTTCAATATTCCTTATATTTTAACCTATATACATTGACTGTATTTGGAGTGAATAATAATATATCAACATAGATATATTTTCTTATAATATGAAACACAGCTATATTAAAATGTAAAAAAAATATATACAAAGGAAAAAATTGTTAGAGCTCTGAAGTATCTTAATATAAAATGGAAAACTCCCCACATCCTGGGCATAGTGGAGTGACCTTACGATAAATAGTCATGCAATATTACAGAGGGATCATGCATAATATAATACCCACATGTAATCCTGACCATGCTCATTCCATACACAATCTACCATCTTAGTATTATTTCTCCTGTGGAAGTTCACAGAGAGAGCTTTGATTGAGTTTTCCTCATCTTTTTGATGCTTGAATTCATCGAAATTACTGTTCACAACACCTACCCCGACTTCAAACACTGTGAGTTCGGTCATTTTCTTGCTCCAGATCAAAAGCTTCATTCTGCCCCATATATAGATATATCTATATATTTATATTTAATGAAGCATCAACTATTTTTTATTTTCCTTCCGTTGCTCCCTCAATTCTCATCTATATCCCATCAGTTTTTACCTTAGAAATGCTCCAAGATATATTCCTTACAATTAGAATGTCTTTGATTCAATCTATTTAAGACAAATAAATGTAGTTAGATTTATGATACTTAACATTCTAATTTGGGAAAATATCACCGACTGTGATTTTGTGAAAATGCACAGAAGTGTTTGTTTAAAAACCATCCATTGTTATATCCATGTGCAAGGTAGATCCATGGTGTGTGAGAGGTGGCAAGGTAGTGACCGTGTCTACTTTACAGCTGTTACCGGACCTTTGTCTGTGGGCCAGCCAGAGATTCAACACATTTGGTGCAATTATGTCCTCCCCCAAGTGATATTTTTTTCCTAATATACCACGATTATTCATCAAATATCCATAAGTCTAAATTATCTGACACTTACATCTTCTCCATTTCTGCTATTTATACCGAATGTCTATCTAATCATGCTCAAATATAATCAATATGAGAGAGATATGTTTTGACTTTGGCAGGCCAATAAATCTCCCTTGTTGAGCAGATTCAACACGTTTTCGATGTTTGTCATGTTTTATACTGCTCAAAGGATCGTGGCTGAGCTCTGCTTGCCAGCCCACCAGCATGTAATCAGGGAACTATGCATAAACAAGGCACATCCTAGAAGTATGGTATGCAACTCCCACAGCAAAATATCCTTCATAAAAAAATATCTATATGTATAAATATAAATGTGAGGATCTACAAATTACAAAGTAACCTATCATTTTATCCAGTATTATATTGATGTAATGATCTCAGGGTGTGACAGTTTGATTAAATATTAGAGATCAGATATGTTTTTGCTTGCTTGCATATTATGGTATGTTTTTTTATGTTGGTGATATACATCTGCATGCAATCCTCAACATCTGCCACTTGGACACAAAGCCTAATCTTAGCACATTTATTGGCGGTTATAGGTATTTATTATAATTCTGTATTTTTATGGAATGACCAATGACAGGTAGAGAGAGGGCTTTGCAAATTATTTGTATTATTAATGATGTCTTTAATGCTTGTCTTCAATGAGTGTTTCACTCAAAAAATTTTAATTAAAATAAAAGATACAAATCTAAAAGAAATTAACTGTGAAGCAAAGGGCTTTGAAAGTTAGGACTCTGATCAAACAGATTTATTTACTTCAATATCAAAGCACACGAAGTACATCAGAGAACGTTGAAACAAAAAATGATAACAAAAGCATGGCACATTGATGTTTGTTTAACTGCAGCCTTGAAAGCTAACTCAAGGTCTCTGATCACAAACTTATCAAGGCAAATTATGAGGTGTTTCCAACTTTCAGGTGTGTAACTTAAATTGTGTCTTCCCTTGACTTATCAAACAATCAATATACCTAGGTGTAAATGGCAGAATAGAGATTTCATGTGAGGGTATTTTATGTGTAAATGATCTAAAATTTATTTGTCACTTTATCTTGTTGTCATGGTGACACATTTACCTTGTGCTAAATCTGCATTTGTGTCATATATAAAAATTTATTTCAAACACTGGAAAATGTGTACTGACTGAAATCATTGATAATAGGTAATAAATAGAAAACATAAAATAAAGACAGTTTTTATGATAAAATATATATATATTCACTAACCTAAATATAAATATCTAATGGTATTTAGTCATAATATACATAAATATATAAACTTCATATTCATTTCTGTATATTTTTGTATGTTAAACTGAAAATGCAAAAACTAGCATGCAAAGCATTGAAACTGAACAAAATCAACAAAAGATTAAACAGGATTAGTATTGATGTTTGATATTAGAGATGGATAAGTGTATGGGTGTGAGATGACAACCAGTTAGTATCACGGTATTGTTGGCTATATATGATTATTGTCTCCTAGCTCATTTTGTAGCAGAATCATTTTCAGTGTTTATAATGATCATTATTTGAAGCATGTACATTCTTTTCTATAGAACTGTCACAAAAAGCCAGTGAATACTATTCAAAAGCATTATCTAATTATGGCTTAAACATTCCAAATCATAATTTCTGCTTAAAACATTCATAACCTGCCATTTTAAGATTTTCTTTTTGATGTAATATAATAGCTCTATCTCTTCACATCTTCTTAAACCTAGTTTACAAATTGTTTGTAAAATGATAATTAGTTGACTTATATCACATCCCCTGATTAAATAATCTAACTTACAAGTGTAGATTTCAAGCATATTTTAACCAATCTCAAAGTCCTTACTGGCAGCAGTGTGAGTTGAAACTTCCTGAATCGGCAACTAGATACCAGTTCAGATTTGAACTAGATTTGCTTTGTCAGAGGTTCAAGTATTTTCAAATATTCATAATTGACTTAAATGGATCAAGTGTCTAATTGATACAGGGCAAGATTTAGTTTTTAGTTTTCTTGCCGATCATTAATTTGACAATGCTTTTGAATATCATCTTCCTGTTTTCTTTGATTTTTTTTCTCCATTTTTTACGATCCCAAAAAAGGATAAAAGGCAAGCCATTTTTGAAGAAAAGGAGTAATAGGTAAAAACTGAAAGTTCAAGAAAACATCAAGGTGACGGAAAACAGTTATTCAATGGGAATATCATTTAATGCAATTTTTTTCATTTTACTTTGATAAGTTTTGCAATAACAAGCACAATGAAAACATGATCATAAATACAGTATCTTAAATAGACTGAATGCATTTATGAAAGAGGAAAAAAATTGAAATAGAAGCTTGGCAAGCCTTTCTCCCTAAATTACAAATTATTTTTTTTTGCTAATATGCCACACTGAAAATTGCCCCACACCTCTATGGCTGTCTCCAACCTATGCACCCCCTCCTTATTGAAAGAACCCATCCAAAAACAACTCTTAGTGAAGTCTATTATATCTTAGAGGGGTGCACAGGTTGTTCATCAATCAACTTTTTTTGCATATTGAGGCGGGCACAGCTACATTTTAACTACCTCATATTTCCATCTGGCTAGGAGAGACCCAAACTCTTGAGATGGCTGGAAATCAAACTCAGTGACCTGGTCACCCACAGAAACCGGCTGGGAAGCAGAATCTGCCGGTCTTACGGGTGATGCACATTTTGCAGGTGAATCTGACCGTGCGGACTGTGGTGAGTGCCCCCTGGTGGATGTTGTGGGAGCTCTTTTGCCTTCCTTTATCAATAGATATTAATATTATTTTTGTGTTAATTATATAAACTCAACTAAAAGTTTTAAAAAACGAGCATAAGAGACAAACACGAAAAGAAATAGTAACATTGTCAGTACTCAAGATATTCAAATACCATCAATCCCTTAATAATGGTTTTGCAAATGAATGATGTTCGAGATTTCATTTCTATAATATGTACAAAAGAACCTGTGAAGTTTATTATTAAACATTCAAAGCAGAAGATGTTATTTATTCGTAAGAACAGTAACTGAGTAGATATTATCATACAAAAGAGCATAACAAATCCAAAAGAACTCAACATCAATGAGGTCACAAAAGAAAACCAATAAATTGATCAGTATATCAGTTTGTGTGAAAGTTTCACTCCAATGACAAGGTGC
This sequence comes from Amphiduros pacificus, assembly GCA_949316495.1. NCBI lineage: Eukaryota > Metazoa > Annelida > Polychaeta > Phyllodocida > Hesionidae > Amphiduros > Amphiduros pacificus. The sequence continues at coordinate 36,665,128 of OX439003.1, forward strand.
AACTCCATCTTAGCACTTTTGCACCTTCTCATGGGGCAAGGGTGAGTTTGTGCATTACCTATTATGCTTGATTTATAAGGCTTAACTAGAAGATAGAAACTTAATCTGTAACATTCTAGATTAGACAGGTCACAATCAAATATTATCTACTTCTATAAAATCAGTACCTCGTCTTTCTTTTTCTCGTCCTCCTAGAGTCAAACATTCCAATAATGTCTCACAAAACGAAATATTAAAGCCAACAAAATAAAATATCTACAGTCAACTGAGAACAATTTTTAATCAATTCTGTAACAATTCTCCAAACATTTATAAAGAACTTCTAATGTGTAGCTTACATTTTGGGTTTAAATTTAGCATTTACTCATCCAAAATTGGTCTCAGTTAGAAAATCAAACCCTATTAATTTTGTGTGATAAAATAAATGTGCACATTAATGAATAAAATAACAGATTAACAATGGCATTAGCATTACTCATTGTTAAATCCCATCATAATTTTGAGTGCCATTACCAAGTTTCCCTTGTTGAATTATCCATTAAAATGTGATTTGTGTGTATCAATGATTTATTTTGAAGTTTTTTGTTTCAAACAAAACAAAACACATGCTGTCATGCTAAATCTACTGAATGAAATCACCCTAGGTTTGATTTTTCTTTTACGAATACTCTTCAATCATATTACAACACCAAACATTAAGTTCTACATAAGACTGCACAATCGGATAATATTACAATGGCTTAGGGTCACACTACATATAAAAGCCATGCAATGACCTTGACCTTGATACATACCATAATAATGACGCCGGGTCCCTTGCTCTGCTTCTCCTCTGGTTTAACATAGCGCTTAGGAGGCTGGAAGTCAGGCAGTGTATCCTCAGTCCAAGATGGAGACTTTGGGGACCTGGGACTGTGAGAAGAGGGAATGGGGCTGGCTGGTTCTGCAACCATAAATACAGGCTGATCTTCATCTGCTCTCTCAACATTTCAACCTGAGATTTTTTACTTTATGTAAAATACTTAAATATCTTTACAAAATTAATTTTATTCTTAATTTTAATCAGGAATAGATAAAAAAATCAGCAATAAAATCTTAATTTTTTTCCACTTCAATAAAATGTCATTGTTGGGAACAGTGGTCTGTATATGACCATATTGAATACATACCCTCTTGAATTCAGTGTTTTGGAATATTAGTTTTTTGTTTCTTTTTACAGTAATTTCACACCATGCATCACACATTTTGTTAGTCAAAAAAATATATGCTCAGAGGTTTCATACTTTAAAAAACATATTTTTTATCATGCTGCTGCATTAAAAAAATAAATATACAATGATTTATATTATTCACCCTCAATATTTGACGTAAATCTTACCAACTGGAACCAGGAATTCTAACCAGTCAAATATCCAATATAACGTATCACACAAAAGATGAACTCCATGCAATATTTGACTAATTATATCAATAATGAGCATGTCCACAAAGGGTTCATGTTGATTATTGGCAATATTGTATATCTCTACTGAAGTCATTCCCTCAATGTGGCAGTCATATTCTGTTAATATTGCTTCATATTCTCAAGGTCATATTAGTATCAAAAGGCAGTGAACACCATGCTTTTCATAATTTTTATTTTAAACAATTTCATTAATTATACATATATCTGGGTAAACACATCTACAAATATATGGTAAACACCATGCAGATGTCTCTCAGAGACCAGTATTTTTATGATGACAAAAAAGCCTAAATTGTTTTTTTGTATTGAAATAAATTCACATTTCAGCATTCTTATAATCCCTACTTTATGCCCTGGATTACTGAACAATTCTGATAAAAGACCTACAATGGCAAACATCACTAGTTGTTCTCACTTTCTGTCAGAAATTCCTTGAGTCCCTCAAATAAAAAAAATCATTGGCTTTGCAGGGGGTAAAAATTTTACCAATTGGCTCTGTGTGCAGTAGCTTTAAGTCCTAAATGTATTTTTCTGAGGCATGTTTGATCAGAATGATCTATGATTCGTAAAGAAGTATAAATGAAGGGGATGAAATTAATCTAGAAGCAAATGTATATATTGTATATGGGTATTACATAACTATGGCAGAGGCTGCATGGAGCCTTATCATATGCAAGTGCCAAGGACATCTCAAACTGAGGAAATCTAAACAAGAAGCCAAGTTGTTTGTTTATAATTGCCTCAGCAGACAGACTCTGTGTACACCTCAGCATCTGTTTGGGAGTTTGGGTGGGTGGATATGTGTGTGTGGTTGGGGGTGGGGGCAGATGGCAGATCCTCAGATGAGACCTCTCAGCAAATGCTGAACTACATCTGAAAATATTGCAATCTTGATATTTGGCCTTAATGTAAATTATAAATATTCCCCCTTTCTGGCAAAGTCTGGGTGTTCCACGAGGTAATGATCTGTTTCCAGTTATCATTAATGAGGTGAAGCGGAGGCCACTGCTTGTTTACAGTTGCCCAGCAGGAAGTTGCACAAATTCCACACTCTGCCTGATTGCCTGTTAGAAGGGCACCTCCAACAACTGAACCTCACATTACAAACTCAGCAATAACTCCCTCCTCAGAGATAGTTAGGTTCAGGCAGATTAAACTCTCTCGTATGTTCCTTGACCATTCTTCATTAAACCATATGCATGGTGAGTGTGAGAAAGAAATTAATTATTTTCAAATTGAAAGATACTTTATCATTTATATAAATATAAGATAGCTGAGTCCTTATATTTATCACAAGAATTTGGAGTCAGGTTTAGAAAATTTAAAACATATTTATTTTAATAGTGCCCCTCAAGGATGCAGACACACCTGGGTGCCAATAAATATTTTTCACTAGATTCATTTAATCACAGCCAAATGTTTGCATATATCCTGGGCCAAATTATTCCATGGCATCATAATAATATAGTTCAATATGGTGCAGCATCAGGAAATGGAAAGAACGTGTAGATCGTGGAAATAATGCCAAGGATCTGAGGAGGGCAAGAAGTTGAATTCCAGGAGGTTTGCTCACTCACGTAAGCTTTGATGGATCCTGGCAGGGCAGAGGCAACTATTGCACCATTATGCAGAATTTACTGACTTCTTTACGATACATTGGTGAACAGGTTTAAAGTTTCTTGGCTTGTCTTACATAAGATTCAAAGGCCGAGATGATGGAAAACAACACTTGACAGCAATAAAGCTCTCCCCATGGCAGCTGAGCTCAGAGGAAAACATAGTATTTATCTACTGCATCCCTCAGCTTGGTTGACTTATGGCAATATTTGCCTGTTATTTCTTTTCATATCATTAAAATTATTGCATGAATTCTACAGAAAACTACTGCACAACATAATGATAAAGCCAACTTGCACATTAAATATTTCCCATCATACGAATTAGACAACTTCAATATCAGACAAACATGGCAACTTACCTATCACTCAAAAAGGGCCAATACTGATGCTGAATAAAAAGGACTATTCTGCTTTCATGCAAGAAGGGAAATGAATCATGTCATTTCTGGTCTGCACTGAATTAAGGTGTGTTTTAAATGACTGAGCTGTCAGATCAGATATTGATCTGAAAAGAATGCTGAAATGTATCCTGCCATATCCTTGCAATAAATTTGGTTCTTTCCTCATATGTGAAGGAAATGCAAGATATGGCAAGCGATGGTAGTTTACCTCATAACATCTGATTCATCAGCTTATATTACAAGAATTTATTGTAGCAGAACGTTACATATGGCATATACATAAATAAGAGGTTTGTCAACTTGACACTGTCACTCTACATAAAAATACACTGAGCGTATAAAATTTTGATTGCCCACTTCTTATTGGATGATACACTCACAGACATTAAAATTGGATCTTCACATCTCACAAGGCATATTCCTGGTGAATCCTGAACATAGAACCATACCACAGTCTCTCAGTTCTTACCATTATCATGGTAGTATCTGGTATTGATGACAGAATCACATTATCTGAGTGTACCTTCCTGGATACCATACACTGATGCTATGAGCCTACAAGCACTCGTCTCAACAATATATACTGATTCTGTATACAATGATAATGTAAAGTTTGAATGCTCCCCCTCCCTTTAACATACATTGATAATGTAAAGTTTGAATGCTCCCCTCCCTTTAACATACAAGAATACTGAAATCCCATCTTCTTAACATATGCTTTAGCTGACCTATAAAATATTAATCTATGAGTAGCACCAATTTATCAGTTGTAAAATGGATCATGCTAAGTCTTTGTAGCACCACTTTAAAAATGGGATGAAAACATAAATACTGGCTCAGAAAAACTCACACTTGCTATGCCAGCCAACTCACACTTGCTATGCCAGCATTCAAAGTTACCCATGGATCACTGGATTTACATTAAGTACATAAAATTAAAGCCACTGGCATGTAAAGAAGTGTGAGTTTCTCATCTACCTTATAAATAACCTACAAATATATCAAAGTATTGCACGTCCCCAGCCTCCTGTCAAAGCCAGATAACTTATCCAATGAATACATTCCAAACAAACTCATCTCACATGACTCTACAAGGCAATTATCATTACCTCCATTGTCTTCTGACAGTGCAGTTGAATCTTTTTAATTTCCCTATCAAAATCTAACTTTTTGGCAAATAGTTAGATTTTGAAACTGATACATACAAAACAAATGCTATCTAAACTGCATTAACTACTTTTTGTGCTTATTTACATTCAAATGCTCATTAGCATAAACCACACCACCTATGTTCATTGTTTCACTTCTACCTAAATCAGTACATTTCCAATTCCTCACAACTGTCTGGCTATTCCCTTTCAAGCAAGTAACTCAAGCTTGTATCTGACATAAACTAAGTGTTTTATAAACATAAATACCTTAATTTTTCAACCATAAATATGTAAGCAAAAATTTACAAGAATCCATAAATTAACACATTATCTGATAGTTTGAATTTCTAAATTTGTTCCCTTCTTTACTTAATAATTGCAAAACAGAAGCAAAAATAAGGAAACAAATGCAAATAACTTGAACAATGATAAGTACTACCATCAAAGCAATAGTAAATTACATACAAATAACCGTTTTTCATAACTTATTACTGAACTTCGCAGATGTTCCACTGCTGACTCATTGAATGAAACAAGATTAATGAAACTTTGTTCATAAAATTTCACGACCTCATTCCCACTTATATATTAGCCCAAAATATCTCTTAAAAAGATTAAATAATGATGTGCCAGTTGAAATACAAACACATAAAAACAAATCTGCTGTGGCCTAAATGTCACCCACAATTTACTTTATCATGTGACAACATAAAAACATAAGATAATTTGAATAAACATTCAGTCTTTTCACTGGTTTAAACTCTAAAAGAAATACACTACAAACATGTGAAACAAGACCTTGAACATAAAAATTGAAATGGTTTATAGAAACACAAGTATGACTGGATAATGCTTACAAATATATCATCCTTGGACGGATATCTGACAGGGCAGATTGCATTACAAATGTGAGATTCATTCTTATAACACATCACTTACATTTATCAATCACACTGTCTTAAAACCCAACCACACAGTCACATCAAGAAACTAAATGGTAAAAATAATTTTTTCTCAATTTCCTTGCAAGTATATTGATCTCCTACCTAATACTAATACATATACGCGATCTGAATGACACTGGTAAGTATATGCATTTCATGAATCTGAGATGCTAGTTATATCAAGATGATCTCTAAATATTCCTTACTGTGCCTCTTTCCTTGGCCTACAGACATGAGGCCCTGATGGGATTTTTCTTTCTCTTACTGACATACATCTGAGACTGTTTATCTGTCTGACAGGTGAGTGCCAGGTCAGATGACTCACCCCTGACTGTATGTACTGTCATATACTCACAGATCCCAGTGCAGGATTGTACACTCAAAATATAGGTGTGGGTTTTCTGATCTATATTAAAAAATACCTTATCACAAAACTTTAATATTCAGTGTATCATTGTGTATTTTTGTCTCAACTGTCCATAAAGAAAACCTTGAGCATGGTCAATGTTATGGAATTTGGAATCTAAATTCTGTTTTTCTTTCCTAGGATATATTATCAGATTTATTTCATGTGACGCAAATACTTTTTGTGAGTAAAGGACAAATTTCCAAAATGTTTTGATTCAGAGAGCATCCTAATTTCTACTTTGAGCACAGCTATATCCCATCTGTTGCCTCATGAAACTATGCTACACCAACCTTGTCATTTATTACATCATTTGTCAATCACACAAATCTGAGTCCTACATATTAAAATATTGTCTTTTTTTACTAAACAATGTCAATTAAGACTGACATTTAGTTCACAAAAAAACAGAGACCATTATTTGTACAAATCTTCCAACACTTTTCTTTTTTACCTTATCATTCCCATAACAAGACCCTATTGACAAGAGAAACAGACAAGACAGATTCTTGGGCTTGAGCATTTGTTGAAAATTCTTACCGATTTATGGGTCGTTTTGTCTGGAATGCTTCCATTTCTTCTCCTCTGTTTGATAAACACATGAACAATTCAAAAATCATTCCCCGAAAATCCTCTCTAAATTCAAATCAAAATGTGATTAGTTTCAAGATTTAAATACGAGTGTGGTGGAAGATTTGACAGGTTGGTCTGGGGCGGCAGCGGTGGGATATCCTCCTCCGTAAGGAATACCCCCATTCTGTGCCGGGTAACCATTTTGAGGGCCATTTTGGACAGGTTGTGGGCTGTGCTGTGCTTGTTTCTGCTTTGCTGGCTGTTGCTGTTGTTGGGGGGACACCTGTGGCTCCATCTCTTGACCATTTTGTGGGGCGCCACTAGCGAATGTGATGGAAGTAACAGACTGGCATTGTTCTTGGTGAAGTATTGGAGGGGTCTTCTCTCTTGGGGGTGTGAATCTAACCAACTGAAATGTGAACATACCACAACATATAGCACTCTCTGCTCTCCAAGAAAAACTCAACACACTGTCATTTGGTACATAAGCTTTAATAGTAAACATTTTTTTTATTATACAACGGTAAAGTGTTAATACAGTAATAATAAATACATTGCATGTATAAGCTTCATGCATTGTGCGAAAGCATCTTGATATTAAACTGCAGTATGGTGTATATGTATGTCCTCCATGACTGCATTGGTTTCATGTTTCTCGTTAGTATTAATTCAGCCTTTCTGCCTAGCATCTTCCTAATATGTACAATTATCTTTCTATCTTAATCTGTATCCCTGGGAGCCATCCAATAGAATCTTTCAAAAATTCTTTTATGCCATTTATTCCATAATTAACACTAATCGTGTCCGCATTCTCTGTGGTAACATGAATGGATCCTTGGAAAATGATTTGATCATCAAAATTGCGCTCATGTAATTAATCCATTAGATATATAAGAATATGTCTTCCAGGTCTATGACGAGAAGGATATACCATAAAGCGGCAATGCTAAAGGTGGTAAGGACGCCGATTGCCGAGTATTCCCGGAGTGCTCTATGTCTTGGGCTTTGTCTTTGCACCTTCAATAAGAGAAGGAACATAAGAGAAACAAAGATTAGTGGAAGAAGATATATCACAGATCAGATAACGCCCCATCTTATCACAAGTGGCAGAGAAAAGAGTCGCAGAAAGATAGAAGCTTAAATCATGCATTATTAGTTTAGAATAGTATAATTGTCTCTTGTGAGAAATTATATCTTGAGTGCAGTATATTATATTTCATTACATAATAGTAAATTTATACATCTAAATGATTTTACTATTTACACACTATGATACTTAAACCACTTTGTATAAACGGTAAAATGATTCATTACTGGATGCTTGAAATGTTATATTATCTTATATTACAACATTAGATACTAAGTTTATATATTTTACCTCATCTGAAATATATATGTATATATATATAGATACAAGATGAACAAAACATTTACTATCTACTAACACTACTAATACAGACATGCTCTGATAGACAAATACTCCTATAAAACCTTTTGAAGGCAGTGATAAAAACATACTCTAAATTACTATTTTACATATAAATGCATCTAAAGAATAAATAAAACAGGTATGGACAAAATATAATGGCCTTGTAATGGTGGCTATACAATGTGCAGAGTTTTAGAATGTTTTATCTCTTAATCATGATGCAGAAAAAAATGATTTACTAGTTGTTATAAAATACTACAAAATAAACATAATTCTCATGCCAAACAGACCAAAATGTGCAGAAAGAACCACATTGAAACTGAAGACATTTGTGTTGATGCAAGAACATCACAAAGTAAATACTAAGACACAGGAGTAGTGGAAGAAGTGGTTTTCCTACTTCGTCTGTTCTGCCAGTTTAAATCATTAAATTTTTCTGGCTTTTTCTCTTCTTCTATGGGTTTTTCTTCTACTTTTGGTTTGGGTTCTTCCTTTGGTTCTGCTTTTTTCTTTTTCTCTTTAGTGGAGCGCAGTTTAACCATTGGGTAGCCACCACCTTTTACAGCCCAAGGTGCCGCTGGTTCAGGCTCAGGCTCGGGCATTTTCTTGACAACCTTCTTCTTTTTCTCTTTGCCTTCCTTGACATCTTCACCACCTTTAGCATCTTTTCCACCCTTCCCTTCTTTACCCCCCTTTTTTGTACCCTTTTTGGCATCTCCAACCTTATCCTTTTTATTGAGCGAGAATTTTGATGGTCCAAATCTATTTCCAAATCTCCTATCCATAACAGGAGAAGGCTCGGGACTCGGTGAAGGTGAAGGTGTAGGAGTTTTCTTTTTGCGACGTATTACCTCTGGCATTCTTTCTCTTTTCTTTTCTTCCTCGTCCTCCGCCTCACGGTTGAGCCACATATTTCTGAGGTTCTTAGTGTGGCGTTCCGGTATGAGGTCTGGTTTCTCGGTAGAATCCCTATCTCCCTCACGCACCACATCATCTGTGTAGACTGGCTGACTCTCTAGTTCTATCACCTCGGCATCCTTGGCAGCCTCCAGCTCAAGCATCCAGGCTGGCTTATTCTCTGCTTCCTTTTTAGGGACATCAACATCTTGTGCTTCTTTAAGCCAGCGATCCCTTAAGCTGCTGGTATGACCTGCTTGCATATCCACCTCCCAGCCACTGGGACCTCCAGACTTGACCACATCTGTTCTCTCCTCAGGCTCATTCTCTATCACACAGTTATCTGGGGCACGTTCTATCTCTATCACCTTCCTGGGTTTCTCCTTCTTGTCTTCCTCCTCCTGCCAATTGAGGAATCTATCTTTGAGTTGTTTGGCTTTGCCTGTGTTGGTGGGTACGATCTCCTGGGGAGGTTCATACCTCTCTACATCGTCCCTCACTGTCGGAGTGCTCTCCAGGACCACAGCATCGGCCAGGTCGAGCTTAATTTGAGCCTTAGGAGCCCTGGGGGCATCCTCTGTCACATTCTCAAACCTGCTGGCAAAAGCCCGGGCTCTGCCTTTCTCAAACTGGATCTGCTGGTCACTCTCTGCCACGTCATTCTCCCGGATGACGCCCTCGCGCACTTCTGGAGTGCTCTCAGCCACGAGAGGCTGATTATCACGTTCTATGATGATAGGTTTCCTGGTGACCTCTACTTCGCCGGTCTGCTGAAGGAAAAAGGAGGCCATGCCCTTGGTACGCCCGGCCATCAGCTGGATCTCCTCCTCCCTGCTGTCACTCTCTCTGATCACATCGTCCCGCACCACTGGCGTACTCTCCAGCACGATCGGGGCAGCATTCTCATCCTCTACCAACTTGATTGGTTTGCGCTCTTGCCTCTCCCCACTAGAGCGCATTAACTGTTCTTTGAGCTTATCAGCATTGCCTCTCTTGGGCAGTTCCACTGCATATTGGTTGCCCCCAGAACGTATAACGTCTTCACGAACTTCAGGCTCATTTTCGACACATGTCTCTCCTCTCTCTATTATGATTGGAGCTTTGGATGTTTGCTGCTGGGCACTTAGCTCAGCAGCTTCTTTGTAGCGTGCAAGCATACTCATGGTGAAACCTTTATCAACAGTGTCAGTGTCCTCAGTGATATCATCAGCTCGGATAACTCCGTCAAGCTGTTCTGGTTCGTTCTCGTAAACTCCAGCGTCTTTTGTGATCAGATCATCCAATGTGTTTTTCTTCACTACATGTTTGTCAGTGAACTGACCAGTTTCAAACATAGCCCGGACATTTTTGGTGATTTCTGGAGGAGCTACTTTCTCGACAGTGGTCCAGTTGACTGGAGGAGGTATGGGACTGGTACTACGGCTGTGCTCCCTGCTCAGTGAGTGAGCATAGGGCTTGAGAGAGGCAGACTTCTCAGCTCGCCGTTTTTCCTCCTCTACAAACTTTTCGTATTTAGTCTTGCTATAGTCAAGGCCAACAGCTGTATATGGAAGCTGAAAAGACATGAGTAACAATAATTAATGAGATAAAGGCATGAAACAAAATATATCAGTTTGTACTTAATCTGGGACTTTTCTGTTGTTGTAAAAACTATATCTAATTGTTCGTGAGGTATTTGCAACCAAGATTTTGATATCTATTATGAAAAGAACTTATAAACTACAAATAGCCACAAATAAATCCATTTAATTTAAAGATGGCTCCCTTTGGTGGCTATATTATACAAGTATTCCCTCCTTCCTCATACCAGTGCCTATCTTCCTAACTACACTCATATCTCTCTGTATTCCTCCAACCCTCGTCTGCCATCAATTCTCCCACTGATCATTACTGTCATAACAAAACATACACATTGAGAGATTCCTTCCACTTGTCTTGCTGTTAGACACACTTAATGGTTTCCACACTGGATTCAATTAAACCAGCCTAATAACTAACAATCCCTAATGGATGATTAAATATCTATCAAAATATGAAATAACTGCAATAATAAATATACTGCATAACATTTCTCAATATGTGTGGCCCTATAACTTGGAAATATGATTTTATTCTCTGGTGTTATTATGAGAGCGGTGTGAGCCAGATGCTGCTGTGAATCATATAAACCTGACACACCTCCCGTCTGCCAACAAACTTTCCTGCGTATGTTGCTACCCTCTATACTTTAGCACACAAAAAAGAAGACAATTTTATAATTTACCTGGTTTAAGGTTTGATCCCACAATTGACGAATATCAGCTTGATGAAAAGTTGCAAAATAAAGCTACAGCTTGATAATACTAAGTGAATGGGATCCACACATCAAGCCTGAGGTACTTATATGCCTACGTGTAACAGAAAACTTCCTGGCCCATGCTATTAATAGCAGCATTCTTGCTCCTGCAGCTGACAAACTGCAGCCCTGCCTCACTCCTGCGCCACACCTCTCAACAAACTCTCGATCCTAGCCCCAACAGATCTAATCTATGTGATGCCTGTCCGGAAGGTGCTCACCCCCCACCCCTACAGTTTATGGATACCTGTGTCACTGTGATAAACATAAACAGAAAAGCATATCAATGTGAAATATAAAGTAAACCTACCAGGTCTTGTTCCTTTGGTAAGCCTTTGGTGGGATCTTTTGCACTGTCCTCTTCTTCCTCGGTTTGTCTGTAATAAACAAGCAGTGAGCTTTGCAGTGTCAGCAGCTGATCAAGCTTTGTGTTACTTTTAGTCTGAAGGCCAGGTTGGGGAGAGGTGCCGAGAGGGGAACTTCAAGGGGTGCCAAGGTGAAAATGAGACCTGTACTTAGTCACTGGCTGGGCATGCTGTACACAGCCAGCAGGTCAACATCAATGCTGAGGTCAGAGCAACATTGCAATTATTTCCCTCATTAAATACATTCTTGAAATAAACAAAAGTTTCAAATTTCACCCATCTTGACATAAAATCAATGAATTGAAATCAAAGTCCTCAAATCCTGAAATCTTATTCCTACCATCTTGCAGGAAAATATGGTTGACTTTTGATTGATTAGTCCCTAATGACAGAAAGAAGGAGAGTGTATTTTGATCTGTTTGGGGCAGGTATAGTGATATGTATGTACAGGCGACCTCATGCTGGGCCAAGCAAGGTCATCCTCAAGCAAATAGGGCATCATGTGTTTAGAGTGTTAATGCATTTTGTTTATTTTGTTCAATATGATTGAAAATACTAGAAATTTTGCAAGGTCATTGAGGTCAATGCTGTAGAGTGGTTTCTGTTCCTTGAGGAACATAAATCTTGTAAATCCTTGCAAGTTTTGTAGCCATAAGAGATAAGCCAAGAGGCTGAAGATAATTCTGGAATAGCTTTCTGATTACTAATCTAGTCCACATGCTAGCCAAGTGTTTATATTGTATCAGCAGGGGTAACACATGTTAAATATATATACTGAAGTTGGTCTCCTTTAAGCATGTAAATCAGCAAATCAACTTTGGTTGAAAAAATAAATAAAAAGGCCTCTAGTGCTGACACTTTGGCATATGCAACAAGTGGAATTGCAGTACATGTACCTCCTCAGAATTGTGTCCTACTTTCCTGGCACTTATTTCCTGACATAGCTTGGCAGCCCAGCCTAGAGATGGTGCCAGCTTCTAGGTAGGAGTCTGGTCTGAGGTTTGACAGTGAGCCTGCAGCAGTTTTATACCTCTGACTGGACCTATCTGATATCAAGGATCCAGCACACTGACACATGCCATACCTCATACCTTCCCCATGTTTTTCACACCTATGGTTTATTCTCCAAATGCTAAGTCACCATTTCATTTTATAATTATGGTTGAGTGCCATATTTAACATCATCTCAGCAATATTTTCTTATCTCATCTCAATGCACATAATTTACTTCTGAGAACAACAGCAGGGTTTTATGGATCTTGTCTTGGCATTTTTTCTTGATGTATCAGGTGTGAAACGTGTTGCTTACTGAGAGCAGCAACTGTTGCTAGGTATTGCTATGTGGCTGTCATAGCAACACATCTTATCAAGAATCTGCAGCAACCTCCACTGGCATATGTCAATATTCATCAAAGTGTTGCACTTAATATTTCTCACTATTTCATGCAACTCAAAGAGTTTCGGACATTATTTTTTCTCATCATTATCTACAAACTAACAAAACACTGAAATGGCCTGTCATATTTCACTGAAAACAACAATAACTTAATGTTCTAAGGCTTGTATTTTCTGATTGAAATCAACTACGCAGCCTTAGGCATCACAGAATAAATAATGGTTCCAGACCAAAGTTTTCCTGACAAATTGATGAAAACAAGAAAGTGATGCTCAGTTTTGCTACTCTGCCCACACTGGCAATACTCACAAAAAACAGGAGCCAGGAGGTGGGAGAAAAGGTGCAGGCAGGATGCAGAGAGACTTCCTCAATCTGCAGGAGATGGCAACACTGATTATTTGTCTACCCCAGGTATCCTGCAAATATGTGCTGCTATTGTAACTGTATCTTCAACACTAATATCCACATAAATGCCACTCTCGCCTGTTCTGGGAAGGAAAATATCTATTTGTTGGGTATTTTTTATCCATTTTTATAAGCATACCTTTCTCCGAGCCTGTATTTAAACTATAAGGTTATATAAAGAAAATCTGGCCATTTTTTTGTTTGGGGGGTGAATGGGGGGGGGGGGGGGGCATTAACTGTGAACCTCGGCACTTCTCGACACCTACATTAACTATACAAAAATACATTAATGAAGTTGTATATTTTCTGGCAAGATACTTACTTTCCCCAGTCAATGTTAAGTTTCTTTGGCTGCCTGATAATTTTTTCTCTTTGCTTTTCTTCGTGGTCTTCAAACTTTTGTTTGGCATAATCCATGGCTTTCTTCTTCCCTGTTTGATATAAACATTCTTAACTGCATATCCCCAAGTTGACATTCCGGATACCATTTCTGTTGTTGTTGTTTTATCAAGATTTTTGATTTTAAGAATGTCAATAAAGATTTTTTTAAACAAATTCATCTTGAAATATCTATCAAAGTATGCAAGATGTTTACACATCAGATGAATTATTTTAAAACTAATTTGAGAAATAATACAACTGGCTTATTCTACTTCAACACAGCTGTTTGGGTTCATGCATGCATCTCAAACAAAATGGCCGCTCTGTTGGAATAACTGCCGCGATCACGAAGAAAATAGCTGCTCTCTCATTCCACTATTGTCATCCATTCCTCTTATTGCATATTTATGTCATCAAAAATGGCGCGAGAACAAACAAATATATTTCTCTGAACACTTCTTTTATAATTCTTACAAATATGTGTGATGCATTGGTACTCTATTACAATTTAATGATGGAAACTCAGTCTGAAGATATTTTAGCGCAATGATGTACACTCTATAACAAACTGACTAGACCACTTTATATTTCAATTGAACAAATTAAAAATCTCCCTTTGTTTAAAATACAGAGTTAGAGAAAAGACTGGTTCTACTCACCTCCCTCGGACATTTTGTCTGATGCATCAGATGATATAGGAGCATCGCTGCCCTGAAAACCCAAGCGCAATGATCTATTAATTTTCATAATTTCACGGATACATTAAGGACCTTGTTGGAGAGATGGTGATTGGCTGATGTGTGCTGTGAAATATCAGCCAGTGCAGCTTCATAGTTTAAGAGAAAAAAGTTAAATATTTCCAAACTACTAAACACCACAAATGCCTAGTAAAGTATCTATCGAGTAATATGGCTAGATTTCAGAAAATTTACATCTGCTCAGAGCACTAATTAAAGTTAAATGTTAGCCATATAAGCAATAATATATTAGATAAAACAATTATAAATAGTTTCTAATGGCAAAAATCAATTGTATATTTGTAAAACTTAACCATGAAAAGAAACATAAAAAATACATTATACTTCACATTTCACTACACATATTTGCAACAACATACACAGGTGCAAAGCAATTAACACATAACATAAAACATTCAATAAACTTCTCAAAGTAATAAATCATCTCTCAAAAAATTCTCCAAGAAATACTTGCCTTATCAGTCTAGTTTCAACAAGTTCATATTATTTTTGTGCATACATATCTTTCATTATAAGTAAATCTGAACAAATTTATCAAGGCATTTGATCTTGGAGGTAATGTTGAGAAATGAATCTTACCATCTAGACAGAATACATGAGACAGATATCCAAGCATGTTGGTATATGATTAGTAACTAGCTCGGACACAAAGCTCACTCTGGGATGACATCTTACTCAATCAATGTGTCATATATCATACTTAAATTAAAAGGTGATCCGAGAAATGATGGGAGTGGGGCACAAGCCAAAATAATCTCAGCTTAATTGTATTTCCCCCAGGAGAATTGTTGGATCATTCAAACACAAGGCTAGAGAGCTGTGCTGATTTGGATGGCCACAGTTGTTGTTGGTGGTGACAGCTGTGCTCTGCTTACTGTTTGTTAAGTGTTTTACTCCATACTTGTTCTTATGACAGACTCCTATTGACTCCTTTATTGAATGCATAGATTTTTTTTATCTAACCTATACATTAAGTATCTGTCTGTTTAAAACATAGGCACTTTCTAGTGTATTAATTATATTACACCTGAAGCAATATATTATTTAAAAAGCAAATGGCAATTGCATAATTTATCAGTGAATAGCACAATTTCCTAAAAAAAACAGTGTTGTGTGAGATTAATTCACTAAGTTCTTATGGTTAATGTCACCTCATCCTCATCTTGGATGATGATTGCAGGTGGCAGCAGCGGTCCACTCTTGGGGAAGGTCAGTTGGAACTTTGGAGCCTTATTTTTGTTTGGCTGTTCAACTGATACATTCTTAGGGGTTATGCCTGTGTGAGATTTAGGGGCAACAGTGCCAGTCGGCTTGGGACTGCCTGATTTTTGCATGGGTGTTGTACTTTTTGGACTGGTTGGTGTGTTAACTATGGGGCTGGTTTTAGGTTTTGAGGCCCATGGACTTGAACCACGAGTAGCAGAACTGGGTTTGGCCTTCTGAAAAATAATTAACATTACAAACTTATTAGGTCAGAGATTAGTAACCAGATGCTTTGTGATAGAATCAGAACATTGTCAGTCAAAAAAAACATCACAAAAATAGGAAAGAAAGTATTAATAGAATTCCATCACAGGTGTTATAAAGGCTTCAGCAACTCTTTTATCATGAAACATTTTTTCTTTTGTAAGTCAAAATATTGATGAAAATATCATTGTGCACTCAAAACAGAAAATATAAATCAGTTTTACAGATAGATGAAAGATTTGTACAATCTCTTAAGAAGGTTTGTTTGTAGTCAATGGTAACCAAAATCACACAATATTTTTCCATAGCAATGCAAAGGTAACCAATGGCAACCAATACAGGACAACAGTACTATGGCAATACCTGTCTCATTTTTTGCTCCCATCTCTTGGATGGATCTTCTGGAGGCCATTTGAACAAAAGTTTAAGAATTTCAGAGGTCGGAGTCATTGGCAAAGGACCATTCTCCACCTAGTGGTGATAAAATAAACTAGCTTTGCTTTGAATATGCTTGAGTTTTTCATCATGCAAGAGAGGTTGCTCTATATGGTGGATGAATGGGGCTGCTTTCCAAACTAATATCTGTCACTAATGAATACCTTTGTGCCAAATCTCTCTTCAAACCTTTTTGCAGGGTCTGATGGCGGCCATATTGGTGGCAGTTTTTTCAAAGTTTGTGACAGCAACTCATATGTTTCGTCCTCATTTTCCTGATCTTCATTCTTAAATTGTATTATTAAAACATTCGCAAAGGATATATCATTTTCTTCTCTTATTATTGAAAAGAAGTTATATTTTAATCAAAATTGTTATTTTAGAAATATTTTATATTTGTTGGTAAAGTCTGAGAGTTGAAGGTGGATGGACAGTGGTACACATCACACACAAACTACCTGCTTGTCCTCTGAATCACTAGGTGACAACAGTGGCGCCACAGGTGGCCACTGCGGCAAATTTTGGGTTATCTGCAATTCTATTTCTTCTCCTGTCTCCAAGACCTGATTACAATGAATAGAAATAAAGCTAATTGATCTGAATATTATCAATATTGGTCAAAAACACTCACATATCTCTTAATATGGAAGAGAATCTCAAGTTAGTGGAAATATGCTGTCAAGGTTTTTTTTTCATTCAGGAAGGATAAAAATTAACTGTAATGATATACACAGTAATGCATATAATATAATCTTAACTTCAATGTCTACGGCATTGAGACTTTGATACTTCAAGGACCATGCATTATTGATAAGATATATCTTATGTATATCATGGGCAGTGCATGACCATATTTGGAAGTGTGTAGAAACATTGGAGGGGAGGTTATTCATGACACACACGCAGGTCAGGGTCAAGCATGACTACCTGTTTTCGTGTGGGATGTACTTCTTTGGATTCATTTTCCATTTCTGGCGGTGGCCATACAGGAAGACTATCCAGAAGAGGTATTTCTGGCTTAACTGGATTTCCGAATTCATCACATTCAAAAAAACACTCCATCTGGCATAAGAAAACACATTAATTTTCACAATTTAGGCAATTTGTGTGTAATCACACACACAACAAAGACAAAGACACAAAGAAACAATGCTCTTTCTTGTAGCCTCTTAACTTCAGAGCTGTACCTCACATGCTGTCATGTTTTTAAGGAAATAATATTCACAGAGAGGGCGCCAGTTGCTCAGGGAGCATTCTCATGCCTTAGTTAGTGATATCATCTTTGATTATTCATCAGTATAATTTCATTGCAGATTTTTTTTAAAGTCAAGCTTCATTCAACATTTTTTTATTCCATTTTGAAGAATTCGGTTTTGATTTTATACGTCACAGACAATCATGATTTATTTATTATTAATTTTTTATGCCAAAAAAAAAAAGACAAAAAGAAATCAGATGCCAACAGCAAAAAGCTACCAAACTGAATAGATTCGTCTGGATGTTGAATCTATCCTGAAAGCATCTATATATCTTTTGTGCATGACATGGACCACATACATATAAACATGAGGGTTATGCAGCCATAAGCCACGCTGGTTAGATCACTCTTCTACCTTCTTAGCTTTCAGACGCTCGTCTAGACGCTTAGCTCTATCCTCAGGAGGCCATAATGGCAAATCTTTTGATAATGGCGACAATGGCTCATTTTCGAAATCACCGACCTAGGAGTAAATATTATGCAATTTTTTTTCCTTCAATTTTTGGAATCTTGTTCAAAATGAAAAAAGAAAATATTGATAATGTTCTTGTCAAATGCATCAAGAGGGCAAACCAACAAATACAAATAAAATATGTTTATATTTCTGAAAACATAAATACATTTAAATTTGTTGGTTTTGTTCGAGTTTTTTTTTCCTCATTCTTTATCTGTCAAGGTACAATGGTCTTGTAGAAGGTTTGAGAATTATTCTATTGTCATCCCAAAATATTCTTGAATGGCTAAAACTATTACATATCAAAACCAAGTTAAACCAAAGCTTAGATAAACAAACCTATCTATTCATTTTTTTCTAAGTATTCTAAAAGCTGCAAAGAAGGACAATCTAAAGATATATTTAATAGAAATCACCGAGACAGGTATCATACATATCTAATGTGCAAGTCATACCAACCAAAAGTATTTTATTCAAACCTTTCACCAATATTCTCAAGAAAGTTTTCTAAGTTGTAAGTTTGGCGAAAAGTTTGAATATCAATATTAACATCCTCAAAGATAAATTTGGCTCTAAACCAAGATCTTATCCCCCATTTTTATGGAAATGTCTTTTCAGATTTACTGAGCCAAATTCATCAGTGATTTGTAGTGTGTAGGTTTTATATGTATATTCAATATCAACAAGATGTAAATGTGGGCACTGCCGACCATGCAGACATTTAATCAACATCCAACATTGACTATAAAATAATGTAAAATTGGGGAACAGTTTGTGAAACATTGTGTGGCTGTGAACTAAGTGTGTTGTGATACTCAACTGAAACTCTAAAAGTTGTGAAAGAATCAGATTCAAACAGAAGAAAAAGAGAGAAATCTTATCAGAATATGCAGATATTAAAACAACAATAATGAACTAATGTAAAAATGACTTATTAAATATATCTAAAGAACAATCTGAAAAATGATAGAAAGTTACATTAAATATTAAAGTTATGTTAACAAGAAGATTAGCCAAACTAAAACTGTGCAATCTAGCTGACTTATTCCACAATATGACGATATTCATGCAGATATCTGTCACGGTGGAACAAGACTGAAGCGCATGGGCCACTGGTGGTCAACCAAAGGGTCAGTCACCGGTCAGCCGGGGCAAGCTACTCACTATCTGATCCACGTCTACTGTAGGAACCTCTCTCGGGATGAAACGTACTTCATCCTCCTCATTCGACTCCTTTTCAGAATCCTCTTTTTCCTCCTCTTCCTCAGAGGCAACAAAGCCCTTTTCCTCCTCATATGCCACCACCTCCTCTTTTGGTTTGACCTGAATCACCTCCTGTTCCTCATCTATATCCTCCTCGTCCTCTTCCTCTTCTTTCTCCTCATTCTGCATAGCTTCCTTGGTGTAGTTATATTTAATATCCTTTTCCTCATCCTTCTTTTCTTCCTCTTCATTTTCCATCTCGGTTACCTGGACCTCAGGTACAACCTGTTCTTCATCGATCTCCACCTTATCCTCTGACATCAAGTTACTCTTATCCTCCTCGACAGACTTGCCCTTTTGTGTCAGATCTATCTCTTCCTCTTCTGCCTGCTCCAAGCGATCAACACTCAGATCCTTTTCTATGAATGTGCGTGCCTCCTCTTCCTCTCCTGAGGAATCCTCCTCTTCTTCTCCTTCTCCTAGAGGAGACACTCTCTCCAGCTCTGGTGAGGCTTCCTGCTCCTCTTCCTCTTCTGTGGCTTGAACCTCTTCTCCGGCAGCTACTCCATCTGCCTCTTCTCGGGCCTCTCTTTCTATTCTATCATCCTCGGCATGCTCTTCCCGGATCGCCATCATGGCTTCCATTTTGGCATCCTCTTCCATTTCATCATCACTTATGTCAAGGTCATGTGACTCTGCCGTTTCCTCCCGTTCCTTTTCCTCCTCCACAGTTTCCTCTTTGGGAGCATCTCTGGGGGTGGCTGTTGGAGATATTTCAATGTCCTCTTCTTCTTCGGCACGTGGGGCTTGTTTCTCACCGAAATCACCGAGGAGGTCATCGTCAGCATCCTCCTCCAGTGGGGATGCTGGGGTGCATGTGATTGTGGTGGTGGTGGTGGCAGTGGAAGGAGGGCGCGTGACCTGTGACGTGAGAGAGAACACACACGGCATACCACACAGTTAGTAAAGGTGAGTGAAAAAAATCTCCTCCATAAACCACAAGTCACATCTACCAAATTTAAGCCAGTCCCTGATTAATGCCAAATATAAGAGAAACATATCTCTCCACTCCAACAAGTACATTACAAGTTATCATCTCTTTTGAATTCCTTCTCAATAGATGTGACTTTCCCCAAAAAATTAAGATAAGAAAAAAGTGAATTAAGAAAATCATTCATTCTGATTCAAATGGACAGAATATACAGGTTTAAAGTGAGCAGTGTTAACTGTTGGTGCTAAATTTGTGAAAAAAGATGACTTGGACACACATTTTGAGAAAGTAAATGCCAAATTTTGAATCTTAAATAGAACAAGTCACTACAAATATACATATATATATATATATGTAATATTCTTATTTGTGCAATATTGATAATCATTATAAGCTTCAATCTTCCATTTCTCTTGAAATACCTACCAGAAGTCGCAAGAGCGCTAACTATATCATATCTCTTAATTTGTATTCATAAATTTATCACAATATGTAGTCAATTTGTATGAAGTTTACTAATTACTTTTTGATAGGCATTCCCATCATGCACCATAATGCATTTAGTGGCTCTACCATTAGTAGCAGCTATATTAGAAGTTGGAGAAGTAGGGAGAAGCTGGAAACAGTATAGGACTGTTGCAATAATTTCACATTTTTTATCACTCTATGAACTTCTGAAACTTCTGAATTGATTAATCATTAATTAGTTTAAACCTGAAATAGGAAAACTGAAACAACAATATAATATGATTGACAAGATGACATGAGGAAATGATATAACATAATTTTGGTGATACAATGGCATGATATAACATAATAATGATCATTAATTTGTTTGCACACAAGTATTATTCAAACTGCAATATGCAATTTTTATGCCAGTCCATAGTGATATGCACTAAACCAAGCCAGTCTTTATAGGAATAATATATTTATGATATCTGAATACAGATTATTTGTCTGTACTTGTCTTCTATCTATTCTAATGTACAAACTCTCGTCTTAAAACTTGTCTTGAGTGAATCAATGCCTGACGCAATGTTTGCATCAATGCCGATAAAGTAATCATGATACTATATAAATTGTATATCTCTGATCAGCAGATTATTTCATTCGTGTAGTTTACTACCTCGTTATCTTGTTGAGACATAAGAACCACCTGAACTCTACACCTGAATGAAGCCACTTAAATCACTCATTTCAAACTCACAATTTATTTATTCTGAAATTTACTACTCTGCTTGCAAATTATTTGACTATTACCATCCCTTATGAAGCTATTTTATGCTGAAAGGGTCCATACAGGGACTGGAATAGCATTCAATATTGTACCACTTTTGCATAAGTTATTAACTTATATATTAAATCCCACCATTGACTTGTCCAGTCAGTAAATCAAGCTTCTCCGTCACAGGAACCAGGGTGTCACCTGCTGGGACAGTTGGCTCAGTGCCTATTGTTTTCAGCTAAGGTGTGATAATCACATGCCTACCTCATCACTTGTTTTCAAAAATGGACACAATTTTGTATGGCTCTTATCATGCATGTATCAAATCTTCTCAAATAAATTTAAATATGTTTGACACACTCTTGTGGCATGCCTGACAAATCAGTGCATGAGAGTCTGACAATATCTAATGAATATTCATGACAAGTAATCTGTGCTTTACTATCTAAACATGATCTCAGCCCCTGATCAGTTTCAAGGGGGGCTTGAAACTCAGTCAAGCAAATTATTTTTTGAACCAAATTTATTTTTGTTGAAACCAAATAGTAAAAATATATCTTAATCACATAATTTAATATTTTCCCCTGGAATACACTTTTTACATTATATACATATTAATGTAAAAAACAATGACTAAATCTTACCCCATCCTCTTTTCTTGTGTCATCTCCTTTCCTAAATCCAAACAAATCTATAATAAATGTCCAAATCCCATGAACGATTTGATTAATTTTGGAGACAATGTGCCAGACATGATTATATTCCACTAGTTCAGTGCGATCATAATACATGATGATTCTGTGCTCAGAGGTCCCACATCTCTGCAGCCTTTAGTCTCTGATTACTACAGTGTCTTATCTGAGGCAGGCAGAAAACAATTTCAAGTGGTTGTAGACTAGATAGTATTCAGGTGTGAAGACACAATACTAATTACAGTTGTATTTATAGTTACGTTCCACCTGGAGAAATCTTATGATGGGTTTGCAACAAAAGTTGAATTAATATTAGCTGTACATCATATAAACTGGAAAATAAATTTAAAAAAAAACATGGCTAGTGTAGCAGAAATGTATCTATTATTCAATATCACCAAATGTGTAGATCAAGAAACACAATGAAGCGCACATACACTTTTAACCGACTGTAAAATAAGGAATGTAATATGAGGCCAATATTGGATGACAGCCTCTTTCATGGTTGATATGGCCTCGGGTTGCTAAATGTGTTAATATGTTCATCATAACTGGAGGCTTTCTGCACACTCCACCACCCTTCATTATGGATCAGATCCTATTGATTGTGCTATTTTTTAACTAATAAATAATATAAGTCTATATAAATACAATGTGAGATCTGTATAATATATTATGATTTAATACATATTCAAGTGGATGTACCTGTACCTCATGCATATACTATGTGACAAGTGTTGTGACACCACAGGGCCAAACATACAGTTTCTGAGACAAGTGAAAATGACATGGAAATCTCCTGAAAACGCCATAGTCATGAACTACAGCAAACAAAACACAGTCATCCTTATGACCTAATTCTGAACACCACATTGATCAATATTTCACTATATTTCTTTGTCATATTGTTTTTGAGGTGATCATATAGATATATAAAAGAGGTGAGACAGGTCACAAGATGACAAGACGACATGAGTTTTCTATAATCTTGATGATGTCAAGCAGTGATCATCTTAGAATGTGAGGATAGATGTCAAAGGAAGGTCATACTTGCCGATCGCATCAATTTGTGTTTGGCACACAACCTGCATACAATTTTGGTTTTCATTTTGTTCTCGGAGTTGCACAAATGATGATGGTGAAGCTCCTTATGATGCAAATATAATTAGAATAATTGAAATTTTAAATGAAAGTGTGCAAGGTATTCGGTGTATCAAAGAATTTCCAACTTGACATTGAAATTTTATTTCATTGGCATTTGGATATATTTGAAAATGTCATGTGAAAAAGATGAAAGAGCTCTCAAAGGGCAATTCTTAAAAATACATATTCATGTCAAAAACAGAATGTTTTTCAACATTTTGAGTCAGACAAACTCATGATTTATTTCAGGAATGGGAAATAGGAAAAATGGGGGGTATGGGAAGATTGTCTGTATTCTCAAAATATAAAATTTAAATGCAATTTTAGTAACATTATTAAACTCACATTCACCCCCTTATGGATATCATTTTATCATTTCTTTCTGTCCATGAAATGATCAGTTTAGCAAAACCTAAAGTGAGAGAATTCCATGTATTTTGCACTTGTCATGAAACCATATAGATTTTACCATTGAAGCTGCCACCATATTGCTCTGCCAAGCCACTGGTTTTATCATGCACTGTCCACTTCGCTGCTCTCAACCACATTCCCCTCTCAAATCAATTATAAACATTCTCTACACTTAACCCAACCTGTTATTTTACTCTTTTGATGAGAATTATTTATTGATATTCAGTTTACCTTATAAAAATATTTGCAATTTCTATGAATACTGTAAAACATAATTCTAGCTACGAAATGATGGACAACATGAAAAATTTGTTTACTGCTGCGCCTTATTTTTCAGAGCTTGGCATGCTGGGTATTGCGATTTTTTTTCTTCCAAATGAAAAATGAAATTGTTGGATGGGTGAATAGGTTTGGAAGGCTGTATATGAGTGATAGAACCCATGTGGTTATCAGTCAGCTGTCAGGCTGCTGGCTGCTGTATGGAGTGTCAGACTGGCTGCTGCATGGAGTGTCAGGCTGGAAGAGTCTGATTGTTCAAATGAGATGGGACTGCCACATGTATTTAACATCATATACAGCTAGTGAAAAAGACTTTTTCACTATGTTAAAACATTAAAATCTTGGATAGTAGGATTTCATAATAATCATTGCAATGAATTGCTATATTTTGAACAACAAGGACACTGCAAAAGTAAAAAAATATCCCTTGAATAAATATCATACATTCTGTGGGATCTGAAACTAAAACAGGCAAAGAGGCTGAGATTCTGTCCCACTCTTCATTGCTAGAGATTAGAATGTGCATCTCTCTCAAATGCTGATGCTTGATGGGTGTATCTCATCTGGCCACCAAACAACATACCACTGGGCTCTGTTACCATGGAAACCCCACAGCCACCAGGGGTTACACAGGGACTTCTCCTGACTCCATGTTGTTTGCTGCAGAAACAATTAAAACAGCTTAAAAGCCTCTTGTCAGCTTCAATGCATTCTGCTGGCATTGATCTGCACCTACATCAAAATGGCCGCTCCAACACTCACTTTGCCACTCCAACAACTCAACAGGCTCACAAAAGAAAATCCAACAGACTCAAAAATGGTATTAACCACTCTATATAAGGTGGTGATTGAAAGCATTATAATGCCTCAAAGTGATGAGTACTGGCCAGGAAGATAAGCTGAATGACCTGGAAAGCATGATATATGTAGGACATGCCAGTACTAGGCTTGTCAATGCTGTTTGCCTTCATGTCCAAAGGAACCCATTCAGTGGGAGAATAACAATGGCATGAATCACTTTCCATATTCATTCAAGTTCCTTCAGACTCACAAGATCTGTTGCACATGACGGCACATTTTTCTACCCTAAAATCATTAAATCTTTTCATAGAAAACAATCCATACAATCTTATACAAATGGACGACGAATATATAGAATATAATTCATTCTTTGTGTTAAGTCTTGTGCAATGCTGCAATAAATATTTAAAAGGCTGTCTCTTCTCTTGAATCAATATCTAATTTCAATCAAATTTTCATTTAAAAATCATCACTTACGTTTGCATCAGCAGTGCCATTTATTTTAGAATCGTTTCCTCCTTCCATGATGGCTATTTTGTATTTTTTATATTTGATAAATATCAACTATGTTCAGCTAAATTCCATAAATTTTCTGCAGATTTTTCCAATATGTTGAATGTGTTCGGGGATCCAAATAACCGACTTTACCAGTGGGAGACGCCTCAAAAGACTTTGATTATTCAAGATTTCACAATGTAGGTTACACAAGTGTAAAAAAAATTCTTATCACTTGATCATATGTTGTTTAATCATTTATCTCTCTGGTCGATCAACAAGCACATGGAAGCCAGTTCTTATTTCATCAAGTGAAATCCAATCTTCCTTTTCAAGGTAGGTAGTGTTCAGAAATAAACCAATTCACAGAATCTGAAGGTTGTATTAGCATCAGTAATGAGTTCCTAAGGTGTCATAATCACCCAACATCAGTTACAACTCGGCTGTGATTCGGCAGATGTAAACAGAATGTTATTCCGAGAAGTCCTGAGTGGGCGAAATTTGCCTCATCTGCCGGTGAGTATCTGTGGTCGGTTTACAGCCTGCCTCTCTCCCCATGTGAACTGCGTACCTCTGCAAACATCTGAGGCCCACCTTGTTTCAAAGACGATTTACACAGCTATAAATCTCAAAACCTCCACAGCCAAACACCCATACTGCTGATTGACAAAGAGCCCTCTGCATAACAAGTCCACAATTCTGTTTTCAATCTTATGTTCCAATCCTGAAGCTGGTATCCCAATCTGGTATCCCAAAGTATTGAACATAATGCAAGGATAATTTGTCACTTATTTCAATGTGCAAAAACCATCAATTACATCAATTGTATCAATTAAATGCATTCCATTCATTTTCTTTTTGATCTGTTTGATCTAAAATTGTGTTATTCAAAAGATAACTTTGATTCAAACAATAATGTAAAATCAGAATATTATCCAATAAGGTAGAAGCAGTAACATCACTGCGGAACTGTCAAGTGTGATCCAGTCAGGATGTTGCAATCTGCTGTCTGCAGAGCGGGTGCTATGTCTAGTGGCTGAGTGTTATGTAATGACATGAGGATGGCCCAAGCACCGTCTATTGCTTTAAGAGACATGATAGAAGAGGGCAGGGTCACAGAGCAGATCCCTGCCGCACACCATTCTTCCTGATTGATGGCAACCTACTTGTCCAAGGTGATGATTTTTATTTCTAAAATTTATCATCTTTGGCTTGGGTTGGTTACAGAAATAACCAGCTCAGTTATTTTCTGTCTGGATCTTCCCTGTCCGCACAGAAAAACATTCTACTTGTACTGGATTTGAAAGCTTGATTAACATTGATGGTTCCATTGAGTGTGGTTCAAAGGTATTTCTACTTTGGCAGGGCAAATTCTGTTGATGCTTTTTTATGTCTTGGCCAACTATTGCCAGTTTTGGGTTCAGGTGGCTCTGCTTTGCACACCAATTACTTTTCGCATGTTTTATTAGCTATTCTGTCTGTGGCCTGGGATAAACTGAAATAGAAACCCTTTGATCAAACTGTTGATCAGAATTTAATATCCTGGGAGATCCAGACTTGTTGCATCTTAATTTTGTGAAAATGTAGAGTGTCAGATATAAATGTATTGCTACCTACTCTTCCAATATTTTAGGACTTATTTCATTAAAATTCAAGGTTTGAGCTATTCATCTAAAATAATTTGTTGAAAATTCTGTAATAATAGAACATCTTTATTTTTTCTTATAAAAATAGGATGAAAACATGTCCGTACATCACTGTGGTGCCACCTGGTGCAACCATTTGTAATTCAGACAAACACCAGATCCTTGTGGGAGCAGTAAATATCAGCTGTCCTCCACTGCTCATGTTCAGCAATGTCTGCATATTTCTGATATATCATACACAATAACATCTCATTCACAGATATCAGATCTCAATATTGTTTAAGATTCCTCTTGAATGACAGTTTCATTTAGAAGAAGTTGAAAGTATTTTCGAGCAAGAAAGAATACTTTCTAACATCTTTTAATGACATGTTGTAGCATTTTATGAGGATTGCAAATGGTTTTTTTAACCCATAGTCAAAGACTTTCTAAGTCAGTAAATGTTCAAGCAGATTCTTTCTGAGTCACACAAAATGTGAAGCAAGTGATAAACCAGTTCTCAGAACACTTTGTGGTACACAATTTCTCCACCTGTAGGTTAATACCACAGGAGGATTCTGCAGAGACCCAGAACACTTAAATCTTAAGAGCTTGGCCAAGTGTTTAGAATATAGGGTTAAACAATTTTGTAATAAATCAACTAATATGTCTTCCTTTCTTCTCTCCAAACATCCATATAATTAAATATCATGGACCAAATTGACATAAATTTACTTATATTGGTCTTTTATCTACTGAATAATTAGCTGTGTTCTAAATCCTGTTTACCTTTGTTGAGTCTGAACTTCAGCCACTTATTTTATATATTTCTGGATGTCACATATATTACTGGAAATGCCTACTAGTACCGGTATATCAAATACCAAACTGGGACTGGCATCAAGACTGCTTGAAATCAATATCCCTGCTTAATTGTCATCTACTGCAAAAATGCCAAAATATTTTCAAGATATGTTCAAAATGTTAAAAAACAAAACAAAAACAAAAAAACAATGACGTGAATACAATGATGTATGAATGATACAATGATGCCCTGCAATATAAAACCTGTAATAACAAATATAATTAAAACATTTTAACATTATCCCCAAACCTGTGGCCACTTTGTTATTCAGTAACACATAAGATCTATCCTATATTCTATTATGGATAAAAGATTGTTCTTTCCACAACTACTTTTTTCACTGGAGTGTGTGAGAGAGCAACAAAGTGAGCAGAGAAGTGGGGAGTACTTGAGCTTAGATAATGTACCAACCTCTGGTGATAACGGCTCATCCATCAGATCCGATGTGTGCGATCCGTTCACTTCCATGTAAGGCTCTTCTGACATTGTGGCTATTTCTCCGTTCTCCAGTATATCTTGTTCTCCACTGTGTCCATTCATGTCTGGTTCTCCCTTTCCAGAGAGCCCACCCAGCAGGTCATCAAACTGCTGTTCGTATACTTTCTGATCCGATTCTGACATATCGGCAGCCATATTGTCCTCTCCGAGTAAGTCTATGTTATTGTTTCCAAATTCTGGAGACTTTCTCTCGTCTCCAAAGAAATCGGCCGAGTCCTGCTCGAAACCTGAGGATTCCTGTTGCTTTACAGGAATTCCACCAAAATAATCTTCTGGCCCTTCTGGAGATGTTGGCTCTATAGTTGCGAATGGATCAAAGTCTGTGAAACCACCTGACAAATCCTTATTCACCGGCTGCAACAACATCAAGGTCAAGGTCATACAAGTGTGATCAAAGGTCAAACAAGTTATTTTCACCAGATTCAACAGCTTCACTGAATTCTAAATTGCAATGTTTTCCTGAACTTTTCTGTCTCTGTTAAACTTTAAGGGATTTCATGCCAGCTTAGCAGGGTCTTTTTTGCAGTTTTTTCTTTCCACAAGATGCATAATGACAGACAAAACATCAAAACATGCAGAAATTGCAACATACAGTTGTCATGCATTTATCTATCATCAACTATCAGGAAGGTGATATATGTATATTTTCCATCAATTTTATAATAAAAATTACATAAAAAATATAGCTTAAAATCGTAAATCATTTCAACAGTCAAAATTTCAGAGCCCATAATCTTAGCAATTACCCAATTTATTACATTAAATCTTACCTACTACAACTCACAGTTAACATCATATCTGAATAGGTTTACAACATTCATTTCTCAAAGGATAAACTTTAAATTAATGTTATTTGACTTAACATCTATAACAATTATACTACTCATTCAATATGATATATTTAGTCTCAGATATATAAAATTATGCTTGAAAAATAAACAAGAACACAAATCCAAACAGATCAAATCATTAAGTGCTGGTGTGCTCCATCCTGGTGATCTCACAAAGAGTTTAGTATTATGTGTGCTTGTGACCCATGTGCCAGTGAATATTGCCTAATTGATCAACAACATTTCTAATTTGTAAAAAATATTCTACACCAGATAAGAATTTCATTTTAAAATTTTTATAAAACCATTTTTAAAATCTTGAAAAATATTTTTAAAATACCAAAATATGTTTGATAAAATAATTTGCATGTAATATATACATACAATACCTTACAGTACAATACAGAACTATGTACATTGAGGTAACGAAATTAAGACTACATTTATCCTAGTTAAATCACAAACTACACTTTGAACTATTTACACATGAAGTTCAGAAGAAGATGTCAAAGTATCATGAAATCAAGTCAAATGATTATCTCATTCTTTTCAAATTGAGAAGAAAGAAAATTAAATGAAAATTTTGATGGAGAAGGAGAGTCAAAATCAGAATAACAATGGCAATGTAATGAAGAAGAGAATGTGAATGATGTGGGAGAACTAATCAAGCATTTTCTCAAATAAGCCCATTCTTGGAGGCAACAATGAAAAGAGATTTTTTTTACATATTTCCATGATCTGGTTTGCTGACATCTTCAACTAATTCATGCTGCAAAAGGACAGATGCAGAAAGACAAGATAGAGAGCACCCTCTGGTGAGCACAAGGCAGTGCCCTCTAGAGGACAACAAGAGAGTGCCCTCTGGTGAGCAACAAGATGTGAGTAGTTGTACCTGTGCTGGGCCGAAGGGATCAAAGGGATCAGAGAAGCCTGGGGGAGGGGACTGTCCTGAGTCCCCAGGGAATGCAGTCCCCTGGGGAGGAGGGTCAGAGTCCCCCAGGTCCAGCAGGGAGTCAATGTTAGACATATCCGGGTCAAGGCCGGTCAAAGGTCAAAGCTGTAGGTCAAGGTCACAGACTCTGATGTGCTGTGAAATGTCAGTCACAAAACCTAAAACGGAAAAGGGTTATTTTTGGTGTTAGATAGAAAAGCAAGTTTACATCTCAAAATGCATTCCAAAAGATATTTTGATGGCGATATTAAAAAATAATAAAAAATAATATCACGGAAAGTAAAACTTATAAAGTAATATTTAGGTCTAGACCATAATAACTATTAGTAATTAATTATTTCAAAAATCCAAAATGGAAAACAAAACAAGCAAAATGTTAAATTAAATCAAAATCAAGCATTAAATATTAAATGATTATCTAATACACATCCAACAATTTTACTCAATGTAAAGCATTGCAGGCGGGTGATTCTGAGCATGCTCACAAAAATATCATGTAGTGAAAAACTTTGTGTTATATAACATTATTATATCAGCAAGATGGACCTTTTGTATTGCAAAGATCTCCAATAACAAAAAAAATTATCAAATAGAAAGTTTTCAATGCCTGCCAAAGAAAGGTGGTATTTCCCACCAGGTGTCACCACATTCCAGCATCCCCGCAAAGCCTTTGCTTCCCTTTCGCAGAGCAAATTATATATTCGGTAACTGTAACTGCAGGAAACTTGCAATCCACACAAACACGCAGCCTACTTGACTTCTCACTATATCACACGGTGTTACGTCATTATACGGCTATGAAGCAGGTATGCAGCAAAGCTCTCCCCCTCATCTGGCGTGGCTTTTCCCCTCCATCACCTGATATATATGGCTCTATTAGCATACAAACTGGCTGCAAATGCCGATCAATTTCTCCCTGTGTCCTCCCAAGTCACCCTTCTGAGAATACCAATATCATAACACAGCTGTTATATAGAACAGACAGGATCACAACCAGTCCAAAGTGGGCAGTGTTATGGCCCTGGTAGGGGTATTGGGCAGGATATTGACCTGTCCGCTTGCTACTCATTTCATGCTTGTCTACAAGCCACTATCTGTGGCTTCCATCAAAAATGTGCACAAAATATTCAATAAACTCATGGAGCTCAGCTCAGTTTTATTTTAAGCATACACGACAAATTGCATTTTCATGGAAATATGTATTATCAGAGACACATATATCAGATTTTATTGGGGTGAATGCCAGAGTAAAGATAAGCAAATCAGGGCAATAACCGGATGTTGTGGGCTGGTTTATAAGACTGAGAACACTTGCTCTTGACATATTCTGTATACATGTCTGGCCTCCTGCCCTTGCCTCTTTGCCTTCCATTTGACCTCTTCTGACAACAGGGGGCACTTCAACTTCTCCAAGTGCCCTCTTCAGGCAGTTTTGTTCAACTCCAGACAGATAATTTCCATCTCCACAAATGGAGACATTTGTCTCCAATGAGCTGCTCAAAAGATAGTTGACCATACATAAATGCTGTTATGTCTGTGTCTGCCAGATAACCATGATCCCATATCAGACCAACCATCTCAACCCAGCCATGCGACTTATTTTATTGCATAATTTTGCCCCAGTAATTTGGTCCTGCAAGGTTTCATGTCTGCATAATATGTGCCTGTATTAGGTACAAGAATAATCTATTTTCTCTTGAAACCTCGACTGGTGCTGACATACACAAATATCCGGTTGTCTAATGAAAATTGGTGTAATTATGATATTAATCTCTTCTAACATTAAAATACATCCTGGATATTAACACAAATAATAATGCTTTTACTTTTGCACTGTTTTTAAATGGAAATGCAATCATTCTATTCACATTTGCAGGGGCTGACATTAGCACTGGCATATTTGCCTTTAAGGGGTTTTGGTACCTCCAGGCCAATGTGGGGCAGTGGTCTTTAAATTCACACAGAAGAGAATGTGAGGCTTTAGTGATCAATATCCCTTATCCATCTTTGTCAATATATATTCAAACACAAAGTATTCATGGACACAGAAAGGTCTGTTATTTGGAACTATTTTCTGACCATTGAATTAAATAACAAATCAGTTTAGCCTGTTAGTTGACATGTGATAACATGTCTTAGAATGACATAGCAGTAGATATTCTTTGGATTCTAATTATTTTTAATAATTAAATTACAAACCAAAACAAATTTACCAAATCATAGGTCAAATAAGTGGTGATTATTGCCCTGTTTTTTAAAATAAAGCTCAATATAGTACCCATTACATTTATTGGCTCCATTTTTGTTATAAAACATGGAACAGGGAGCAATCCAGAGAGCAATGACATCTATGATCAGCATCACCAAAATACATGTATCTGATTAAGTTAAAACATCAATATATAGGACAGACACTGCTTATGACTGCCACTCACTCTCCAGTCCATGGTGAGCAATCAGAATCCAACCTAAACTCAGTATTCTTCAACATAAGACAGGGAGAATGAGATAATTGTTTGTGTGTGCTCGCATCACTTGAAGTCAGCCAGGTTGCCACTCTGTCATCATCTATCAATAACACCATTGCTTATGGACTCAACTCTCTGCTAACCCTTCAACAACCATAACTTTATATTCAGACAAATTGAAAATCAACTGCCTTTACTTCTTTCTAAATTGTTTGACTTATTTTATACATCACAAGTGATATATGAATACAAATATATCTAAATTTTATTTTGTTTTCTGTTTGACAATAGGGATGTTGGTCAGTGGCCCAAACGTGCCCATAAGTTCTCAAAGTCATTGGATTTGTAAAAATCTTTTATTTTATAATAAAAAAAAAAAGAAATACAATAGTCATTTAAAACTAGCCAGTAGAGGTTTCAAACCACTCGCCCTTACTGATAGGAAGGTTACTAAACCTCTTTTGGGACAGTGTTTCATGTGAACCCCTGTATATGTGATGAAACATATAAGAAAGCTCAGAAAATGTTGCAGACTCATTACAATGAGTCTGGCCAAAAATCCCCCTGCCTGTCTAAATAAATGATAAGTATTGCAAACAGAAAGCTGGACCTGCACTGACCTGTGGAATGAGAGTGAGCAGGGCTCTGGTACCTGGTAGAAACTGTGTGAATAATACAAACGATGACAATCAGCCTCATTGCAGCTGCCAAAGCTTTTGTTGCAGGTTACTCTACACCTGGTTCCTGGGGGATAGATTGCTCATTTAGCACTGCATTATATCTGATCTAACTGAATCGTGCACCTTCTCTATCTTGCACAATATTTGTTCTGTAACTGAAAACTGTCCATAGTCAGTTATTTTACTTTGTGAATAACTTCTCATTACAATGCATCTTTTATAATTTTCTAATATTCTTATGTTACTGCCACAGAGATGATCTCCACTATAAGATATCAATCAAAATTCAGTGATTGTTTATTTTTTGTTCTTTTTCTTGCACAGAACAAACCTGTTGTAGTTTTATAATTTTTGAGAAAAGATTTCCCATAATATGTGAAACTCAAGCTTAAGCATCATTATAACTCTCTAAATAAATCACGATAAACTGTCTGCAACAGCATCTTATTCTGCCATTAAAATCACATCTTTTCCAACTGTTAATTAAAACAGTGATGATAACATGGAGAATATGGCTTGTTTATATCAATCAAAGAATTCAGTTTTAATGCTTCCGCTTTGCAGGCTGTCAACATCTTATAGAATGAAGTAAACATGTTTACAAACACAGCAGCAGAGAGGACTTGGGTCATGCCAGGACAGCTTCTGTGATATCTCCCTAATTAATCACATTCAGGACCCATTTAGGAAATGACAGTGGACAACAAGGATGAAATCTTTTATCTCCTTGCTTTCTCCATATTTGTACCAATGCCTGTTCCAACACACATTTTCTGATCTTACAGTGTTAAGCCTTGATCATGATTCCTAGAACTTGATCCATCCCCTAAATTACATCCGACACAAAATTTGCAACCTCATGTGTAAAACATTAGATTACCCCTGCTTTTATTTCTCTATTAGATGACCGCCCTTGCAAGACAGCAGGCAGTGCCATCAATATTGGGGTCCTTATGCAGCAGATTCTATTGCGACTTTTTGTGAGTCCCACAAGGAGCGATGCTGGCTCCCGTAGTAGGCTGTAGTAGATCTTATTCTGTTATCAGTATGCCCCGCCACAACCTGGGAGATCTGCTGCTGTAACCCTCTCTCCCCCAGTCTCACCACATCCCTCCTAATATCCTGTCCCTATTGATTTGAGCCATCAAGCTTTCTGGTAAAAGAGTGGTGTTCCACTGTCGATCTACCTCCTTTCTCTGCCAGGGACACAACTCTCCAATTTGTGCACCCTTGTCCCACTCAAATTACCATTCCTATGAATGCAACCTTTTCTTACTAAACACAAAATTGTTGCTTTATCAATGTCCTTCCACATAATACATCTAAAAAAATCATGACAACACCCTCATCCACCAAATACAAAATTTCAACAATCTGTGACCTCTTTCTACCAAATACAGCATTCTTTCAATCCCTACAAGAGGCAGTTAAGGATGGATAACATTATGTTAGGACTGAGAGAAACGGTCCTTGTTTTATGTAAACCAGGAATATGTAAAGATTGAGAGGAACGGCCCTTGTTTGATGTAAACCAGGAATATGTAAGGACTGAGAGGACCGGTCCTTGTTTGTATATTGCCTCACAGTGGCATGTGTGGCATGTTGGAGGGTGTTGTGAGTGATGTCACTGAGAAAACCAAGTTGTCAGTTTGCTTTGCTGGATCCAACTCCTCTGTGAATGCAGATAGACAAATCAACAGTTTACAAAACACTCAACCAAAACATAACATCAAGCTGCCACTGTTACTCAACTCATCTTGCATGAACCCAGATCATTTCCGTAAGCTTAAAGAAACAAAAATGAATGAATGACTGTTATTATTCAAAATATTTCAATACCATTTCTCCTAAGTAAGAGTTGATACAGGAAAGGTATATTAGAAACTGTAATCAGTAAGCTTAAAGAAACAAAAATAAATGAATGACTGTTATTATTCAAAATATTTTAATACCATTTCTCCTAAGTAAGTGTTGATACAGGAAAGGTATATTGGAAACTGTAATCAGGCTGTCTGGAGAGAGAGCCTGGAGGAATAACAAACATCAACAGGATTAATAAGATCACCACCATCAGAAGATGACTCCAAAATCCTTGGTCTCAATATCAGGTGATGACCATCAGATACCCCAGCCATCACCATGACTTCTAGACCAGACAATGACCAACAGATATTCTAGATATAATCATTGCTTTTTGACTAGGCAATGACCAATAGGTTCCCCAGCCATAATCACAATATTTGGACCAGGCAATGCTTGCCATTAAGAAACTCCAGGCACAGTTTACACCTATTTGAACTCACAAATTTCTGTGGCCATGATGATTATTTGATTCTCAGACCTATTGACCTGTTTGACAGGGCTACTGATGGTCTAGGGAGCCACTGATGGCCGAGGGAGTTGAGTTCTTCCAGCAGACTGAGCACACCGGACCAGAGTACCTAATCAAGGTCCTGGCACCACACCCACCCATTCTCCTCAGCTGCCACCAAACCACGATCTGGCCATGCATAAACCTGACCAAACAAGGCACCAATGAACCATCATGAGAATGCATTCTTGATTGGGGCATGGCTTTATTTTTGTCAAGCAAACCTTTAACACAGCAGAGGACATAGGGTGTGAGTTCATATGGTAACATTTATATCTGTTATGTGTGAACATATAGATGTCTGGTTTGAACTGATGTGCCTCAATTCTGAGCATATCTCAGGGCTACAGCACTACAACAATGCAGACATTCTGCTGCTGCCACAGTTGCACAGTGTGATCTGACCCTTGTTTACCTGCTCCTGGCAGCAAATAATCTCAACCCCCCCTCCCCCCACCCACACTCACATAACATAACATTCTCCTGGCATAAAGCTACCCTTGCCTTTCCTTCTCTTAAAACCTGCACCAATCTTACAGAATCCAACCAAAGTACAGCAAACTAATTGGAAAGTTTGAATAAAACATAGGCATCAGAGATGCATCAACCCTCAGCCCTGGTAACTCATTGCACAACATTCACTCCACACAATATTTGAGAACAAAACGTCACTGCACCAAGGCAAATTGATGCAGGGGTAAAAAACCCATAAAATCTACTTCCTTTGATAGCTTAGGTGTGTCAAGTATCATGAAACTGTCATCATTTACTCTAGAATTATTGATATGGGCCTGTGACCTTGAAAAGCAGGTTAAGGTCACCGTCCATCAAACTCATCTGGAGTCTTCCCAGATTCTTATGTGTGTCAATTTTCATGAAGCTGCCATCATTTGTTCTTAAGTTATCACGATGACAAGGATGATTTCACATAATTGTCCCTCTGACCTTGAAATCAGGTGAAGGTCATGTTCCATCAAGAGAAGTCTGAGGTCTTCACCAGATGCTTGTGTGTGTCAAATCTCATAAAGCTGCCATCATTCGTTCTTGAGTTATTGCGATTCTTGGGATTTCACATAATTGTCCCTGTGACCTTGAAAAATAGGTCAAGGTCGCCGTCCACCGAACTTGTCCGAGGTTTTCACCAGATGCTTATGCGTGTAAAGTTTCATGAAGCTGCCATCATTTGTTCTTGAGTTATCACGATGACAAGGATGATTTCACATAATTATCCCTGTGACCTTAGAAAGTAGGTGAAGGTCATGTTTCAAAGAAAAAATTCTGAGGTCTTCACCAGATGCTTGTGTGTGTCAAATCTCATAAAGCTGCCATCATTCGTTCTTGAGTTATTGCGATTCTTGGGATTTCACGTAATTGTCCCTGTGACCTTGAAAAATAGGTCAAGGTCGCTGTCCACCATACTAGTCCGAGGTTTCCACCAGATGCTTATGTGTGTCAATTTTCATGAAGCTGCCATCATTTGTTCTTAAGTTATCACGATGACAAGGATGATTTCACATAATTGTCCCTGTGACCTTGAAATCAGGTGAAGGTCATGTTCCATCAAGAGAAGTCTGAGGTCTTCACCAGATGCTTGTGTGTGTCAAATCTCATAAAGCTGCCATCATTCGTTCTTGAGTTATTGCGATTCTTGGGATTTCACATAATTGTCCCTGTGACCTTGAAAAATAGGTCAAGGTCGCCGTCCACCGAACTTGTCCGAGGTTTTCACCAGATGCTTATGCATGTAAAGTTTCATGAAGCTGCCATCATTTGTTCTTGAGTTATCACGATGACAAGGATGATTTCACATAATTATCCCTGTGACCTTGTAAAGTAGGTGAAGGTCATGTTTCAAAGAATAAATTCTGAGGTCTTCACCAGATGCTTGTGTGTGTCAAATCTCATAAAGCTGCCATCATTCGTTCTTGAGTTATTGCGATTCTTGGGATTTCACGTAATTGTCCCTGTGACCTTGAAAAATAGGTCAAGGTCGCTGTCCACTGAACTAGTCCGAGGTTTTCACCAGATGCTTATGCGTGTAAAGTTTCATGAAGCTGCCATCATTTGTTCTTAAGTTATCACGATGACAAGGATGATTTCACATAATTGTCCCTGTGACCTTGAATTCAGGTAAAGGTCATGTTCAATCAAGAGAAGTCCGAGGTTTTCACCAGATGCTTATGCGTGTCAAATCTCATAAAGCTGCCATCATTCGTTCTTGAGTTATTGCGATTCTTGGTATTTCACATAATTGTCCGTGACCTTGAAAAATAGGTCAAGGTCGCCATCCATCGAACTCATTCGAGGTTTTCACCAGATGCTTTTGTGTGTCAAGTTTCATGTAGCTGCCATCATTTGTTCTCGAGTTATCACGATGACAAGATGATTTCACATAATTGTCCCTGTGGCCTTGAAAAGTAGGTGAAGGTCATGTTTCATAGAAAAAATTCTGAGGTCTTCACCAGATACTTATGTGTGTCAAATCGAATAAAGCTACCATTATTCGTTCTTGAGTTATTGTGATTCTTGGGATTTCACATAATTGGCCCTGTGACCTTGAAAAATAGGTCAAGGTCGCCGTCCATCGAACTCGTCCGAGGTTTTCACCAGATGCATATGTGTGTCAAGTTTCATGAAGCTGCCATTATTTGTTCTCGAGTTATCGCGATGACAAGATGATTTCACATAATTGTCCCTGTGACCTTAAAAAGTAGGTGAAGGTCATGTTTCATAGAAAAAATTCTGAGGTCTTCACCAGATACTTATGTGTGTCAAATCTCATAAAGCTACCATTATTCGTTCTTGAGTTATTGTGATTCTTGGGATTTCACATAATTGTTCCTGTGACCTTGAAAAATAGGTCAAGGTCGCCGTCCATCGAACTCGTCCGAGGTTTTCACCAGATGCATATGTGTGTCAAGTTTCATGAAGCTGCCATCATTTGTTCTTGAGTTATCGCGATGACAAGGATGTTCGCTACAGACATACATACATACAGACATACATACATACATACATACCCACGCCAGGAGTACTGCAATACCCTCAGCCTGATTACATCAGGGGCTGAGGGTAAAAATGAATAATACTTAGCATCTGCCCCATTCGCGGGGTTTAAGTTTAGTTTTAATAGTTTTGCCTCCTCCACCACCTCTCACATATTAATTAACTCCTAGTACTTATGTCATAACCTGTCTAGGAGGATCTCATCTATCCATCTTCTATCTTATCAGTCTAGCTTCTCCCAATTATCTATCTCGCTAGCATTCTCTCCCATAATGCTGGTATAAGTTCAAGTTGATGATTTACATTCTCTGTCCAATCATAATAGGATTATACTTTTTCCTATCTAGTTGGTATCACAATGATAGGGAAATAATACCATCTGGACCTCAGAGTACTTCAGACCACATTCTGATCACCTTGGACCACCACCATACAGACAGCTAAGGTGAATAACATTTATATAAACTGAGAGTATAAACATATATTTCTGATTATGTTCCAGATACACCCTTATCTTGGATAGGTAAATAATTATTGTCAACTGGTAATTGCATGATCAAAACATCCAGTCAGGTATAAAATGAAATGAAAGCCCTCGCCATACATGTTGTCTTGGTGCCAGAAGTGATCCGCAGGAGAGGAGTTTGTGTAAATTGATTTACAAAGAAATTAGAGGACACATATCCTTATGAGGGAGAGATAGAAATATTCAACTGTTGGTGGTGGTACTTATCTTACAATACTTGACAGTTCAGTGTAAGGCTACATAGTAGTTCACACTAAATGATTCTTTCAATTCATGTCATTCATGACAGATCAGACAAATACTTTTTAAAGTGCATGACAGATCAGACAAATACTTTTTTAAGTGCCTGACAGATCAGACAAATAATGTTTAAAATGCATGACAGATCAAAAAACATGTTTTTATAGTGCATGACAGATCAAACGAATAGTGTTTAAATGCATGAGAGATCAGACAAATATTTTTTACAGTGCATGACAGATCAGGCGAAAAATGTTTAAATGCATGACAGATCAAACAAACATTTTTTACAGTGTTTGACAGATCAGACAAATGATTCAATCAAATTGTTTGTCAAAATAATGAGTCACATATCACGCAGGAATGAGAAATCTTGGTAATCTTGCTAATCTGCCACACCATAGGAGCTGGAGGGCATGGGGTGATGGGGAAGACTGCTATTACTGCAGCACACCAAGACTCCCAATCTGATCCCTGTCCTGGAATATGGTGTCCCCACAGAACCATTAAAAGTGTTCCAGCCCATCACCCCAGCTCAGACATGGAGTTGATGTATGATGTCATCTACACCACTCTCCGTGACATTGTATAAAGCACACTCCCTAATGGCTTGGCTGTGTGTCTGCTTACTTCTATAGCACTGCAAGTTCCATCTGAAGCTCATATGATATTCCAGTTCCCATGATATTCCATATTAATTATCTTCAACTCTATTGTTTGGATATTCACTGAAATATGTCTCAACTGAATTCTCCAAAAGATCCTCAGGATTTGAGTGACATTTTCACACCAAGTTTTGACAAAGCACTCTGCAGTGTATAAATAAATAAAGCTATTTGTTTCAAAGTGACAAATACAAATGCCATCATGTCTGTGTCCCTTCATCCCACAGAATAATGTGAATTCTTCAGGCAATCGCCACTACTACTACATGCCGTCAATGACAAAAAAGCCTGGGTGAACCTTAGTAAACACACCCCAGCCAGTCTATCAATGATTTCAACCTCACCCAGCGCACACCTATCTTGTAGCAACTTCTCACAGACATAGTAGAACATGTAAATTGAATGTGTGGTGCATATATTCCTGCTGAGAAAACAATTACCTTCCTGCTACTGCCACCTAGGGGTTGTCAAGCTGTGCCCCAGGGCATAAACAGCTGTCAAACCACACTGAACCTAATACTATTCTACAAGGCACAGGTTTACTTTCTGCATTAACCAGATTTGTTCTTATTATCTTATCTTTTATCTTTTATCATTGTCTTTTATCTTCATTTATCTAAGATCAAGAACAAACTTCATGAAATAACCAGACTTGAATGAATTGTGAATCTCTCAAGGCTCAATCTGCACCTCAACACTTTGCATGTAACACTGCATGGTGCTGCCCTCAAGTGTCAATTTTCATGAGTTTCCATGTTGGGTGAGTTTCCATTTGGAGAGCCTCACTGATCCACATATTTGTCCTGTTTACACAATCCAGCACCATCTGCAGGCATCTGATGAGGTGGGTTTACACCAAGAAAACCTATCACAAGTACAAATACCAAACATTTGCTGAAAACACAAATTTTTGCATCAAACTAGGTCAGTTTACAGATTCCCAAGTCTTCCATAAACTTCTACCCAAGTATTTGATATCCAACTCATCTTGCCAAATGCTTAGTCAGAACCAAGTTAGTCAGACTGTTGGCGTATATGAACATCTCATCCAAAATGACTGAAATTTTAATTTAAAACATGAAAATCTTGCTGCAAGATAAGGAATTTTTAAAATGTTAATTATTCTTATGAAAACTTTTGTTCTGATGAAAATATAAGATTACTAAGATAGTCACATCTAGCCTCGAGATTTTGTTATCGACTTGTTAATCTTTAATCTTGTTGGCAAACCAACAAATTGATGACCAATCAGATTACCTATCCTGAACCTTTATCCAATTATCTGTGCCCTAATATCCTCAGGCAAAATTAAATAAAAGTAGTTTTGATGACATTTTTCACATGTTTCTCTTCTTCTTTCACAGTAGTAGAATCATATAATTGTTTGTTTTTTAATACATGGCGATTAAAGTAATCAAAACAAGCAGTTTCCACCCCTCAGAACTTTGAGTCAATGCATAATCCTGATATTGGGAGATGTTAAGTATGGGTTTCATTGGGCCAGCAGACTAATTGATGAGTGTTCCATGAGGGCAGTGAGCATCTTGACACACCTGATTCCAGGTAAACACTGACTGCTTCCTCCCCATCCTCATCTCATATTGTCAGCAAATACCTTGGCCTACTCATCGCTCAGGCATCTCTTGTGAGGAGAGCAAACCTATACCTCTCTCTCTGCCAGCTGCTGCTCCCTAAGATAGGATTGCGCTTAGAAAGAAATTTATAACAGATATTATATATGGCTGTATTTTAAAAGAAGAAAAATATATACCTTTTTGGTGAATCGTAATGGAAATGCAACCCCTCCACCTTTTGCTGACAAGTGTAATAGTTGGAGACTGAATGTCAAAACAATCCTTTTTCAGTTGTATTACTAAAGTTTACTATATACATGTGTTTACCCTCATTTCAGGATTAAAAGATAAATATCCAAATATTCTGTGCACAGTATCTGAATATATTACCCAGATGTTTGGTCTATATTTGAATCAGGAATCATGCCTCATGTTCATCTTTAATATCAGCATGTTTG
Source organism: Amphiduros pacificus (assembly GCA_949316495.1). Lineage (NCBI taxonomy): Eukaryota > Metazoa > Annelida > Polychaeta > Phyllodocida > Hesionidae > Amphiduros > Amphiduros pacificus. The sequence goes on from OX439003.1 coordinate 36,707,268, forward strand.
TACGGTGTGATTTAGCCACATACACTCTGAAGGCTGCAGGCAGATCTGATGGAATACGACTGCAATGGTTCCATCAGGTCTGCTCCAATCTATTTCACTCTGATCACTGGAGCAGAGGTTTATACTGTTCCTCTTATCAAAACTAAATCCAATTTCTGTATTCTTGAAAAAAACAAAGCTAGGACACTATGAAAACATTGGAAGAGTATGGTTAAAAATCTTAAGGGCAAATATCTTCATCATCCAATTGATTTTTGTAAAGAAAGATAATTTGGTGTGTTTTATGATGTTCTGATAAAGCAGGTAAGAACTTTTGATCAACCCTTGTAAACACACAATGATGTCTCTCCTTTACTGTCCTCTGAGTCAGGTTCAATTAAAGTCAGTCAATATGGAATAGAATCAGTGTAGCTTTGATAGAACACTTTGAGAAACACATGCCAAGAAAAACCCTTCTCAGACACAATGTAGCATTGCATCAAAGTCAACTGCTCACAGCAAAGCAGCATCAAAGGGTTTCTACCATACACCCTTCCTCATGGCTGCATGGAACATTCATAATTTGATTGCTGCCTACTTTATATCTGAGGAGATAATCTCCTGCCAATTCCATTAATCTGGGACAAAACTGTCCTGTCATGAATTGCAATGATCCGTAGTGTGGTGTGACTCTTCTTAGTCCTCCCAGCTTATTGTGTGTAGCTGTTCTGCTTCAGCCTCCTACCTTCCTTATTTAATAGATATTGTCTTCAATAACCCTCTTAAATAGCATTGCTAACATGAAAACCAAAAAAAACTAGTGACCTTAAATGGAGCATTTCTGACTGATTATACTGGATAAGAACGAATTGGTAACATTTGGATACAAAACGGTTCACCAATTATAAAGTTTTTCATCTTGTCCTACTCAAAATTCATTTATGTCATTTGAAAACATCAGAGGCCTGAATAAATCTCAATGTATGAGCACAGTGCTCCCCCATTGGTGATACCATATTTACAATACCCTGGGAAAATATTGCTGATAATCTCTGTTTCCCCACCACAGACTGGTGAATTTTATGCTGTAATGAAAAGTCCACAAAACCATCAGTTTGCTACACTCATGGGTCAATGTGGGTAAATATTTCAATCCGATCTGTGTAGCTCATTCTACACATATCTATGCATGGCTGCCTAACTCATGCTGGTTGTAAAGTGAGGTCCATACCAAAATGTCAAATCTATTTTGTTTGTAAAACATCAATGAATGGGGGTGGTGTCCATTCATAACTTGTGCTGTAGTGGATAACTTACACCATACAAGAACTGAGAACAAAACATTGCCTATTTATTCTGTCTCTTGATCTATAATAACAGAGTCAGCAACTGACTGCATTTGCAGCACAATATTGAAATGAGAGAAATGCATTAAGGAATATGATGCAAGCTTTGTAAGGTGATGGCTCTGTCAGAATATTCCTGGGATCAGAGATATCTGTTGTAAAGCAGGAAATATCACATCCTGGTATAACATTAATGCATTTTTGTTTGAATCAAAAATGGTAAAAGTTGAAAATGTATAGCTACATAATGTGTGAAAAACATTTTCAAGATATCAGTGTAGGTGTTATTTAAATGGATACAAATCTTGTTTGCAAAACAGTCTACAAAGGAAATTCATCTATTTTTTGTATGATGAGAATACGATAGACAATTCCAGTGTAGGATAAAATCAGATTTCAAACCTATAACGCAATATAATCATACTGTGTTCCAGACAAAACCACCGTTCCCAACTGTGTGGCTCTCTTGGCTGTCAAATACATGGACACTTTTCAGAATGGCTGACTGTTGTAAAATGCATGAGCATAAAACCATGACAAATTCTGCTCTTGATAAAGTACATATTAGATTTACTCACAAATTCCTTAATCAAGCCTAGGATTTTTGCACATTCATACATGAGACAGGAAGCACATTTTTAAAAATGCGTGTGGGTAGATTCTGTTTTTCTCTTTTGATTATCACCTGGTGATTAAATATTTAGTGACTCAGCTACTCAGTCCATGCCAGAATGCCCGAGGTTAGAATCACTACCTTATATCCTGGTGTGCAGGTCAACCCTATTATATTGGCTGGAATATGTGATAAAGGTGAGAAAACTCATATTTCATGATATAGTGTCTTGTTTGATCATATAACAAAATATGAACATATTGTATATATATATATTTTAATAGAGCTCATGACAGCCATCCCTTAAAAACAAAGGAACTGTTGATAAAAGGGGGTGGCAACAATCAAATAGTAATCTCAATCTTTTGATACATATTTTTTAAATGACCAAGCTTTCAAGATCAGATTTTGGCTGTTAAAACAGCTGATTTCCATTCAAGGCAAAACTGAATAAGATATGCTTAAGCAGTGCAGTGGTAGTATTATTATGATGGCAGATCTCACTAAACCTTCACTAGTTCAGTATGGGTGTAGAGACCTGCATGCAGGCAGTGGTGGTATTATCATGATGGCAGATCTCACTAAACCTTCACTAGTACAGTGTGGATGTAGAGACCTGCATGCAGGCAGTGGTAGTATTATTATGATGGCAGATCTCACTAAACCTTCACTAGTACAGTATGGGTGTAGAGACCTGCATGCAGGCAGTGGTAGTATTATTATGATGGCAGATCTCACTAAACCTTCACTAGTTCAGTATGGGTGTAGAGACCTGCATGCACGCAGTGGTAGTATTATTATGATGGCAGATCACACTCCCACCAGGAAGTGACTGCCTGCTCTCATTTCCTGAGTGAACTCTCACTGCTTTCCTGTATTGTCTTCTCTACTTACTCAGTTCTACTCCACCATGTTTAATAATATTCTTCACACTAAATTCCGAAATAAAATAGGATGTAAAGAGATTTTTATACTCCAGAAGTAATTTGTTATGATGAATTCTATTAGATTTTATTATAAAATCACATTCATCTCCACAATAAATTTCCATACGTACAAATGCATGTATCATTTTTCTTCATCTGGTATTGACATATTCTGATTATCCACCAACTTACCTTTTATATATTATGATTTTGTGATGAGTGAAAAGTGAAACGCAGTAATCCGCACAAATGGAATTGTGAATTAAGGTTAATCCTGTTTTGATTATTTGATTATAGGACCTAGGACAACATCTGCATATATCCAGGCCTTGTTTGTGTTTGTGATTATCAAATCCAAGACAGTATCTGCATATATATATATTATCCCGGACACACACACTCTCGTAGATTAAACTCTCGACACGTGTAGTTCCAGAAACAACGAATCTGACGAAGCAAAAACCGCAAGATAATCCCGGATGGATTATCCCCCTCAAATATCTTTTGAGTTAATCCTCCTCAGGCATAAATGATTTACAGGTGGTGGGGTAAGTGAGTGAAAAAATGAAACACAAAGCTCACCTCACACTCCAGAAATAACACAATGACAAAGCCCAGTGTGAAACAGGCCCCGGTGTTAGCAACGTATCCTCAGTCTGACTTGGGTGTGAATCGGCACATTATTTCTGGCTTATTTCTGGCGTTGAATGTTGGAGGTTGGGTGTATATTTGTGAGGTGTCAAGAAGCCAGGAATACAGTAGTGTTGAGTGTGTATATTGTGTATGAGGGGTCTGACAGGCTATCCTGCTGGTGTCTGGCTGGCCTGCTTCCTCTGCTGCTGCTCCGGAGGCTGCTGACTACTACTACTGAAGGCAGCTGGGATGAGGAAGGCCAGCATCAGCATCATACACTCTTAATAATAATAATAACACACACTTTGGATATTCTAAATCCCTTCACACAAATCAAATTCCTTCAATCAACACTCAGGTACAGACCACAAAGTCTAAAGTATTAAAATTCAGAATGAAATGTTTTGATATATACTAAAGAATTAGATTTCAAGCACAGACTTGACAAAGCTGTGTTTTTATTCACCATATCTATGGCAGTGTGTTTTTCCTTTCACCTGTATTCTAAAAAGGTAATATGTCACACATAAGCTCATTGTGAGGTGCACTAACCATGAAGAATATGCAGTCATATCTGTTCATGGTAAAACCATGGGTATATCTCCTGCTGTGAGGCACATGACAGAACCACAGCTCAACAAATTATCTATTTTGTCATGGGTGACTTATTCATGATCACAAAGAACACATTTAAATGTTGTACTCTTGACTACAGAACACCAAATATACATCTCAAAACACGTAATCATGATAAATATATCAGTCACATGACAGTCATCAGGTCTAATGACCAAACAAATGTCTGATATCAATAACATTTTATTAAAAACATTAAACTTATTTGTCTTGTATTTCTGGCTCCTTATATATGTGATCTTAACATTTTAACAAGGCTGATGCTATGTTGTTCCAGAATATATGCACTTTGGAAATCTACATATAAACATTACTATGGTATTTCGCTATCCCCTGCCCCCTGCAGGAAGTATACCCAGTGACCTTTGACCCTGTCTGCAGAGGGTAACAGGACCCTAAGCTAGGTATACCCTCTCCCAGGTCACCCTTCTTGCCTTAGTCTTCCCGGGTGCTTGGTACCGAAGAAGCCTGGAAGCACAAACCCAAGAAGGCTGCTGAGAACTGAGGGACTTGATGCCCAATAAATCCACTACGGACAAATTGAGTTTGTCAATCTCCATTTGACCTGCAACCTCGATTTTGGGCAGACCTCCCATTTGGTCGTAAATGTTGCTTCATTCATGTGATATCTATATATTGACATTAAGATAGATGGAATCTCAGAGGACATTTATTATTATAGAGTGACCATCAAACGAACCTGTAAACCAAGTCATGTTGCAGTCATATCCCCTTTTAAACATCATATTAGCTTTATAATCCTCTCAATTGGGTCAAAATAACACCTTCTACTAAATCTTATTTCCCTATTTTGACCCGCTCCCTCATTTAGGGTACATGCAATAATTCACTAAGAGATGCAGCCAGTTTGTAAGATGACCCCTCATCTTCCAAATACAGATTCATGTATGCTATTTTTGGCATCCTGGAAAATCCACAGATAATCTGCCATATCTCTATATATCTAATCTCACACTTCTCAACTTTGACACAGAGTTCATTAAATCTGGTCATTAGGTGGGAGGGCATGTCTGCTGGTCTGATATTCACACCTACACAGGTGTGATTAATTCTGATACTCGAAACATACTACCCATCCGATACCTTCATTATTTTCACATTAAATATATTCCAAGTTTATATCAGCATATACAATCTAATTTATACCATTCAATATTATTTATTTATTCAATACTATTGGCATATTGATAAAATTAACCAGTTACCAGTTGATGTAAGAAACACTCTTAATTTAAAACACACTGGGTTTGCTAAATATAGTGTTATAGTGTCCTGCAAAGATAAATTTGCAGATCAAACTTGTTAACAATATTTAGATGCTGACACATGATATTCCATAGATAAAGGTCTGGGCAAAGCTGGCTTTGTACATCAAAGTTTATCCCAGGGTTAATCCTAATCCCCCCTGGGATACACATTCTGCTGGATCATCCCTCACAAAGCTTTGTTTTCATTGATGTAGACCCATTTGTAGTAAACATATTCAATCTCATATATTGCATTTTATTTGAGGAGTAATTACATTAGAATTTTAGATGCTCATAGCTCTAATCATCTATTTGATCTCTGTGTGTGTTCCAGTGATTGAGACTTGTATTAAGTATTACCACAAAATGTTCATGAATACAAATATTTTCATATCACTGCATCAACCACAGGAGTATCATCTGTGCATTCTTCATGTATGAATAAATTATATCTGACACACAATCTAAATTTTTTGGTTGCGTGATCATCAAATAATGAGAAGTCATGTTTATAATCCTCATAATAGTATAAAAAGAACAAACACGTGTCCTGCTTTTTAATACCAGAAAATATATAATGAAACAACACAGCTGCTTTGGAGTAAAAATGAATACCTTTTCACAAAAACAAAATTGTTTCCTTTTTCAAACAGAATATTTAATGTTGTGCTCAGCGATATCTAGCATCACATGATGAGTTTAACTGTAGAAAAGCATGACCATTATCACATGCTGGGCAACAGTTTTACTCCTCTCCTTCTGCCAAGTTTATTTGTCCACCCAGAAAATAAATAGCCTCATGGTATATGATGTATATCCAATTTATCCTCAGAGTGAAATGTCATTCAGGTTCATCTCATTATCTAAGAAGCACAAACATGTCCGACACTCATTATCATCATCATTATGTTAATATTAAAATAAAATACTAAAGAATAAAGAAAGAATACCCTTTTCATAAAGATGCCCTTTGTGCAATATTCACCTGGCATTCCTTGCCTCTAAGGCTTCCTGTTATCATAATATTGCTTATGTTTTGAGCTTCTCAGTGCTGATAAATGGAAATATATAACATACAGCAAGGAGAAACATGACATAATTCTGCCCTCCACACCAACATTGCTTTTTTTCTCTCTCTCCATTTTTCAGGTTTTTCCCCCTTAATCTATATTGCCTGCTCCCAGCTTGTGTTTCTCCTCCAGGCCAGACCTGTATTGATTCTGTACCACATTTGCCACATCAAAACACATCTGTATGCGCTGGTCAACACCATAAATGCCTCAATAAACACCACATTTCAATCCTAAAACTGAATTACTCAAAAACTCTGGAAAATATGAATAAATAAAAAATACTCCTACAAATTGATAATAAAAACCACCCATAATCAATAATAAACTGCTAATATTCATGAAATTGGAAGTAAATTACTAGCATTATAAATATATGCATCTCAATATCAATGGCACATTGTCTTTCTGTAATATTTACCAGTTCTTTCGTTTGTGATAATAGTTTGTTTGGTGTTTTCTATGAATTTCAACATTATTTCGGTCATTTCTTGATGAGACCTACATGCAACAGATATAGTGCTGCCTCACTGAATTGTTATTTATTTCCTCTACTAGACAAACCATCCAATCACAAGACTACAGGTTAACCCTCAGGATCCATTGGATCGGCATGGTGGAATCTGCGCAAGCAATATGTGTTCAAAAGTTGAAATATATTTCCTGTTTTCTGTCACCCTTTATAAGTACCTCCTCGTAATTCTATGCCAACCTTCATCATGCTGATCTATTTCCTGTTTTTTTTAAATAGTTCAAACTTTCTATTCATTCCACAAAAGGTATAATTCCCTTCGGGGTGTCATTTCTCTAGATTTATATGCAATTATAAGCATTTCTATAAATAATAACTAACGTTAAAAAAAATTCTGTTTTATTTTCATTAATCATGATGTTTTCCACAGAATCCAAATAACTGTTGCCATAGAGATAGCGAAAGAGTAAAATAACATGGAAAACTCAATAAAAATCTGGCATGTTGAATTATTTTCTTGGTAAATTTGTGGTCATGACTGCCATTCGGTTCTCCCATAGGAGCTGTCATGTGCTATCAGCTCTGATCCATTCTTCATGCTGAAAAGGGCTTATCCAGAAATAGTCCGTAAAATAACTTTGTATGGTATACACTTTACACACCAATTTTGGACAGCATTCAAATTCTTCTTATTGTGCGTTTTTCAAAATTTCCTAAAATTTGTTTTGTTTTGGAAACCCCTTGCACAGTATATGGCCTTTGAGCTTAATCATTCTCCCAGACTGCAGTGCCCCACCCTCCTGCCATCCATCTACTGGATAGTACCAGAATATATCACCCCATATAACACACCCATCACCCAGTCTGAAAGCTTCCCAGCTCCCACTATTAAATGCCCCTACATACACCAGCCCCAGCTGCTCTACCACCTATTTATTCTTCCCAGAATGCACTGCATTGATAATTTCAATCTTGTTCAAAAGAGTGAACTACTTCACATCAATTTATGGACAGCTGAGTATTAATGCTTTTCCTAAATGTAAATAGTTGCAGGATTGGAATACAATTGTAATGATAAATTGCAGGATTCAGCATAGCAGAACCAATTTATTGGTCACAAAACTCTCTTAATTTTGGCCAAATTACATTATAATGACCTCTTGAAAGTTGAAATTCAAAGTGCACTTCTATAAGTAAAAAAGGAACATCATACAAAAGTTCATGATTATGATATACAAGTAAAGATTTGTATACAATGAATTTATAAGAGGTTTCCATTCCAATTTGATCACTTGTCCTGGGAGATGTTCTGACTGACATCCAATCAAACCAAAGAAGTGGATCGAGTGACGGTGAGAGCCACCTGGTGGCAGTTGTATAAACATATTCTGATCAGTCAACACAGATTGCTGGTTCCTGCAGTCCAACAGAGGCAGATCCTGGTTGTTTACATTGTTGTGTACATAGTATAGTGATTCAGATCTGCCACCTGAGCTCAATAAATTACAACTATCATCTGAACATACAGGTCACAATCATGTCTCATCACATAGTCTCAGGTTTCCACATTTTACTCCAGACGATCTGATTTAGATATAGAATATAACTAATTTCTAAAAGTTTGGATGATGCTTATGGCAGTATATTTCAGAATAGATACTACTCAAGTCATTATTTCCTGCAAAATTCATTAATGACTCAGTCCAAATATGTCACATGATTTATTATCACAAACTCAAGACAAACAAGCAATCAGCAGGTTCTCCTGAGGGGAGCCTCCTGAGTGTGGAGGATTTATTGAGGTACACTTGGATGATATTCTGATCAGTTCCGCCCTGTACATCAGCAGCATCATCCATTGTCATCCATCTCATCTCTCTCATCACCCCCTTTATCACCCGCTTTATCCCCCATGTCATAGCCAGTCATAGTGATGTATAGCCCTGTCAACACTCCCAACAAGTCCTCTAACTGATTCATACCGCTCCCTACTAAGTATTTCATTTTAGTCATATTAATATATTCTTGTAGAATTTACATGAAATCTTCCTTCTCGGGTTCAATTTATTCCAGCCAAAAATATCTAGGCTGTACTTAGTTGTTGAAATCAATGACAATATTGGTTCTTAATAGGATGTTGTAACTGCATAAAATCACATAATGACATCCAAAACAAGCCGCTCTCAAGGTTTGAAGGATAATATATGTGACCCACTATATGTTTTGACTCACTCACTTTATTATTTATCAATATATTCCCTCTTAAGAGTACCTTGGTATTAGTTTAAGATAAGATATCTACAAACCAAGGAATAAGTGGGCGGTTTTACAAGGGTATTATATTTCTTCTGATCGGGTACAGAGGACCTGGCTATACACTCCACTAAATGCTGTCCCATTAAAACATATAAAATATCAGAGACTTTCTGTGATTAATGTTTTTCTCATTCTTATATCATGGTGACTTTCTAAGAGAAATTGTTCTTCATTTCTGAAGCTGATTCAAAATGGCTGACTCTCATTTGGTGTGGATATATCTAATTCTGCACCTCCCCCGGGAATATTTACAGACACTGACCTCTCTGCAGGTCAGATGAAGGCCAATATCGATAAATGGTGGAGATGTAAAGGACAATTGACCAATCAGGTGGCAGTTGTGTAGATTGCTGTGGATGTTGTACAAAGTGAGCATTACACAGAGTTCTTGCTCCAGTTCAGGGCAATTGATTCTGTCTGTAGAATGCACTGCATATGTGAGAAGGCTTGAGTGGAGCTGCAATGCTCCACCCGCACACTCTGCTAAGTGACCTCTGCTGTCCATGTCAAATGATTTGATTCATCCCATGCATCACTATGGCAGTAGTGAAACATTTTTGGGGCATCCCCAGGGTCCTGTCCTGAATGCTGGGACATGTAGCAAATGAATATGCACAATCTGAAATTAGAATCACAATTCTTTTTCTTCACCGCATCCATGTCCACAAAATTAATTCACTTTTTGCTTTTACATTCACAGCAGAGCTAACTACTGGTTCTATGTATGTCAGCAGCAGCAGCAGTGCCCATCTTCTGGCAGAAATCATGTGAGGCAATATTTAACCAAACAGCAAAGATGGCATAACCATTTTTTCCTATCCTGGTGACAAAAGGGCTCCAATCAAGAAGGATCCACCACAGAGAAGCCACCACCAGAGGTAGGCACATATCTGCAGAATTACAACCCTTTCTTTATCAACCGAGTTAATCATCCTGCCTCCCCTCTTAGCCTCACAATGGATCAATACTGTATTATCACAATCCAATTTGCCTTCAGGCATCCTTATCCACCTCTTAGTGTTCTCCAGCTTCTTGCCCAGAACACGAGCTGTAAATATCCTCCACATATCTCCACTATGCTCCGTCCACCAGAAATGCCTCCAGACTTCACAAGCAGATACTTTCCCCATTCACTGTTTATAGTTACGCTGGAGAGTAGTTTGGGATGTTTCCACATGTTAAACCACAAATGGCCCATTTCAGGTTTCAGGACTGCCCAGCAATTTGCTTACAACTGATATATCTTTGACATTGCTGCCCATTTTGTTGGCAGTCCATCAAGGGCTGCTTGTTTCGGTTGGATTCCAAATGTAACTGTTGGATTGTTGGTGATAATTGGTGAGATGATGCCAGGAGAGTGCACTGACATACAACTGTTTGTTTTGATTATTACACACATGGTTTTGACCTTTAATATGGGTGTCCTTTACCCTTTATTTTACATCAAGAGAGCAGTAAATTGAAAATCAACTGGTATCTGGAACACTCTCTAAATTATGGTGCACAACATAACAGAACCATTTGCTAATCATGTATATGTTACAACAAATATTTCTCATATAATTTAGGTTGTGATTTTAAGTTGCTAATCATGGGCCACTGAGCAAGCATTTGTTTGGTAAAAAGACATATGATCAGCCACTAAAATTTGCAATATTTCAATAAAATTTGCAATATTTCAATATGAAACTCTCCACTATTTGAGTCTGGAACCTCATTTAGTCATATTTATTCATGATGAGGAAACTAGAGATGTTATGTAAGCTATTGTAATTTAGTCATATCAGATATAATAGGATAAGATAGAATATAATGAGATACAAATAGAAGGGCAGCCACATTGTGGCAGAGCTCATCTGGCGGAGGGTAGCAGAGCTCATCTGGCGGAGGGTAGCAGAGCTCATCTGGGGGAGGGTAGCAGAGCTCATCTGGCGGAGGGTAGCAGAGCTCGTCTGGGGGAGGGTAGCAGAGCTCGTCTGGGGGAGGGTAACATAGCTCGTCTGGTGGAGGGTAACAGAGCTCGTCTGGTGGAGGGTAGCAGAGCTCGTCTGGCAGAGGGTAGCAGAGCTCGTCTGGCAGAGGGTAGCAGAGCTCATCTGGCGGAGGGTAGCAGAGCTCATCTGGTGGAGGGTAGCAGAGCTCGTCTGGCAGAGGGTAGCAGAGCTCGTCTGGCAGAGGGTAGCAGAGCTCATCTGGCGGAGGGTAGCAGAGTTCGTCTGGCAGAGGGTAGCAGAGTTCGTCTGGCGGAGGGTAGCAGAGCTTGTCTGTCAGAGGGTAGCAGACCTAGCCTGTGAATTCATCTCAACTACTTCCTTCTTAACAACCCATTATTCCTGCCCATATCTAATAAAAATCATTAAACACAAAAGCTCTCTCTCATGTCTCTCCTGGAAGACAAACACAGATCAATGATGATGAAGAGAGAACCTCATTGGATTTTGTCTAGGATATTGTTAGATTGGCTTTGGGATACTGTTAATGGCAGGTCCCCTGCTTGCTAATCAGAAGAGAGAGAACCTCGTTGGATATTGTCTGGGATATTGTTAGTGTGGCTTAGGGATACTGTTAATGGTAGGTCCCCTGCTTGCTAATCACCCGCTGTCTGGCTGTCACGTCCTGACTCATTCCTCTCCTCTATTCCCAAACATCACACTTCACTAGTTACCAGACAGATGACAACATCTAAAGGGATCTACACCATCAAAGCAGCACCTATGAATATTCATAACCTACTTTCTGTAAGACAATATTGACACACAAGATTCATATTTCCCACATTTCCTTTTTTCTAGCAAGGTGAAGATTTTCATTAACTCAGCCTAAATTTTCAAAACTAATACAATAATCTTTTCTTTCTTGTTCTTCCAACGTTATATATCATGTACAGATAGAAATAACTCCAGTCTTTGTGACAAGAATTCAGCTCATCACAGAATTAAGTTATGCAGAAAGATTCAATGTGTTTAATTTACTAGAATAAATATGTTTGAAGCTAAAATCATGATCATAATCATCTGTGCAAATTTACTAATATGAAAAAAGCATTATAAAAAATGGTCATTACTGCTACAACCATGAATAGTGATTCTATTGGCGATTTTCAAACATCTCATCAATCCACATCTAATTTATAGTTGATTACCCTGTGATAAGGTTCACAATTTCAATCACTAAGATCAACATAACTGAGACCAAATTATTGATATTTGCATTCCCATCTAAAAATTATGTCCTTGCTGCCATCATAAAGGTCATTTAATTTCTTCTGGTGTATGCTTGTGTTTTAATGTTGATAACAAGATTTATTCTAAAAAAATATGTACAAGCAAGTCCTTAGTACATTGTTGTATGTATCAAATAACAACTTTATTTTATCATCTAATTGCACCTGGTAAAGGAGACATGCAATGGAAAAAACAGCTTGATCATTTACACATTTGGTAGTTGTTTTGAATTCCCTGAGCAATCCCAAGCCTTTTGATGTACTGGATGGCAAGGAATCTGTTTGGTACGTGAGCGTTTCCATTATTGCCAGAATAAATACAAAAGAAATTGGCTATTAACTTCTGTATTTGCAGTCTAAATTGTGAGACAAAGATTCTGTATCAAATAACATTATAACAGGAATCTCAATGAAGCTATTAATTACACCTTAAATCTGTGTGACAGGACTGATTCCAATGTGATTAAATACACCCAGGGAAATATTGCCACATACTTTTATATTCTATTGATTTCCTGGAGCAGCTGTATGAAACATGCAAGATCTGTTATGACAAATATTGTCAGGTTTGATTAAATCTCTGTAATATAAATTAGTCCTTCAAATTTTCACCCCAAAATATGACAGTGCCTTATAATTTTGAAAAAAAAAGATAAAACGATCAGAGTATCGTATAAAATAAAGACCTCAATGCAAATAAAGTAATTTACAGGACTGCTTATAATATAAAGTAACCCCGCAAAACAATGGCAGGTAGGTGCTTCACAATAAACCTTCATCATTTCAATCACTTCATGGAACACCATTTTTCTCCATTATTGCACAATCTGCGCAGTAATATTGACTCTACTTGTCAGACAAATATTAGCCATACCTGTTTTGAAATTGAACACTGACTATGACTACTATGTGGAATCTGTCTCTGGTAGGATGAGACGTGGTCGACCCTGCCATCACAACACGCTGCCTACTAACAAACTCTGTCTCAATTCAAGCTGGATTCAAATCCAATTCTAATATCTTTTAAGGTCGCCTTCAGCACTAGCAGAATGTCATCTGTCTTTGGTTGTCAATGTGATAACGATTGCATTACAAAGCCTTCAAGTCCATTGGTGATTCTGCTGACTCCAAACCCAGCAAGGCACAGGCCTTCAATAATGATTTTTCAAGGAGACAGTCTTCACTCACAACAAAACCTTCTTATTTTCTTTGAGTGTTGACTGTATAATGAGAACAATAATGGCTGATACATGCTATTTGATAAGCTGCAGATCGGATGGAAGCAGAGATAAGAGATATATAATGGAAGCTGAAGCTTTCGCAAATGCTGGAAGGTGATGCAGCTACAAGTCGGCCTATTCATATATAAATATATCTAAATATATAAGTAATTTGGATCATTAAATATAGTCAATTTTATACTATGTCTCAAATTTGTTTCCAAATTATGTAAAATGTGGAACAATGCAGTTTAAATAAACATATTTTAGGAGGTTAATAATGAATTTCTTAAAGCTTTAATGTTAAAGCCGCGATATGTTACAGCACCTACCTGCTGCTGACGGATTCCTCCAAAGTAGCCAGTTTCCTACAGGTGTCTGAAGAAAAAAAAAGATAAATATTAGGTCAGTGTGTCATTCATAATTGGAAAGTATGTGGGAACAAAATTATGCTGATACACTTTGTATGTCATGATAGTCAGGAAGACTGAATGTAAAATCAATCATCGCTGTAAAATATTTACATATCATGGGATAAGCATGCTAAACAAACATTTTTTTACAATTTACACTCACAGAACATCCTCATGGGCACTTGAATCCCTATTTACGACGAGAAGTTGTGTTCTATGTTATTAAATATTATATTCCTAATAGATTTCCATGTAATCCATCTAAATATTGGCAGGAACTATGAGTGTATTAGCATCAATATTATACACCTTTCACCTAGTTTTACACCTGAGAGATGATCAAAGAGACGTTGATATGACAGTGTAGCCAGTAGGTTTATCCCACAACCTGGTATGTGTAACATGTCTCCACATCTGTTGGTGGGATATATATTTCTTGAGACAGGTGGCTGCTCCAGTTCTACAGCCTCAAAAGGATGTAGTGACCCTCCACCAGGTGGCAGGTACTTCTGTTTGTGTAGCTCCTTCCTTTACATCTCATTGTAAACAAAGACTCCTATTCCAAACTTAAGGTCACTGGTTGTAATTCAAGTTACACCACTATGACTCTGAGAAAGAACCTTAATAATGAAAACCTCACTGCATACTACTTCCCATCCCAACTTAATGTGGCATATCATTTTATATTGTGCATATTTTGGGTTTAATGTCATGCATAATTTTCAACCAAGATTCATGTTTTACATGCTAAAACTAAGGTTCAATCTCAATAGCATCAAATACAAATTTCAACTCTGTTAACTTTGATGCAGGTAAATTTGGATCCTGTGCCTAACAGACTAACTATGGTCAATGACCTGATGACAAGTCTTATACCCTGAGGAAAAAATCCCATCATAATTCACACAACAAAGATATGTTATGAGATTGTTATAAATATTGTCCTGTAATATTGGAGATATCCTGGGCAGGTTATAAAAGCGATAACTGCCTGTTATTCCACAAGTGATGAAATCATCTCTATGAGGAAAGATGAAAGTATTATGTTTTATAGGAACTGGCGCCATATCAGTCTCCAAAGCATCAAATGCAACTATAGATAAGCCCATATTATACAAGGCGTATATATAAATAGATATGTGGATCTGGCCCTACCACATGCAACATTGGCACCACAGAAATACCTGCACCTTATCTGCCATCAGCAATGCCAACCCACTAATAATGCTGTATGAGGAATTAGGGTTAACACTGTGGTTTCCTCAATATCTTTGAACAATTGGTAAATTATTCAGCTAACACATGGAAGCATTGTCTATCATTGTATTATTGTTTACTCTGATATTTAATTTGATATTTTATTCTCAATATCCAAATAAAACTAAAATAATCCATTGTGACATTTTGCAGAATATCAACGTGATATTGAAAGAATTTGAACCCTACTTGAATGTGCCCAGATAATTAACCACAAAAGCTCATGTTGTGCCTCTGGAATAATGAATATGTATCTTAAATGGCATCTGGATCAGGTCCATTCATATTCAATACAAACATGCCACACGATACGTATTATATACAACATTCCCTCCTGCATGGCTCTGGATATCACGAATATCAAGCAGCAACTGCCACCAAAAAACACACACAGCCATCATGAAATAAACCAACTCAAATCCCTCCTCAGCCACCTGACATGAGATTGGCATTGCTGCCATAAACAGCTTAATGTTCAATCAGTTTTTCACTCACTACAATGCATAGGCATCAAAATAACACTCAGCTGCCTTCACAGGCACTTTTCTTGGGGGGGAATACACAGACTAAATCCTCTCATGGAGAGATTCTTAAATAAAGTAGTCAGTCTCCTTGGAAAAACAGGGAGACTTATTTTTTCATATCAAATTTGAGATGTATTTAATATGGTAATTGCAAGATAAATTTATGGTTAAAATCAATCTTTTTCTCCCCTTAAAAACAATGACCATAATACTAAAGCAGTATATTATCATTATCAAACCTGAAATGTCAAATAGGTTTTCAGATCCATAAGAGAAATATCGTCTTGCTGCTAAGTTTGTTAATATATGGCATAAATTTGCAATAGATTCTTTAAATCCATCTTTGTGCATGGTGCCATTGCTGTGTGTCTTGTTGTTATGCAGAGGAAGTAGGATATCTGTGTGGGACAGGTGTAATCTCATGGAGAAGTAAACAGGGCTCAGACGGGACAAATATTGCCATCTTTTATATAAATAATGTTCTTCTCACCATCATACTTCATGCTGTTCTGTAACCAACAATCCATAACATGGATAAGACTCTACTTAACACTGTTTTACATAGAGTATTGAAATTTATCTTTCATTTTCCAAGTGCTCTTTGTATATTGTTTATTTCAAAAATTTTATTTGCTCATGAACACATTGTATGCCAAATTAAGTTTGTGCTTATTTTAACATTTTTTCACACAAATTAGGCTATTAAAAAAGCCTGGCACATAGGTAGAACCAGTTGTTTGTATCAACATAGTCATGAAATCAGAGCTGACATCTTACCATCATTAGAAAAATTCAAACATGATTATACACTTTGTAGATCATTTTATGGAGAAATTTTCACAGCCATCACAGCCATTATCTAATCAGATCAGAGGAAGGTCCCCAGGAGTGCATGTATGCAATATCTAAGGTAAATATATATATATATATATATATATATATATATATATATATATATATATATATATATATATATATATATATATATATATATAGACCTTCCTCTGATCTGATTAGATAATGGCTGTGATGGCTGTGAAAATTTCTCCATAAAATGGCTGTGATGGCTGTGAAAATTTCTCCATAAAATGATCTACAAAGTGTATAATCATGTTTGAATTTTTCTAATGATGGTAAGATGTCAGCTCTGTGTGTGTGTGTGCATGCTTGTGTTATTAAAGGGTAAATTATGGCATAAAAGACAATTTCATATAGGTTATATTTCTGTGCACAGGTGATAGCAATTCTGTGTTTACTTTATCACAAAGACATGATATTTGGTTGAAGTGTTCTAACTGTGGGCGTTTCTTATCAGATATGTACCTGAGCCACACCTGAAGACTGTCTGTATGATCTCCTCCCTCAGGTGTGCCAATTAGTCTTAACTTACAAACGCATACAATTACCATAGATAAAACTTAAAGACAATCATTTTTACTATCAATATAATATTCTTCAGCTTTAGTTATGTACTAAAAATCTATAATATGTCAGTTTTATTAAGCCCAGCACTCCTTTGCATGAGTTCTCGGGTGCCAGTGTTGTGTGATTTCAGGTGTTGTCCTCGGTGTACCTTGTGACATATCCCTGCTGCTGATTGACACCAGCGATGGTTCACCTGTGATAACACAGCATAGAAGTGCCATGTACTGCTGGTTGGCAGAGAACCATATTCTAGTTTGTCATCTGCTACAACCTTATTCTTATCCTTATTCGATTAAAAAAGAGTCTATTTTCAGTATACACTCTTTTGTTATAAAAAAACCCCAATGTATGATATGATATTTCTGTCACAAGTGTAAACACTTCGCGTCAACTGTAAACTTAAACATAAAGCCATTCACTTCTCTCCCACACGAATGTCATAACCACTAATGTAATGTTTCACATGTCATGTCAGTTTCCATTAAAACTGTTTTCCCGGATATTTACATAACATCGGTTTAATTTAAACTATTTCACGCAACACAATCAGTTGGCTAATATCATTCCATATTGATGTCAAGTATTGCATTTTCTCTTCAGGATGTTGTGTCAAGGAAAATTTGGGAAAAAAACAAGAGCTTCTGATCCTAAAAAGAGTACTCTGTGTCTAGTTCACTCTACAGGTGGTGTCCTCTGAGCTGCTTCCCTGATTCAACCATCATGTAAACTCCCTTAAAGGCCAAGACAGACCAAACATACTAGATAAATATTACAAATATATTTATATAATAGAATGCACTGGCAAAATGTCATGCCTACTAACCATATATACACACAAGTGAATATATGTGTATATTTATGCATGAGGAATTGTTTATTGGTGGGATGACTTCACATGTACTGCCTGCACTGCTTTTGTCTGTTTGTGCATATATCTTAAAATATTCCTACATAACATAACTGTGTACCAGGCTAATGATCAGAAACCGCTCATGATGACATCTACATTCATATGATATTTATCCTCCAATAGAATTCAATCCATTTTCATCAAGTTCAACACTTCTTTGGACACAAAATTATATTAGAATTGCTCAATACAATTCTTGATTGAACATTTTTTTAGAATTCATAGATTTATATAGGGTTTGTCTTTTATAATGAACAGAATATCATCTAGGCAGGAGAAAAAGGAGTTGATTAATTAAACGGAGGTCTTAGATGAGGTCCCCACCGAGGATGGCCATATTAAGGAGATCATTCTCCTGCTGACCGTGCCCAATTATGGTCAGAGAAGCTTCTGTCAAGCATAACGACCCAGTCCAATATAACACCTCACCTTATAGTGGGCTGTATATCATACAACACTGGGTCACACTGACTCATGCAACTCACCTAACATGGCAATAATGTGGAGCACATATCTTATCGTTTATTCCAACATGACGCTTATTGAATTTATAAACATTCACTGGAATCATGATGTCGTTCATCAATATTTGGGACTTGGCTTATACTTTTTCTCTTTTCAGACTGGATGTATTAAGGGTCCATCAACTCTAATTTGAAGACTCTTTGGGTCAGATTAAATAATTTCAAGTAACTCTTTCCCTCCCTCCCCCCAATTCTGCTGCCCCTGTTCTTATGCATTTATACCTACCCTAGCCTCAACTTAATTTCTCAGAATCTTATTTCACACAAAACAAAACCACACTTTTTGCTGTTTTGTGATTAGCTTTAGTCCCATTTTCCAAAACTACAAATTTTCATGGGTCTACTAAGCAAACACCAATAATGGCACTAAGCTGACATTGTATCTGATAATTGCTACATTTCATGTGCAAATATGTTCGGTGAACAAGCATTTGTCATGGCCACATCAGACACATTTTTGAGGTTTCTTTCCCTTTTACAACATCAAAGCAGGACAGGAAATATATTGCGTCAGCAAACAGACAAACAGCTGGAACCACATATCTATTTGGTCAAGCACAGACGTGAAAAATTACATCATCTTAGGCTATTGTATAAGTCCATTTTGGAGAGGAAAGATTATTGGAATTGAGGCTTTATAAGGTCATGCATACCTTAGACCATGTGGAGGTCCTGCATGAACACATCTGGCCATAATAATGAATGACCAAATCTAGTAATAATAATGAATGACGTAATCTGGTCATAATAATGAATGACCACATCTGATCATGATAATGCATGACCACATCTGATCATGATAATGAATAACCACATATGCATGACCCAATCTGGTGATAATAATGCATGACCACATCTGGTCATAATGATACATGACCAAATAGACTATTGGCACAGACTGATAAGGAATATGTTTGGAAGGTAAAATTGAATTTCTGGCCTTGTACGAAGTTCAAACTCTTCTGTGTGTTTCAAATAGCTCCCTGGAGGCACCGACCAGGTGTCTCACTGAACTTGTGCCCCTAAGAATATTCAGCACAACGGAAATGTGTCAGCCGAGTTTGTTCAAGACTATTTTGTAACCATGAGCTTAACAATTTGTCAATGGTGAAGGAACGATTGTCAACATAGCTTTGCACTAAGGTCATATCCTCTGGGCAAGGCTAAGATCTACAGCCAGACTCCAATATCGACCAGGAAATTCTGCTACAACTAAGTTTCCAAGGTTAACCCTTTTGATTTTTATCATAAAACATATTCTGATAAATCAAAACAACCTTTAAGATTTAAAACTAAGTTTTTATTATTCAAATGACCAAAAATTAGCCAATGAAAGAAGAGACCACATACAGCAGAAACAATCAAGACCTTAACTGACCATCCAATATCAACGTTATTTATTTGGAAATAAAAAGATTCACTTTCTTTACATTTGATCTTGGGCAAAAGGGATGTTCATACTTGTGAATCCACTCATCCTTCTCTTAGTTACACAGTATACAAATCTCTGATTTATAACACAACACTTTCCCCACAAGAATTACACATGTTGACATCCAGAAATCCCATAATTATATCAATGACTCAAATCTAGTCTGGTGTCCTGCCCTGTTGTCTGTTGACTGGGTGCCTATCAGGTGCACAGTCCTTTCCACCTATATTTGCTTTGCTCCACTCCTTTTATGGTAGCCACATGGCCACCTGGCAAGCCTCCAAGACCCGGTCACCTACATGGACTGCTATATCTCCTCATACAAAAGCCCATATCAATGGCTATCACAACAAATATTTGTTAACTAAGCAAGGATAACAAAAATGTGATCACATTGTGGCTAACAACATGGGATAGGGTGCCAGGACGTGTGACATGAGGTTAAAATCATAATCAATGCTCTCTCAAGATATACAGTTATCTTGCACTTTCTTGGTGCACTGTTCTGAATGTCCTGGCACTGATGTGTATTCCTTTAGAAAATGAAAAACATGAAACAGGAAAAATAGGTTTCGCATTCGTTCTATTTCACACATTTTGTGATTTTAACCTCTTGACTGCATATAACTACATGGCTAGATGATGGTAAATTCACATGTCTTTAGCTGATAAAAAATACTGTGACCTCTTATTGAGTGTGACCTCTAGGTTCTCATAACCATTGTATCTTTCAATTCTTCAACTAAAATAACATAAACAGTTGGTTCTCACTGCATGAAATCATTGCAAAAAGACTCACTTAGTTTTCTCATCCAGCTGAAGTGATTGACGCATTACAATGCTTTTCAATTTCATATCTCCAAACAAATGAACTTGAGGACCATTTTGCCCTCACACTGATAATTACTGCTCATTACCTCTTGCCACTGCTGTCAGTCATAGCCTACTTCACTGTGGAGCAGACAATATAATACTTCTGTGATTCCAGGAAAGATTCTGACAGTATACTGTCACATCCCCCATATATATATGTGGTATGTCAGGAATGATTCTATTTTGATGTATTCCAGGAAGCCTGTATTTTGCTTGTTATCTCTGTCCTTTTGACCCCAGCAAGCCACCAGGATTATACCTTGTCTCAGAATTATTATTGTCTTTGACAAAACCCTGACAGAACACACTGTACAGACACATACACATGCTGCTTATAGAATTCAGATGAGATTATAAGGTTCGTCTCTCTGAATGGTCTCATTATAGACCCTTCATATAAATCAACCCAAAAACCTGTCTTGTTGCTCTACCTTGTGGATATTGAACGCATTAAAGCTTGACAAATAAGCCAATGAATATTGATATAAAATCATTAAGATCATATGTATTGAATGTCATTTAAACATTTATTTTATATTATATTCAATACGAGACAATAATCTATCTGGACATTTTTATGAAAGCATTTTTTTAAGCAAGATATTATGCTGGTATTACTGATAAATGGGCCAAAACACCTCAGACAATGGACAGCTGTGGTGGACAGAAGCCATCAAAGTCTGCATCAACTTGGCCATCACACAAGCTTACCTCTGGATAAATAGACTACCATAGAGGTCTCCTTAGTCAAGTCTCTCTTGTAGACAAGGACCTTTTGGTCATCATAGGTTGATCATTTTATTTTTTGTATATTACTCTCATAAAATACCTTTATATTTCAGCCCAAAGATATGTCTTTTGTCATAAGTCTAAACCATGCTTGTGAATAAAATACATATTCTTCTCTGGTATTTATTACATACACAGAGACAACTTTTGCATATTTCCATACATTCACACATATATATATGAATAAGAATGCGTCAACAGTGACTGGCCACCAATTGATTCAAAATATATTTGCCCTGGAACTATTTATACATATTTCCTTTACTGTGTGAACTGTGTGAAAATGCCGGAGTGTCAAATGCCAGAAAACTGATGAGCCTTTCTCATGGCAAAGTTTATGCTTCTCTCACCGACACAAAGTGC
Source organism: Amphiduros pacificus (assembly GCA_949316495.1). NCBI lineage: Eukaryota > Metazoa > Annelida > Polychaeta > Phyllodocida > Hesionidae > Amphiduros > Amphiduros pacificus. The sequence continues at coordinate 36,729,480 of OX439003.1, forward strand.
TCTCAGCGCTAAGTACAAATCTTATTATCATTATGAGAGTAATTCCAGGAAGCAGACATGTCTTTGTGTTACATAAGACCAGGCATTTCTCTTCTGAAAACTCAATAAAAAGCAGGAAGAATGGCCACAGGTCTGCATTATATTAGACCATATGGTCAACTCCTCATGTTAAATCCCACCATTCAGCAGTTTTATGGAGGCTCTGTGGAGAGGATTTCCCTGGCTGAGACATCACCTCTGGGATTGCCCTGCTCTTTCTCCGGAGCTCTTTTGCATTGGAAACAAACATACCGGCCATCACATTGACTCACCCGAAGCAGTGTCTATATCCCTTCCTGGGTTCTGCATTGTGTTGTCTGCATGGAGTGTGCAATCAGTGATATTGCTATCTGAGTGAGAGTGCCGCCACCTAGAGGACATCCACAGAGTCATTCTCTTTGTACCAATCATACATACCTACGTGCCCACAATACATAAATGTTGTTCTCACTTTCAGGACAAATTGCCTTGCTATATAAACAACCAAAATGCTGACCATGCATGTCACTGATGGCATTTAACACCCGGAAGACTACCAGGTGTTTCTGACAAGGATCTAATACACATGATTTGTCCCCAAAATAAAGCCTATCAAAATAAAAAATAAAATAAAATAAAACATCAAGTGTTTGATGCCTCCAATGTATTTGAATTGACACAACAAATGGACCTTGAAGAGAAATTTCTTTTCTTCATATAAAATATGTTCTCAAACCAAATGTTTGTTTAGAAGCATAACTACTGTTTATATTCAAAACATAACCTTTGTCTTAATCTTATCAAGGAATATCTAATATGCTAAAATCAATCTATCTTGTGTCATTTTGGTTCTGCTGGAAGGCATGTAAGAACAGCAAGGTTCATAAAATATATATACCAATATAAGGACTTCATATCATAATGCTGTAATACTTTTTTCAGCTACATCAATATTTTAGCTGTTTGGGCCTGCATCAGCCAGCTTACTGTATATTCCTTGCAAGAAGTCTCTCTAAACAGTATAAATTCCCCATGTTTCATTCCATAAATTTTGATCTTAAAAGCCAAGCTTGATACCACTAAGTGGTGCAAGACACTATACTTCAGGAGCTGGGCATGAGTCATTTGACATGTTAAGTCTCAATCAATTATGACAAATTGAACTACTATACTTTATTCTAACTGCCAACCATCTCCCAATTTCTACTTAAAATATCCCTGCTTCTCCATCTTTGATAATACACAACTTGTTTAAGCTAAATTTAATAATGGTCATTCATGGCGACTGACAGACTCATCCCATCAAGGAATTCTCAACATCAAAAATGTCTGTTTCATGTGTATGGATTTGAATCCAGGTTGGAACAAGTAATTTGGTGATACTGCATGATCCGGAAAGGTAAATCTCAGTGACTGATTTTTTTTTCATTTCAGCCTAACATTGATTATTGGTTTTAAGTCTTGGGTTTGTGTTATTAAGCCTATGTGACAATGCAAAAGAAAGATCCCCAGTCGCTCTCCAAAAAGAGTAAGGCATTCACTTCATTTATCAATGTTTATGGGTGACCAAACCATATTTCTTTCCAACGCATATAAAGTGTGACACAAATGGGTTAACAGAAAGAAGCTTTGTGTGTTAACATCATTAAATCTTCTCCCCATATTATACATTGGCAGTGCTCCTCATTGTATATCTGACAGCATCTGCAAGAGCAGAGAAATCTGGCTGGGAATCTCACCACCTTGTATCTTCCTAATATTGAACACAACGCTGAATATCCACCCTTTTTTCTCTCCATCCACACGAAAATTGTTTTGATTTAGGATATCGACTGGCTGTGCAGCCATGTCAGTGATAGAACCTTGCTGCTTACTACATCAGCAACCATTATTAATCTCCATTTCCTGAAGAGCGACTAGTGTAGCAGAAATATTGTCCCATGCTAAAGTATCAGTGGTGTTTCCCCTGCAAAAAATCAGGCCATTATGCCCAGCGCTTGGACGCTCAGTCTCTCCCAATATCCTTTCCTTAATCTGATATGGCAGAAAAAAATCAGGGGCAAGCACGCCATAGATACAGCTACATATCCCCTGCATTTCAGCTTATTGTGGCACCAGTTCAGCCAGTCCTTGACATTATACACAATAGATTTTACTAAAAAGTGCCCTGTTTAATTCCAGTTTCTTTGATCTAATCAAGCAAATGTTTTGCGATTCAGTAGCTATCAATCTGATAGGGGATGATAGAGGGTAGGTTTGCATGAGAATATTGCAGAGCTATGCACTGACATTGCCTTTATTGTGGCTGCACCAAATATCCAATCCTACCCAGACAGGAAGTGATCTGTGCTGAATAAAACCAATTCAATTTGTTTTTTTCTTCTCCCATTTGATGATAAAGTTGTGGCCTCATTTTATAGCATCTTGCCTTGTTTGATTGGCCAGTTTTCACAGATAATGTTGAGAATATTCCAACCAAATCACAAAATTGTGACTGACAAAATAGTATGCTATTTTCATACAATACAGTTTCAGACATTTAAAGCTCTATAAAATCATCAAGGTCAAAGCTGTATTTTGAATTAATAATGTAGATGTGCATATTTCTGCATTGATCATCATGCATTTGAACAATTATGGTTTTGTCCTTAAAAGGAAGACATGGAGCACTTTTCTATAAGCCTTTTGCATTGACAACTTGGTTTTCTGAATGGCTCTGGATAGAGAAATAAAAAGGAGCAAAAACTGGAATATTCACTGGGCAGCCATCATACCTGCAAGGGTGAGCAGCAGACATAACAAACTATTGCATTATGGGTAGATGTAAGTCTGATGTGGTATATAGAGGGCCGATGATGAGGTGGTTTCGTGCCAACATAGATGTCCCGCAGCCAAATGTCTGCAGTATCTCATACCAAATGCTTTCTGTGTACAAAAACATACATTTCCCCTCTTTTTTTCTGATTTATGTAAAAGTAGCTGTTTATTAAGCAAGCATGTTTGATCATATGGAAATAAACCAGCAGATAATTGGACTTATCATGAAAACCTATCTTATGACAATGGATACAAGTCTTAAAGGATCTTTTAGTAATATATAGCAATATAAAATCAATTATTTTTTAAAAATTGCCTGAATGATTATTCACAATGTTCTGCATATTGATCCGAGTTCCATAGTTAGTTGTTGACTGATCTTAACTGAAGTGATGAAGTCCTTTGCTCCTCTTTGCTACAAGCTTTACAGAGAGCCAGTAATTGCTCAGTAACTGGGAGGGTGTGGACATTATTGAATTTCCCAGAACATATTTGATTTTCCACATTTTCCATTAGTCCTTCATTTGGCACAAGCCAATTAGTATTAACAGTTTCCTGGGTGAGCTTAAGCCTATTTTGCTGATCACACACTGCCTTGTTTGTTGGTGTATTCTAGGTTTCCAGCCCATTCTGTTAATAAATGTAATAACTCATGTCTTATATACACCAGAATTTTCTTTGTGTCTCATGTACTGATGTCTGCATTAAAGCTTTCAGACAAGAGATAACATCACAAATAAATTCCACAGAGATAAACAAAAATTAGTCTCTAAAATTCAATGCTAATACATCTTTGTTCATGCCTCCCACTCACAAAACTAAACTTACTAAAATGTGTAATAAGAAATATAAGAATTGATGTGGGATTTATGCCATTTTAATTATACTGCATATTTATCAGCTCAACTTCTTCATTATCTGGTATTTAATGCATGGTTATGGCTCTGATTAATGGCAATGCATCGGCTATAAAATATTCTCTGTAAAATTTAAGTGAACAAGCACACAGTTATGGCATTTCAGACGTTTTATATTGCTCACCTGAGAGGTTCGTTGGAGACTGATATATTACATTGGGAGAGGATGTTTTCATAGATAATCATGAAAATGTAAAGACTTAACTTGCATGGATGCATACATGATAATCTATAGGACAAGAATTTAATCATTCAATTCTTATTCATCATCCAGTTCTTTGGAAACAAGATTAAATAATAATGTGTTATTGAAATCTATGACACATTCATGTCATAGATGTTTCATAAGAGGTATCAAAATTATTTTTCACAATGAAATTAATAAAAATATATACATGAACATATATTCATTCGAACAGTTTATTATTCTTATAATTGAAATTTGACTGCCATGTGCATACAAATTGATAATGTTATCCTGAGAAATCTGGATGGTACAGCATCTTAATTTAAAGCATTAAAATTTGTACACAATCTTATATCATGCATTACACTAAGACTGCATCTGGAAGGGATATTTAAAGAGAATTTGAGGATGGTGTGATTGCAGCAACAAACCTTTAAAAATAGATAAGTGGTTATGGAGAAGACAGCTCTTTGCATGCACGAGCCTACATGCTAGCCCAATTTGTATGACAGATCCCTTTTATGTGGCTTGAAACTCTCACATGCAGGACTCTTAACATGATTCCCACCTCTAACACTTACAAAACACATTATATGTTTTTTTGCCTTTAAGATTTTGTTTATAATGCAAAATAATGATCAAATTAGCAGTGGCACCATTTAAAACCCCATCACAACTTAATATCTGCTTGTGTAATTTTTATGTTTCACCTGAATATGAAATTTATTTTCTCTCACCTTAAATGCAAGAGTCAGTGTTTATAATTTATATGCGAAAAATGCCCCCAAACTACATGTGATCTACATAGAGAGTGAAGCATGTGGGGCCCCATAATGAAGAAGACAGCAAACATTGCCTCATCATCGTTTTTCCTGAGTGATCTGGAGAGCTGGCACACTCCCCATAGGCCACAGATTTGTTCACACGCTGTGTAAGTTCTCTACATTCTCTCACAAAGTCATGAAATGCTTCAGCGCTGATGTAAGGTATTGTAGAAAGAACTGATCTGAATCTGTTCCAAATGATGTAACCTCCTTGCTGTAACTTATCCTGTGTGTACTGCATTTTTTATTTGCAATCTTCATGCTTACAAACATTTTTTCTATCATTTTTCATGTTTGGTGTTGACTCAGTTTCAGCCCCCTCCTTCTAGTCGGAATGGACCATCAAAGTATAAAAAAGGTTCATAAGAGATGGTAACAATAAATTTTTGGGGTGGATTTGAAGAAAAGTTATTATGTTATAGAGGATAATATAGCACAATTTAAACATATTTTTCTGGCTGATTTTTACTGACTGATTTTGTCCCAACTAAATCTCAATGCAGCATATTTAAATGGAGAGCTTTTTGTGATATTTATCGCATGGCAAATTGGTTTGAAAACAGCAAAGGATTTCTTGAAAAGAGACAATGCAGAAAGCAGCAACAACACAGAGAATGGTATCTGTGAGGAATGACCTTCAAATGACTCAATGACAAGAGTCTAATGGATAAACAGCTAATCTCTCACAAAGACAACTTCTACACAATCGCTCTCTTAAGTGTGACAAATATCACAACTCATGATGTAACATTCCTCAACATGGTCCGAGTTGCCAGGCTCTGTCAATCATATCTGATAATATCCTTTAATATTCTTCTCATTTATGAGCAAATGGAGATCAACGAGTAAGAAATCAGCCATAAAAATGTAGTGATCAATGCTTTAAGATGAATATTCTTTTCCAGAATTGGTACGCAGTGTTTCGAAGAAAGATTTTATAAAATTTATTACTCTTGACTCATAAAAATTGAACCATTAAAGTTTATGACACTGAACAGTCCAGTATTTTGGAGAGATCCATGAGAAGCCATAATATTTAGATAGTTCCTGGTTTCCATACAATAGAACTGACAAGGAGTGACTGGCGGTCATGTCAAGGTCATTCGTGGTTAATTCTGCCTGATCATGCCAGCATTGTGTGGAGCTCCATTGCTTCCTTCCTGCTCTGAACACTTCCAATATTCACAGGAGTGCATCAATAATCCATCCGCACTTCCCACACGGCAACGTGAGCTCTCCTCTAGTCATGGAATATTTTAATTTCTTAGCATTTCATGGCACAAGCGTTACACTATTTCCCCACCAGTCTAATTGCTTTGGACTGCTGTGTGAGTCTCTGGGAAGTCATAAACCTGAGGAAATGGGACTCATATCTCCCTCATATCGCACAATGATGGGTCTCTATATTGGTATAGTGAGTGCCCATAGAGCTAGGCCACATCATTAGTCTGAAAACACTCTGGGTAAGCTTTGGGAAAAGACTTGGGATAATCAGCAAAAATTATAGCTACATGGCTGGAATATTGCAATATGCAAAGTGTCATCATAACTACAATTATAGGGTTATCTAAAAAGATAAAAATGGAAAACATTGTTCAATTTGTATCAAATGTCCTCACAACTAATTTTATCACCTAAATATTATGAAATACCAACAAATAATATGCAGGGTTTTATAGAGGCCTATTTTAACATCAAGGTTCTCTTTCCAGACTAGCTTTTAAACAAGATTCAATGCAGATCTCTTGGGAGCTTGTTTTACAAACAATGTCTGTAAAATACAGTCACAAGAGTCCCATAAACGTCCCAAGCAATATCCTTGTTGAACTTGCTCAACACAATATATATATGTTGGTTGTAAAGTTGAGTGGCTGTGGTTCAATATGGGCGATATAATTTGTGTCTATCTTTACCACACAAATCTCAGCTAATACTTTTATTACATGTTCAGCCTACATGAAAATAACAATTGCATTCCTCGTCTATTATTGATCTACAAATATGTGTGTTTACAGCTGAAGCTTTTTTTCCCTTCCACAAACATACATCATTTCAGTGGGAGAGTTTTTTGTTTATTCAATAAAAGTCATTTTAATCAGATCACCGACGTGCAGATTTTCCCAATGCCAGGCCAATTATCCACAATCTTTTTCTATTTTTGAACTATCTGACAATGAAATATCAATTCTTCTAACATAAACCATAATCCATTTTCTATTGGATAAGCATAATGATAAAATCGAGTGTAGATTCTTACCGAGATGAGTGGTTGATGGTGCTTTCCCCAGGTAGTCCAGTATTGCTTGGCAGTTGTTGCTCTGCAATGATAGAGAAAAATTTTAACATGATTATAAATGTTTAGCCTGATATTGGCGCATGATAAGGTGGGTTTCGATGAGCATCACGATAATGACATGTGTGTCAAGTGCCACACCATGGGTGGTTATATCATCACTATATTGTATGGCCATACATGTAGAGAGATCAATATAACACAGACACTCCGACTTGCCGCAATGTAAAACCCTACTCCGCAACCACCAAGTGACACTCTTACGTTGTCCTCAACACTCTTTTTTCGTGGTACAGGAATAATATATTTTATCAGACGGTCTGGTAATGCTGTTTCTCATCTCCACCCAGAGTTCCATGGAGACCTTGTGTGGCACAATATTTATAACATTAACCTCCGATGGCAGATGCTGCCAGGAAAAGGCAGACACCAGGAGAAAGCTAATGCATGTTTACATGGGATAAAGGCAGGACCGCAATTGGCTGGTGTTCTCTCTCACTGCATCTGATAGCCGACCAATTTCTGGTGACACAGACCACAGAGACAGTCTCTCGTCTTCTCCATGGCCACCTCACTTCCATTTAGGCAACATTCACAATATATCACTACCAATATTCTGAAATCATTTCTGCAAGATTTATTTGACAGAAGAAGTAGACCTTTGGCGAATCTCATTCATGTAACCATGACAACCACAATGTCCATATCGGATATCCCACATGTTTAATATTTGCAACGTTCTCCTATATTTGTTCACATTGGAAGTCAGGAATGTTAGTTTCGAGTTCTTGGTAATTTGGCAAAGGTTAGCTATTTCTTTAAATGCTGCACTTTTAATGGATTGTTATAATTTACACTGAACATTGTTTAACAGCTGAAAAGAAAAACTCCATTCTTGTAGAATCCAAAAGGTAAAATTCATAATCTCTGAGAACCCTTAAGCTACCATCATACTATTTCATGTAAAAATGTTCAGAATATTTGCATTTTATGAACTTTCTGCACAATACATACATAATGAAACAGCCCTTTTGTACAAAATATGCCTTCAGATAAAGTCTAAGAAGGAGTAAAGTAGAAAACACAATTTCCTGGACTAATACAACTAAAATGATGATCAAATCAATCTAGAATTACAAGGCTCAATAATTTACCATATTTAATTCAATGGAAAATGTGTTTCCCAGAAAGGGTCTATGTGTATCATGTATGCATCACACCTCAGGTCACACTCTACCCTCTCTGGGACACAATGGACACACAGGTACAATAGGTAACATAAAAGCCCACCATGACCCAAACACATGACCTTTATATCATTTGTACCTCCTTTAAGTGACTGTAATACAGGACATATATGTCGCTACATTCTTATTACTATAATCAGAACTTGTTTATATTTCTTTGATGAGAATAAATATTTTCTTCATACATTTGAGAGACAACAAAAAAATGTCCTGCTTCTGATTATGGCAAAATGATATATGTTTACCAAGGAAAATAATTAGCATTAATTATCTAATATAAAAATAATTGATATCTAATATAAAAAGAAATTATATACCCTCCATGGGTTGTATTGGGTTATTTTTGACCTGGTTAGTTGAAGTGTTATTTTTATGTTTGGGAAATAGCTGTGTGTTGATTTATGTTACAAAGTGTTTCAAATATAATTCCTCTGTCACATACCTAGTTTTGACAAATCTGCTTGGTTGCATTCAAATGCAACATCTAATAATATAAGTTACTTTATTGAGATCACAGAAAAATGCTATACGCCCACTACATTTGTATAAAAAAACTTCTTTTGTAATGTTTATGCCTTTTTGTGGCACATAACTCAACTTTTTCCTTCTTAGTTTTAGAATCTGACGCCTAGTGTTTCCATTGAGAGATCAAGTGGCAATGAGAATGTTTCCACTCTGAATATATCCAACAGAGGTCAAGGTTATAAAAGTCACAATGTCACCAGGTAAAGAAGCTAGAAAATGATACACATGTAAATGGATAATGGCTGTGCCAGGGGGATTCCCAGCCCTTTGTAAAGTTGTTAACCCACTATGGACCTTCAACAATAGTATGTAGGGCACATGAGGGAAAACAGTCTTTAAAACCACCTCACCTCAGCCTGTCACATTCTTCCCACAATGTGCACCTATTGGGGAATGAAGTGCTTATCTAGGTAACAGGTACACCTCTCAGGGAAGGAAGTACCTATCTTGGTAATAGGTACACCTATCTGTGAAGGAAGCACTTATCTGGGTAACAGGTACACCTATCTGTGAAGGAAGCACTTATCTGGGTAACAGGTACACCTATCAGGGAAGTACCTATCTGGGTAACAGGTACACCTATCAGGGAGGTACCTGTCTGGGTAACAGGTACACCTATTAAGGAAGTACCTATCTGGATAACAGGTACACCTATCAGGGAAGGAAGTATCTATCTGAGTAACAGGTACACCTAGCAGGGAAGTACCTGTCTGGGTAACAGGTACACCTATCAGGGAAGTACCTGTCTGGGTAACAGGTACACCTATCAGGGAAGGAAGTATCTATCTGGGTAACAGGTACACCTATCTGTGAAGGAAGCACTTATCTGGGTAACAGGTACACCTATCTGTGAAGGAAGCACTTATCTGGGTAACAGGTACACCTATCAGGGAAGTACCTATCTGAGTAACAGGTACACCTATCAGGGAAGTACCTGTCTGGGTAACAGGTACACCTATCAGGGAAGTATCTATCTGAGTAACAGGTACACCTATCAGGGAAGTACCTGTCTGGGTAACAGGTACACCTATCAGGGAAGTACCTGTCTGGGTAACAGGTACACCTATCAGGGAAGGAAGTATCTATCTGGGTAACAGGTACACCTATCAGGGAAGGAAGCACTTATCTGGGTAACAGGTACACCTATCAGGGAAGTACCTGTCTGGGTAACAGGTACACCTATCAGGGAAGTACCTGTCTGGGTAACAGGTACACCTATCAGGGAAGTACCTATCTGAGTAACAGGTACACCTATCAGGGAAGTACCTATCTGGGTAACAGGTACACCTATCAGGGAAGTACCTATCTGGGTAACAGGTACACCTATCCGGGAAGGAAGTATCTATCTGGGTAACAGGTACACCTATCAGGGAAGTACCTGTCTGGGTAACAGGTACACCTATCAGGGAAGTACCTGTCTGGGTAACAGGTACACCTATCAGGGAAGGAAGTACCTATCTTGGTAATAGGTACACCTATCTGTGAAGGAAGCACTTATCTGGGTAACAGGTACACCTATCTGTGAAGGAAGCACTTATCTGGGTAACAGGTACACCTATCAGGGAAGTACCTATCTGAGTAACAGGTACACCTATCAGGGAAGTACCTATCTGGGTAACAGGTACACCTATCCGGGAAGGAAGTATCTATCTGGGTAACAGGTACACCTATCAGGGAAGTACCTGTCTGGGTAACAGGTACACCTATCAGGGAAGTACCTGTCTGGGTAACAGGTACACCTATCAGGGAAGTACCTGTCTGGGTAACAGGTACACCTATCAGGGAAGTACCTGTCTGGGTAACAGGTACACCTATCAGGGAAGTACCTGTCTGGGTAACAGGTACGCCTCTCAGGGAAGGAAGTACTTATCTGGGTAACAGGTACACCTATCAGGGAAGTACCTGTCTGGGTAACAGGTACACCTATCAGGGAAGTACCTATCTGGGTAACAGGTACACCTATCAGGGAAGGAAGTACCTATCTGGGTAACAGGTACACCTATCAGGGAAGTACCTGTCTGGGTAACAGGTACACCTATCAGGGAAGTACCTATCTGGGTAACAGGTACACCTATCAGGGAGGTACCTATCTGGGTAACAGGTACACCTATCAGGGAAGTACCTGTCTGGGTAACAGGTACACCTATCAGGGAAGTACCTGTCTGGGTAACAGGTACACCTCTCAGGGAAGGAAGTACTTATCTGGGTAACAGGTACACCTATCAGGGAAGTACCTGTCTGGGTAACAGGTACACCTATCAGGGAAGTACCTATCTGGGTAACAGGTGCACCTATCAGGGAGGTACCTATCTGGGTAACAGGTACACCTATCAGGGAAGGAAGTACTTATCTGGGTAACAGTTACACCTATCAGGGAAGTACCTATCTGAGTAACAGGTACACCTATCAGGGAAGTACCTATCTGGGTAACAGGTACACCTATCCGGGAAGGAAGTATCTATCTGGGTAACAGGTACACCTATCAGGGAAGTACCTGTCTGGGTAACAGGTACACCTATCAGGGAAGTACCTGTCTGGGTAACAGGTACACCTACCAGGGAAGTACCTGTCTGGGTAACAGGTACACCTATCAGGGAAGTACCTGTCTGGGTAACAGGTACACCTCTCAGGGAAGGAAGTACTTATCTGGGTAACAGGTACACCTATCAGGGAAGTACCTGTCTGGGTAACAGGTACACCTATCAGGGAAGTACCTATCTGGGTAACAGGTACACCTATCAGGGAAGGAAGTACCTATCTGGGTAACAGGTACACCTATCAGGGAAGTACTTGTCTGGGTAACAGGTACACCTATCAGGGAAGTACCTATCTGGGTAACAGGTACACCTATCAGGGAGGTACCTATCTGGGTAACAGGTACACCTATCAGGGAAGTACCTATCTGGGTAACAGGTACACCTATCAGGGAGGTACCTATCTGGGTAACAGGTACACTTATCAGGGAAGGAAGTATCTATCTGGGTAACAGGTATACCTATCAGGGAAGTACCTGTCTGGGTAACAGGTACACCTATCAGGGAAGTACCTGTCTGGGTAACAGGTACACCTATCAGGGAAGTACCTATCTGGGTAACAGGTACACCTATTAATGAAGGAAGTACCTGTCAGGTTTAAATTGTACATATCTGCTGTGGTTCTGCTATTAAGGAAAATGTTTCACCTATCAATAAAGGTATTGCTCTATCAGGGATGGTACTGTACCCATCAGGGAAAGTAGTGCACTTCCGAGGGTAGGCATTATAGGAATTTCCTTACAACCCAATTCTTCCTGTATATCAGTCTGGGGAGACAAAGAAGGAGTGTGGCCAAATGTCCTATTCACCCTACTCAATACCTCATACTGTGACCGTGCACTTTTCTGGGTAGATAGGTAGGATAAGTAGTACTGGAATCATAGAATATGGTCAAATGCCTCCAACTCTAAAGGGTTTGTAAAGAGGGTAACATTAAGTGTGGTAAATGCCCCAACCCTATTCTCCCTGTTTAGTGCACTTGTCTGAGTATGTCAGGAGGGTTTCATGGAATGTGGTAAAGTGCTTCTACCCTATTCTCCTAAAATAGTGCATTATTTTACCCCTTACTATTTATGCTACCTGTAGCCAGCCTGCTCAGCTAGATGTGATACATTCTCTACTGTATTCACTTTTTGTGACATCATCATTACACAAATTCAATGTAATTGAACCTCACAGATTTATATCGATTAAAAAAAACTGAACAGTTCAAAGTTTGATTGTTATCGTAATGCATTATCCAGAGATATGTGATTTATATTTAATCATGTTCATCCATAACAGATCATGACCAGGTGCGTTATTGACACTGCGATGTGATTGGCATAATCTCATATTACACCACATAATGCCATTTGTACCCGCGACATAATCCATACATGTATATTGATTCTGATATTTTCTGCTCTATCACACCTGACATCAATCACGTTGTCTATCTCCATTCTATTTCACCGTGTTTCCCATATTATCAATTCTGTTATTTTCCCTGCTATACCAAGCTGATAAGAAGGATACACAGAAGATGAATGGAGGCATTGCCTTTCCTCTCCAGACAATGGTACTCAATGCTAATCTTTTTATATTATGTAACCACATACGCCGGCAGCAGATTGCCTCATTCTGCCGTTATTAGCCTCTTTGGCAGGTGCTCTACTCCTCTTCAGAAGATTCCATTTTCTTATCTACTGCGGCCACCGCAGCAACATTTATTTACCTTTGTAGTCTTCCTTATTTCACCACATCCCTGAGTATGCATTTCACACTAAGAAATAAACTGATAATAATGTTGTGATTGGTTTGAGATTAATCTAAAAATTCATGAATTGCACTGATCAGGATTGTTACATATATATTAAAGTTATCTAAAGTTCTGAGGTAAAAATCTATTATTGACCATACACTGCACATTATTGAAATTCAATGATATGCACTGATAAACATAACATTCTATTGCCTTTTAATATTGACATTTAAATATATTTCTTGGTGTTCTTTTTGAGAATGGTAAACTACAAGTTTTACAACAAAGATATGGATGTTTCCATGTGATGCAAACATCATCACACAAACAAATATTGAATTAAAAAAAATGACCAAACATTTTATCAATGAAAAGAAAAGAGCTTATTACATAAGTGCACATTAGATAGCATCAAGAGTGGCAAAGGGAAACTGACAGTATTATTTTCATATCCCCTTCTTATAATAATCCATGTTTGACTACATTACGACACTACATACCCTGCTAAACAGAAGTAAGAGATGTATACTCTACCTCCTCTGCCTCCAGAGCTGTGGAGACAGAGGTAGAGCGACTGTCCAGTGGAGTAGACACCACATTCTGATTGGCCAATCTCAAATTATGATTATGATGCACTGAAATGAGCATACTTCTCATCAGTTCGGGTCAAACATCTATACGGTCACACTCAAATGGGATGAAATGAATAGGTTATGGCCTGATCAAGCTGCAGTCTCGAGTGAGCTTATAGAGTCACACTAAGAGCCAGAGTGGAATTATCTGGTCATGTTTGTATATGCAGCCAAATCAGTATTAATAAATATCTTTGAAATGATACCCTGGTGTGGTATGAGCACACCTGAACAGCCCTAATGAACACAATCATAATTATCTCAGTCTCATATTACCCACATGCATCTGTAAGTGTCTAAATGATGCTTCGATCAGCATAATTCCTAATTATATAAGGCATTTCCTCAAGTTATTGATCAATAATTAGCTATGTGGTCATCTAACTATTCTGCCACAATTATTGTACAATGGATATGAATAGTAAATGGCCAGAATGATTGTAATGAGATTATGACATAAAAAATATAAATATTTAACCAGTTAATGGTACTGTCCCAATTTGTGACTTCAATGCAGGCCAAGGCAGGACACCATATTCTCATGTTTGGCTGTTACACAACTGTATTTGTTCCCACCTACCACCTGAAGCATGGCACAATATGGTCATATGACTGCTGGTAATGACCTCATTCATGCATGTTTGGCTCAACCGAGTAATTCATTTATCATGCCAAATTGTTTTTTCAGCTGTGAGTGAGAAGTCTGAGATATTAATTCTTTGGGTCAAGCATCTGTGGATCCCAAGTGGAGGATGTAAGTTACGCCTTAAACATCAACAATTATTGAATCTCATTTTCCACTAAATAGAGTTTTCAGGATAGGCTACTTACACACATTCCCACTATTTCAATAACCAACATTGGTTCTTTTCAAAATACAATTTCCATTGATATCTATATAGAATCTAAATGCTAATGGTTTCACGTTTATCAATACAGTTGTGTGAAGAGTGAAACTCTGTCAAAACATAACAAAATTCCCCATTCCAAGAAATCAATGATTTGGAAACATTTTGGTGCAAGCCCTTGACCCCCCTTCATCAATATTGACAAAGCCTTGTGCCAACATACAGGGAGCAAAGTTAGCGTAGATATAGTGCTCCAGCACAAACACACTTCTTACCCCCCTGTGGCTGACTTCTATGTTAGCTTTGCTGATTAGTATAACCTCATTATACCTAACTGCCCAGTAACACTTACCCATATTCAGCTCCAGCTCTTTTTACATGAAAGCATAGAACTTCCCTTTTCAACCAAACTCTTGCAAAATGGGACTAGACTGGAGAATTGGTTAACAATAACTGAAAAGCTTCTTGGTGATATTCAAAGTTCAATACTGCAACAAGAGTGTTTCATTTAATGTCTTAATATTTTGGCTTTGTGGTATGCTTGAAAGATCCATAGAGAAAGTATAAGATATTTTCTCTATGGAAGATCTGAAATAAAACAATCAAGTCCTGATCAAAATTGCACTTTGGGCTGACTTTGGGCTCCAGGTATATGGACCTGGGTAAATGTTATGCTTCTTCGCATACTGATAAACTAAAAGGAGTGACATCTTGTTATGTAAAGTGTAGGTATTAGACCTTGGCTCTTTTATGGGATCATTGCTTAACTGCAAAGCTAAAATCTGTTTAAAAAAAGAGAAGATTGTATCATAAATACAAGGATAACCTAATACACATCTTCCTGGAAAGTTTTATATCTGTTATGAAATGAACAGATTTAAAATAGAGAAATATTGCAGACAAATACAAAAATAACTCCAACATGGTCAAGCAAGTATAGAAAACTGTTTTTGTGGCCTAAAATGAATCTATCCATTAATAATGTTGTCAAGGTAGGGGGGTCCATGTATAAGTCAGGCCTGTGGAGTGAGGTCAGTGGAAGTGGCTCCAGTAAACATGATATTGCAGGATAGCTTGGCTGACATACTCAGGTAGCAATCATAACCTGGGTACACCAATACTGTGTCAGAACTCCCAACAGATACATCAATAATATCAATCTCAGTGAGCAGCTAACTATGACAGCTTGTTTATTGTAGATGTTAATCATTCCCATTTTGTATACATGTCTCATACGCTTTTTCTTTTTTGGTTAAAGTTGAGATACCCATAAGTCATTTTTATTACTGTCATCCTTGGAATGTGCAACAAATCTTAAAATCTGTCCACCTTCACTTACACAACTGTGCAGAATAGCAATGTCTGTTTGACTTGCCAAAATATCTTCTTGGCAAACAGAGGGTACCCCAATCTTAAGTATCAAATCAGGTCCAGGCTCATACACCTGGGATAATTTTCAGGGTAAACGTTCAGAGCCATCTCAGGTTGAGGCTGACTGACCCCAGTTGACCTCAATGGGTCGTGATGTGATCTTGGGGTCAGTGTGTTTTGCTCAAATTGCCCCAGCTGTGAAGAAAAAGAAGGTTTTTGTCCAGATTAGTAAATGTTTCAGTTTTACAAGAAATCTGTCTGCCACTATATCATATCAAACTGCGACTCCCACTATATTTGCCTTGATTGGTCAGCCCTAACAATTCAATCATGAGCAATTCCACAACAACCCTATCTGGGATCCACTTTTGCGCACTTTCCTGTTGCCATGGTGATGGTAAAATGGGCAATTGAGAGGACATTGTGATGGAACCATTGTCCCATGGGTGAATCAATGAAACACTTTCCTAGTTCCCGGATGTCTGCAGAAATCCAACCTATTCCCACCACTGCTATCTTAAATGCACAGTGTAAAGTATGAGAACAATCCTGTTCATGTGAAGTCATAAGTCCACAGAAATGTCATTCACTTGCAGCCCAACTAAAAAACACACTTGCAAATATTGTACTGGTGTTGCATAACTTTGGCCAAACTATAAATCCAACACTGCAACTCATTTTATTTATTTGATTTAAATACATCTTTGATCAGCTGAAATAAGAATGCACCTTACACAGTTAGACCTCAGAGTAATACACTTATGCATTTATTATTCTTAGACAGATGTTAAACTTTCTTCATCATAACACAAAGGACATGCCCGATTGTTTGATTGTTGGCAAGTTGTTTTTAAGTCTATCTGAACCAATGCTTTATTAATACCAAAAGTAGACAATGCTTGTTATGTGCGATTATCAAAATGAAACTATATTCACATCATGTGTCCCAATAAAAACATGCCACATCCAGGTTAAACCATGACCTAATTTCTCTCAGGTACTTGTGTCAAACGTCTACCCCATATTTATATTTGGTGCACTTGAAGATGATCAAGGCACATCTTGTGCTCACAAGCACCGCCTGTATGTTAACAAACTCTACCCACGTGTCTCTACTTGTTTCAACTTGTAGCAAAATTTACAAAAAAACACCTTCATAAAATGAAAAGTGATCATATTATCAAGTCTAAAACACTGTGGGGTGTAAGAATATCTTGAGTCGTTTGAATCTAGAAATAACCTAATTATATTGAGAACAAACATTAAGCACATCTGCCTTCCTTTTAATGGGCCCTGGGGCAATGAATAAATGGCCATTGGCATCCATAAGGGATGGTGACACTGGAGATTGGTATATTTGAAGGTCCATTAGCATCCTTAGGGGATGGTGACACTGGAGATTGGTATACTTGAAGGTCCATTAGCATCCTTAAGGGATGGTGACACTGGAGATTGGTATACTTGAAGGTCCATTAGCATCCTTAAGGGATGGTGACACTGGAGATTGGTATATGTGAAGGTCCATTAGCATCCTTAAGGGATGGTGACACTGGAGATTGGTATATGTGAAGGTCCATTAGCATCCTTAAGGGATGGTGATACTGGAGATTGGTATAATTGAAGGTCCATTAGCATCCATAAGGGATGTTGATACTGGAGATTGGTATATTTAAAGGTCCATTAGCATCCACAAGGGATGATGACACTGGAGATTGGTATACTCAAAGGTCCATTAGCATCCATAAGGGATGGTGACACTGGAGATTGGTATACTTGAAGGTCCATTAGCATCCATAAGGGATGGTGACACTGGAGATTGGTATAATTGAAGGTCCATTAGCATCCATAAGGGATGGTGATACTGGAGATTGGTATATTTAAAGGTCCATTAGCATCCACAAGGGATGATGACACTGGAGATTGGTATACTCAAAGGTCCATTAGCATCCATAAGGGATGGTGACACTGGAGATTGGTATACTTGAAGGTCCATTAGCATCCATAAGGGATGGTGACACTGGGGATTGGTATATTTGAAGGTCCATTAGCATCCATAAGGGATGGTGACACTGGAGATTGGTATATTTGAAGGTCCATTAGCATCCATAAGGGATGATGAGACTGGAGATTGGCATACTTGAAGGTCCATTAGCATCCATAAGGGATGGTGACACTGGAGATTGGTATTTATAAATAAAACAGTAGACGACATTTGTCTGGTATCAGATCAAGCACCTTGATATATCTCCTTGATCAAGTATTGGATAAGATAGTCAGAGATTAATCGCGACATAAATCAATTCTTATGTATAGAATCACATGATACACCAGGGTCTTAAAATCGTTCATTACTTTTGAAACATTTCTTTGAAAAGAGTGACAAAACATAGTTTTTGAACCAGAACATTATACATCTAACTTGGGACACCAAGGTAGAACATTAAACTATGAAGTTGCCATACATTGTTTTAAACTAACTTGTACAAGAATAAAATAATCACATTTTTTTTAATTGATAAAAAAATTGGAATTTTCTTCCTAATTCATAATTATCATTTGTGAAAACTGTGTATTAGTAGAGCAACTTATAAAACAGTCAATCCTACTGCAGTGGAAGGCTATTTATCGTGTTTGCACAAAAATGTCACATGCCAAAGGCACATAGATTTTCAAGCATTTGTGATCTCTATAATATCCATAAAATAATGCTGTCTACATTAGGATTAATTATAACAATATGCTTCCATGTTGTAGGTACAAATAGCACATAATAAATGTCAGTTGTTCCTGTTTGCACAAGTTGATATCCCAATTAATGTAAGTTATCAACATGTACCCCAGAACAAACTTCTGGATATCAGCTGTCAATCAAATAATTACAATATCATCATGGGAGCTGCATTAACTTTCATTTTGTTTAATTGTCAATAATCATTTTAGTATTTATTTTGTAAATATTCAATTATCATAATATTAGTTTCCTGATTGCAAATATTTATATCAATATTTTTAGTCACATCAAGTGTGATGTACATAGTATGCCCAGAAGTACTCTTTAAGTAACACATTTTAACCTAGTTTTCCTATGTTTACAAATACCCCAACCCCAATAGTAGATATGACAAGAGATTTGATAATTGAATACAGACTGCAGGCACCAGGAAAAACCTGCTGTCAGAACTAATATATGTAAGTGGATCTGGTTCTGCAGACTCATCAGATCAGATCTAGCCAGCTTTATCTGAGCCTAGCCAGCCTCCCCAGCTTCCACAAACAATATTAAAATAGTTGATAGTATTACCCTGATAAACACATCCAGGGATAATACAGTTTGTAAAGCTTGGGCACTGAGCCTGAACCTTAATCTACAAGCCAATAAAGCCATTTTAACATTTCTACATAAAATTTCACACCTTCAAAAATAAGCATCATAAAAAAAATATATAATAATTCATATATATTCTTTTTTGTTTCAGTTAATTTTAAACAAAGATTCAGGTAAAATAAGGTTTACAGTTAAAGACAAACAAGTATTTGAACTTAGTGTGACCTTTGTGTGAGAAGGATGAATGACACAATTAATGTCCACCATGAGAGGGGCCTGCTTGTCTGGCTTGCCTGCATCCAAAACAAAGGCTTGTCAAGGGGATAATAGGCAGGCCGGGATATCTAGAACATTGAAGGGTGGGCCTTTCTAAGATACATTCAAAATTTCTTTCATCACAGATTTAATATGCAATAATATAAAATAGTCTATATGTAAGGAGTGGCCATTATTAACCAAGGCAGTTGATCTTTATTCACTGTTTCACACAGGATTGAGTTCGGGAAAAAACAATACTGACTAGTACTTATGCTGGCCTCTAGAATCTCCCCAATTAATTATTCATTCCTCACACAGATTGAACTTTCAAAATCTGTAATCCGTTTTATTATTTCAAAAGATAGGCAAGGCAGATTGTTTTGTTAAGATTTGAACTGCATCCAAGGCACCCCCTGGATAAGCTTGTGCCAGACTGATTTCCTTATCAGCTGATCCCAGACCAAAGCCACACTGCATTTCCTTATATGGTTAAAATATCACGCATGCATGTTGCTCTATGACACATCAACTATTATCTTTTTTTCTCCCCCACAAGTCTGCGGTTTTGGGGTAGAAGTCCAAAAATGCACCAATGCAAAAGGCACACCTGCTTAAATGTCAAACCTAATTTTGTCCCCATCAATATTATAATCAGCTTGAGTGGTTAATGGCTTAAAGTAGTCAGCCTGCAGTATGAAAGAGTGAGTGTGTCAGATCTGGTAGCTTATTATACCAGTGACACCTGAATCCCACCCATCTGCTCTGGTCTCACCTATTAACCCAATTACTTCAATCTTTGAAATAATATTCAAAAAAATCTAGATATATTTTACTACTAATTTCCTGTGAAGCAATAAAACACTAAGAACTCATAACCTTTCCTCTAATTTCATAAAATAATGTCAGCTTTTGCCATGAATTTCTTGAATTTCTTAAAGCTCATTTACAGTATTTTAATCAAATTCTACACGCATCTATGATATCTATCCTCACCATGTCAACAAAATATGAAATACAACAATGAATATTCTGATTCTCTGGCAACTAAGCTATTTTAATGAAAATTTTAATGCAAATGAAAGACACACCATAAAGAATACAATACTATTCAGACTTATTGAGGATAATGGTATGTCAACATATCCTGGCTGTTGGGATTCAGTCAGTCACAACCCGGGTGACAAAGGCTTCCCCCACCAATCAGCTGTCCCCTCATCACCCCTATACAGCAACTATTGTGTAACAGGCCTCCTGAGACTCTCTCCCAGGACAAACCCAAACACAATGGTAGTCAAGCTCTGTTTGATTTACCGCAAAGTTATACCTATCATATAAAAGTGTCAAATTTATCTATCTTCCAATAAAACTGTCCTTCGTGCAAAGATTGTTCTCAAGTCAGATACAATATGACAAAAATTGTGAAGCTTGACTCATAATAATTTTGATATCTGACTTAACCATCGACAGATTTTTAAATAGATATCGGCTGCATAATGAATGATTTGTGGGTTGTAAATAGAAATTGTCGGGAGACAAGGGTGACAGCCTAATGTTATAACAATGGTTGATTTGTGTGGCACTGTCTAGTATTGATCAGATGGTACAGGCAGATTGGTACTGTGTGTCTGAGCCTGTGTGACTCAGCTTCTCCCTGTGTTGCTATTGCTTGTTGCTTGCACTCAATGCATTTCAGATTTAATGTTGGTTATATTGAAACACCCCCTTAGTCACACAACCTTGTGTCTTGTGAAGCTATGTGACCAAATTGGAGAAGTTTCACATTTTATGACTGTGTGTGGCACTGTGTGCATGTATCTTAAGGTTAATATATGAAAATATCGAAGTTTCCCTATACTTCATTTCCCTATACTTCATTTAAAAAAAAAAAAAAAATTTCATTTCAATGACACAATGGAAACTGAAGATAAATGATTTTTTGGTTTGAAAACTCAAACTCTGTCTTGTCACAATTCCAGTTAATTTGCGGGAAAATTTTTTTGTTCACACTCAATTCAGGCAATGGTGCATCCTAAAGTTTGTAGTAGAGCCTATCCATATCCTAGCAGTGCTTTGGGGGTGAACAAAATTCAAGTGCATCACTCCAGAAACTCTCTTGTTCACTATAGTTATCTGTCAAGCTAAATGCCAGAGAGGTGTACTTGACTCAATGGGCATAAAAAATGTAACAAATTGAACCATACTGTGAAATATTACTTTTAAAAAATAATCTATGGAACCTTTTAAAAAATAAAATGGAAAACTTTGTTTTTACACTTGTAACTTAAAACATGATAAAATATATCAAATGTTTATCATATGTAATAATGTTATTTAAACTAATCTCAGCATGACAAGCTAACCAAAAGTTGGTTATAGCTTAAAATTACAATATTTCAAGGAACAATTTGCTCAAGATTATCCATTACATGCATTAATCTGATGCTGGAACAAATTGCAAAATACTTTCCATTAAAAATGAAATTAAACAAAAAAACCAATGCAATTTCAACGCAACATGCAAACTTGCTACGGTTTGATGTAAATGTGACATTGAGTAAAACCAGGAAGCGAGTGAGGGACCATAACGAGATATACAGCTTGTCACCTGTGCCTTTATTACCACATCTCAACCTGTCATTGTTGTAAGATGACAGAACCAAGCATCTGTCGCAACATTCTCTCGGAAAAGTACTTACAAGTGTAAGCTGGAATGTGGCAGTGGAGATAGCCCTATAAGATATGACATTCTTTATATTATCTCATCCCATGTATGAATCATCCTGACCATTCATTCTCATAACTTGGTCCCGGTCCAGCTTACAACACGCTTTGTTAATGCTTTAAAATAAACTTCATCAATTGCTTTGTTTTGGTTCAACAAGTTCATTTGTTAATTTCCACTTGACAAAAATTTCTGAAATATTGTGTTATTTGAAGAGTTTTAAAATTAAGACTGAAAAAAATATAATGCTAGCATGTTGAATGTTTGCCCTGATTTGAACTCTCGGTGAATGGCTCCTTGTCAAATGAAAATAAATTGGTGAAATCAGAACATTTCATTTCACATATATGCAATTTGCAATAAAATCAATACATCTGAACTTCTGGTAAAAAAACTATTGGCCAATAATGTGGCAATATAACATTCTCACTGATCATCTATACCACATATGATATCCAAATGTCAGTGATCTGTCTCTTCCAATGCCTGCCAAAATTTGACAGTTGGGGAGAACATTACATTTTGGGGTTTCTCCCTGTCATTCATTTTTCATGGCCAATCAACATTGGGAAAATACTAAAAAACATCATCAAGCTCGAGAAATAACTAACTGGCAATAATGTTAGAGATTGCAAGATATCATAATTTGTAACTCACCTTAACTTTGAGCACTGTGGTATGATCCTTTTGCAAAGCGGAGTTTATTTCGGGAGAGCCAAAACACGCTCCGATTCACACCCCTAAGTTGATGAGAAGACAGGCTATTCTATATACCCCCCTCTGAACTGTCTATACTTACTCGTTATCTAATTATCTCACAACTACCAAAACAACATATCGTAGCATTTCATTTTATAGTAAGAACACATTTTATGTAACCATCTGCTAAATGTCAGTAAAACTGATAAATATTAAGAATGTGTCAATTTTTATGTGAAATACAATTTCTTTGTCAGAAGGGAGTGCATTCAGATTAGAATAGCCATAACCAAATTTGTTTTCGAATAAATAATAATATAATGATTTTTCCGAAGGTAATTTAAACAGAATTAAAATCATTTATAATAAAACTAAATGTCCTTTATATATATTTGGTATTGCAAAAATACTTAATGATATTAAATAAATTATACGAATCGTTTTCTGCTAGCTCTATTGGAAGAAACCGCGCATAAAATCAACAAAGTAATATGTGAAAGGAATAAAATGTGTTTTGTGTAGAAAGTACACCAAAATGGTAAGTGAAAACATGCGGCAATCGAACAGAAACATATTTTTTATAATGTCATCCTAAGTAATAACGTAACAATGGATTGGAAGTGGTCTTCAGCATCATCTAACTTTCACAGATTTTCGTAATTTGTCAAATTCGCAAATTATCGCCCATGCAAACAAAAGAGTGAACGATTTAAAAACTTTTGTAGAACCCAAAATCTGATGATTAAAAAAAAAACGATGATGTACAATGAGCATTTAAATTAACCTTTAGAAACTAAATGTGTGCTTTTAATTTTATTTAAATTTAAGTGTCATGGTCATACTTTAATTTTAAAATCTGCAAAATGTGACAACCACAAAAATGCTGGACGATATGAATTATGGTCAAAATGTTCTTCAAAATAACCTTGTTACCAAGTGGACTGCGCTATTGAAATGACATTGGTCTATAGTCAAGCTGCTGAATTTGGATATTTATCTATGTAAATTATCTACAAGTGTCAGCTGCCAATCTTAAACTTAATAAGCTACTTTCCGCCATAATTAGACCTCATGTCCGGCATATACAGTGACCGGCAACTGTCTGAAACCGGCAGATGAAACTCAGACATTTTTAAATCAGTCAAATATCGAGTAAAACTGTGCTGTACTAATTGCAAATGAGCTGAATATTGTGCCTCACACGTCATCTTGTAATTTTTATTCCTTTCAAAACGTTAAAAGTGTTTATTTGTTTTCACGGCACAAATGATCGCATCACTATCAAATGACGTCAGAAGTGGTGACGTAACCAACATCATCATATAACTCAATATAAAACTCAGACAAATTGCAGGTTTGCTGAATGTGTGAACATCCTGCTTGTTCTGTAAATATTGAACGGGTATCATTTTTATTCCACAGGCCTTTAAGACTGACGATCTTCTATTGACCATTGGCAGTTTTTATCCAGTTATGAAAGGTTTTGTGAAAATCAGGAGTGAAAAACATGAAAATGTCCGGATCAAACTGCCTGTCACTTTAGTTCTTTGAATATTCTCACTTTTCTCCCAGGCCCCAACATTAGAACGGCTACGCATTCAAATTTGGCAGTCATTTAATCTTTCAAAACGTAAATAAAATGGATTTCTAAGCATAGTTGAGCTCACATTTTCTCTAATTTTCACTTGTAAATTGCCAGCAATTGGCCATCATTTTTCATATAACATGTGGATTTTATTGGTGTTTCAGATTAGAATATCTGCTCTTAATGCAGATGGGACGGATGATGAGAGTTGCAGTCAACCCGTGCAACGAGGTGCCACCAAGGAGGCCCAGGTCTGTGCATTATCATTATCATTTATTTTCGTAGCCGCAGATTTGTTTGCATTCTGAAATGCAGAACATACTTTAAGTTATCATGAAATACAACCATTCAGTTTTAAACTTTACAAAATGCCTTAAATAATTGCAAATTTCCAGTGCCTCTTAGTAATCAGCCCTTCTGTCTTCTGTCCAGTGTTTGTCTTTCTGTCCGTCCTATTCTACTATGTTTTGTATAAGGTTCTGGGGTCATGTATGTGTGTGATCCATCTGAACATGCATGAGACTAAAGGTTATAGTTGGAACATGTAATTTATTTTAGACCATGTGCACTTGAGCAACAACAACTTTTTACCAATTCTTCATTTTATGATAATTTTGATAAAATACAGAATATCACAAAGTAAAATTGACTTGATGTCCACATAAGACATGAGTCTATTATTTGATATGTGGGACCAGGGCATACAAAAGAAGTGCTTGATAATTTCCTACTCCCCCTTACTTTGTGTGATAATATTGTGATGAAGATAAGAAAAGGCTACAATTAAATTGCACTATTTAATAGTAGAATAATGGCTTGTTTTGTCTACATAAAAAAATAATGAGACTTATTGAATGGACTACATTTTGGTCTTTGCTGTAAGGGGCTCATTGCTATGTTTCCATGTTCTACCTTTTGTTATGAAGACAGGTGGCGCTTTAACAGATCCTGACAAAAAATTCAATTGTCAACCCCACTTCATACTCTGCTAATAGAAAGATAAACATTTTTGCCATTTGTTAAATATTGTTCAAAATATTTTAGGTCGATACATATATTTTTTTTTAAAATTTTGAAGGTGATGCATTTACAATGGTTTTCAATGAGCCATTATAATAGTGGTCCGAGGCCAATTATAATATGAATTTTTTTCCTGGTGGAAATTTATTTCGGTAACAGGTCACTTCGCCTCATGGGAGATCGCCTCAGTAGCTGTGCATCACAACCATACTGCATCACAACAATACCGCCTCATGGCCTTTCCAACTCATTACCACTCCACCTCATGTATTAAAAGCTTTTGAAACATATGTTAAGCAAGAGCCAAGTTTAGTGAAATTCTACAACTTTGTGATAAAATCTTAACATAAATTGTAGAATCTATACATTGTTTCAATATTTGATGTAGAATCTATACATTGTTTCAATATTTGATACATTTGCCATCAAGTTGTAACAATTGATGTCTGATGTCAATCATTTCCTCATAGACCAATGAAAGACTTCTCTGTTCATTACAATTGATGTCAACTGTCAATCATTTCTCCATAGACCCCATAGTTTGAGATCAGAAGAATATATGTAAACAATTACGTTAATTCTAACCAGTGTTCACCTCACTTGTGAGGCAAAGTTGTAGTGAGCCGAAGTGACAGTGATGCGGTGTGGCAGTGACTCGAAGCTTACCACCCTCGGTGTGGGAGGCGCTCGTTAGTGTTGTGAGGCGGTGTGACTCGCAAGCTTTATTTCATGGTGCTGCCCACAGGTGGTAATGTTATGTTGTGATATTGAACAAATGGGGTGGAGTTGATGCAGCTGTGAGTAAATATGGGAGTGATCATATCCCATCCTTGTTGCTTGCTTCACAGCACACTACCATTTATCTTTTTATAGGTTAACCCTTTTAAAATAGCAATTGCAGTACAATATATACAGTAAAAAGGAAATTGGCTGTAGCCATTTCTTCTATTATTGTTGACACCACATATTATTATTGGACCATTTGTGACAAATTTTGCTAATGTGTTTGCATTTCAGGAAGCTGAGGCATTCTCTATGTACAACAAAGCCCTAAGCTTACAGAGACAAGGAGAAGATGACAAAGCTGAGGAAACACTGCGTTCTCTTTTACAACTGCCACTCATCCAGGAGGTAACTTAACCCAACTCATTGGAAGCTTAACATTCTTAAACAGTGAATTTTGTTTTTCAAGTAATGGTAATTACTCTCTGCACTGTTCACAAAAATGCATTTAGACTCATATCAAATGATTGTTATTAAATTAAATTGTACAACCATAGTACAATTCTGAAGTAGATATTAGCCTTCTAATTTCAGACCTTTTCTGTTGTCCTTGATTATTGAATCGACAACCATTGCATTGTTATATATTCAAGGCGTTATGGAAGAATAGCTTTGAACATCATTGAGTTAGATAGTATTATTTCCAGATTACTGTAGATATAGGGATCAGGAAATATTATTATGTTGTGAGATAACTGTGAGTGATAAGCTCAGTGATCATATCACAGTCTCAGGATCTATCACAGGCACAATACAAAGAACATGCTAGACTATATTGTTGATATCTTTATTAAGGCTTTTAATGTTACACAGAAAGTTATCAACCCCTTTTTTATCATACCTCATGATACAGAGTATCCAGTTCAATTTTGTAAATGGAGTTTAAAGAATATATGTTTGTATTTTTATTTTTAATTAATAATTTATAGGAGTTTGCAGTAGATGAGTTAAGTGATAATTGATGATGAAATGATTCAGTTGTGTTCTAATCGTTTTCCCTTTGACTTTTTCTTGTTAAGGTCACAAATTAATATTCAATAGATAAGGAATAATGTCAAGATTGAAATAGTTTCCAAAGAAAGTATAGGATATTCAATTAAAAAGTTGAATATTTAACATTAAATTCAATTAAACAGTCTGTTGAATATTTAACATTTAATCACATGTTCATGTCATATTTATAAAATGATATTTCTAACTAATCTTTCTGTGTTAAGCTGTCCTGTCCTGGGTTATGATATCTAATTACATAGTATATGTTAAATTGTAAACCACATAATACAGATGCTTGTAAGGGTATTGATAGACAATTCAACATGATAAAACATTGAAAGATTTATGATAATATTTAAACTCTAACAGTAAAGTTGTAATCAATCCACAAAAAAGGATGTTTGTATTCAAATGATGGGACATTTGACAACAAAATTTTCTTTTTATAAATTGCCTATCAAAAATTGCACTAGCATTTTAGAGGAATGATACATTTGATTTCAATATATATTCTGAAAAAAAGTATATAAAGACGATAATTGAGAATTTCAAGATATTTTATAGGGCAGTATCGGGTGGATTAGTTCTGGGTTTTGTAAGAGAATTCTCATGACTCATCTGATGTTTTTAGGCTCAGCCATCTGAAGATGTGGAAGAAGCATTTATGCATCCAGGTCTGCAGCTCAGATACTCAATCCACAAGAACCTGGCTGCCATGGCAACTAGCAAAGAAGATTTTGAAAATGCCATGGAACATTACCTGGAGGTAAGTTTATATTTTCATTGCAATTGAGGTTTTCAATCTTTTTTTTCATCCTTTTGTTGATGCTTCTGTATCTCTACACATTTCCATGATTGACATATTCAGCCATTGAACAAATCTAGTAACCTGGCTTCGCAAGGAAGAAGTCCTGTTTTGTGGAGTATATGTTGCACATTAGATACTACTAGAGATGATAAGAGTGACTGATTATTGTCTTGTTGCAGGCTGTGTATGTTGATTCCAGTGATGTGACCGTGTGGTATAAAGTGGGACAGGTCGCCCTCAAGCTTCATCACTACCCACTGGCGAGACACGCCTTCCAACAGGTAAGCCCAACCACTAGTGTAACTGCATTAGGTCATATCACATTAGGTTCAACCACTGTGTAATCACATGAGGTCATATCACATGAGGTTCAACCACTGTGTAATCACATGAGGTCATATCACATGAGGTTCAACCACTGTGTAATCACATGAGGTCATATCACATGAGGTTCAACCACTGGTATAACTGCATGAGGTCATATCGCACAAGGTTCAACCACTGGTGTAACTGCATGAGGTCATATCACACTAGGTTCAACCACTGGTGTAACTGCATGAGGTCATATCACACAAGGTTTAAACACTGGTGTAACCATATGAGGTCTTATCACACTAGGTTCAACCACTGGTGTAACTGCATAAGGTCATATCACACAAGGTTTAACCACTGGTGTAACTGCATGAGGTCATATCACACTAGTTTCAACCACTGGTGTAACTGCATAAGGTCATATCACACAAGGTTTAACCACTGGTGTAACCATATGGGTTCATATCACACTAGGTCCAACCACTGGTGTAACTGCATGAGATCATATCACACAAGGTTCAACCACTGGTATAACTGCATGAAGTCATATTACACAAGGTTCAACCACTGGCGAGACACGCCTTCCAACAGGTAAGCCCAACCACAGGTGTATCTGCATTAGGTCATATCACACAAGGTTCAACCACTGGTGTAACCACATGAGGTTATATTACACAGCATTCAACGACTGGTGAAACTGCATGAGGTCATATCACACAACATTCAACCAATGGTGTAACTGCATGAGGTCATATCACACAAGGTTCAACCACTGGTTTATCCGCATGAGGTCATGTCACACTAGATTCAATTATTTTTGTAACTGCATGAGGTCAAATCTCACATGGCATGACAGTTTTTCCATCATCGGAAATTGGATATAAAAAAAACTTATTTTGTAAAACATAAATTAAACATCATTATATTTGGTGGGAATAATTTTTTGCATTTGAATCATATTGTGTAAACCAATGTTTGTTACAGGGCCTGGAGTGTAATCCAAAGCATTGGCTATGTCTGGACAAGATCATCACTGTAACTTATGTACTCAATGTTTATGAAGGTCAGTCATAACTCCTGATACACAATGGATATGGTAGCATAAACTATTGTTATTCAAGAAATTTTTTTGCTTAATTTTTGGCAATTTTTAACCTGAAATAATTATATACTGGTTAAAATGAAACCTTGTGATGCCCCACTGGTAGGTGGATCCTTTACATTATTAAACAATAAAGATATTCCACTTGAGAAAATGTGCTTATAATGATGACTCATCATTTTGAAATTCAGGCGCGTTTATTCCCCTGCTCACTTCAATCAATTTTTAACCAATCAGAATTCGCACATTTTTTACTCACAGGTTTTTCCTATCTTTCTTTCTCCACTGGCCAAACATTTATTTGATTTATGTTAATGAGGCATCTGATATAGTACAAAACATACAGTGTCCCCAAATTTCAATATGGCAGACACTGTCTTTTCCATCTCAGTGAATCAGTCAGCAATCTGATTCCCATTTGGTTTTCATCTAAAATATGGAAGATTTAATCAGCAAAATAGACAGGAGAAAAATGTGAATTGAAAATTTATTTTTGTGCACTAAATATCCTTATCAGTTTATGCATGATCAGTATTCCAAATATTAGTGAGGTTGTGGAAATTGTACAGGAACAGATGTAAATAAAATGGCATACTTTTGTATTTACAACACAATCTGTTTTTTCCTAGCTCTATGAAAAAGATTATTTTGTATGTTTTTCTTGTTGCAGGGTGTTTAATGTATGTGGCACGGGCTCTGGAGAAGGACCCAGGTTATATTAAGGGACTTGTTTTTCTCAACCAGATCTTATCTGAGCAACCATCTTTAAGGAAAGATTTTGAAAACCTCTTTGATGACTGGTAAGATATTTTGGATAGCCATTTTTCATTTATTCTTTTTTAGCAAGAAATGTTAAATTCATCTCACTATCCCTGTATCATAATTGCAGCAGGAGTTAATAAGAATAATTTTTATAAGTGAACTTGATATGTTTCGTTGATACTTACCGGTATTATTGGATAATGATTTTGTTTTCCAGTGACTCATCTATTTTCAATACAGAACTGGATGATGAGGACAAAGAGGAAGTAAGTTTAAATAATTTTATACAAGGTAAAATAGAGAGATAAACTGATATTAATCCAGTTCAGCTTCAAATCTTTCTAATATGTATTTTTTATCATTTAGGTCCTTGAAGAAGCGTTTAAGATGAGAGCCAAGAAACAAGAATTATGCAAACCCAAGCCCCTGCCTGTTCTCACACTCAACCAGCCTCTCACAGAATTCACGTACGTCTATAAGCTTTTCTAGATCTTTATTCTTCATGCGTTTCATATCAAGTTATCTAGAAATGTATACCTATTTTTTGTTACAATCATTCTATTTGTCTGTCATTCATACCAACAAACGTTTAAATTGTACTGGCCAGTCAAGTCAAGATATAAATGTGGTCACATTTTGTGATTACATCAAAGTTGAACATTGTATTTTCATATCTTATTTCCAAGTTTTGATAAAAGAAATTTAATTATCCGGTGTCATCAAAATAGAAAGCAACTATTTTCCATGACTTAATTACAGGTGGAAATCCCTGGGCAGCAGTCTTGTTGCCATGTATGATCACGTGGCCACCTCCAAACCTTCAATGGTAAGTGGACCTAGCCTAATATCACTTTTAGCAATTAACCCCTATTCAAATTTTGCTGATTGGCAGGACGATACCATTTGTTTCTGTACTAATGTATCTGCATGGTTAGTCAATATGCTTAATAAAGTACTGGGGTCAAAAGTTCAAGCAGTCTGATGTCATGATCATGATTACTTTGAAACAAGTTGCTGCCATAATGTCCCAAAAAATGTTCCAAAATGGTGTCATTAGGTCAGAAAGCGAAAATGTTAACATTCTTCCCATCTTTTGCTGGTGGGGTTAATACTCATTTCTTGCCAAAATAAAGTATACATAGAGTATACATATCAGTGCATTGGCTCTAAAGTGGTTCTAGTCAATTGTTACTGAGTTTTCTTATATGTTTACAGAAATTTTCATGCAGAATAGATTTGTCAATGTACATTGATATGGATCCAACTCAGCCTATTGTAAGTGAAAAACCGGCCGTTCCAATGGACACAGAAGAACAGCCAGCTACCAGCACACCATATCCAACACCAACCAAGGAGCAACCAGACAACAAACCAGAGAGTGAGGTTGCCATGGAAACTGGTCAGACCCCTGTGCCAGTCCCAGCATCCAGTATAGGTCCCGATGGTGATGTTGTACATCCACCACCAGAGGTCACCACTTCTACAGAAATGCCACAAGTCAAATATATTGAAGAGAATCAAAATCTCATGATGGTGGAAGCTCCCTTCAGTACCCCAACTGAGGAGGCGCCAAAAAAAGGTCCCAAAAGGAAAAGAGGACCTCTTTTTGATGATCCTGGTGGAAAGAGAAGATCTGCAAGAGTAAGTTTTAAAAGCACATCCCAATTCTCTCTGTCTGCCTCCCCATATCCGCTACATTTTTTCAGCGCTGTGATCTTATTTGACTTAATTCTTTGCACACAGCACATACAAAACTGTGGTGACGGCGTGTTTGTGACATTGTCGCCTCTGCCTTTCAGCTTTACATCATTGCTTTCTCAGTTTTGCCTCCGTAATGGTGATGTACATAACACACTTTACCATATACTTATATAAAGACTGCATATCATAAACGCAATAGCACTAACATTGGTTTGTTATTGCTTTATATGAATCTGAATTTTTCCTCCCATCTTGGAGAATGACAGGTGGAAGTTTAGAATGCAAAATATTTGCTGTCATGCACTGCTCTCTTGCACCAATCCTGTAAATCATTCACGGACCAGCTAAAATCCCGGAGAACAGATAGCGAGAATAAACAGGGTTGAAAGATTTGAGAATTGAAATCCTATAAAACATTGTTAAAGATTTTTGATATTAAATGTATTTAACAGGTGTTTTTTTCCAGTAAGTTATCATTGATTTATAAGTTGAAGTATTTTTTTTTTGTATATAGACTAACAAATATTTGACTGTGCAAAAATATTTTCTTGAAGGTGAGAAATACAAATAAGAAACAACAGCAGGAAGAAACTCTGAGCTTCCAGGAACTTATACACAAATATCTGCCAACAACATTAACGTAAGCAAACTCAAAAACACTAAACATTAATACATTATCCTGATTTAACAGGATTTCTGCTGTTTTTTAATATACTAGTTAATTTTATATGGACTAATACCAGATCAATTTGTGTTTAATTCATGTATTGAAATATTTATTTTATCTTTAAGCATACTTTTCAATCATACATTAAATACTTTCAGGCAAGTCTTGGATGGAGAAGATGAAGAAGCAACTGAAATTTTACCAACTGCCATGGCAACCAAAGAAACAGCCAATTACAGCCCAGCGAGTGGACTCAGTCCAAGAGGAGAGTCCATTTGTGAGGGAGAACAGGCTGAAGTGCACACATTTCTCAAATCCTATCAGATTAATAGTGGTGTGATAGATTTACTCTACAAATATCTTCTAACATTAGCAAAGAAGCATCACAAACAGTGGTCAGTTCACTATCTTCCTTCATAAAATTATGAATATAAAATGATTATATCTCTTTCTTTACATGTAAACAATTTATTTAAACTGTCAAGTAATACCATAACATATTTTGTTTCTTGTAGGCCAACTGTGATTGTAGATATATTTATTAAAGCATTTAACAGATGTAGGAAACATTTTGAATTCCCAGAGTTCCTATGGTAAGTTACTTTATCATAAATATTTAATTATCAATAAATGATAGTGATTCAAATATGAGGGAGAACATTTTTGATAAATATGAAAAAGCTCATGTGTATTATTCACAAAAAAACTGAACATTTGCAATTGCAGCAAAGATGTATCAGATGAACACATAAAAAACATGGCACAGGTGAGAGAAATGTTTTTAGAATTTACAGAATACAAAATGTATGAATGTTTGGAATTAAACTTGTAGAATTGCTGTAATTATTTGCTGTTAAATTTGTTCATGCAGTGGAAAATGACAGAAATTTAGGTTTTTCACTTGTACTGATTCAAATGGGTTTAACAATTGTCTCTCAAAGTGATAAATATTGTTGTTGTTAATAGATGTGTCTGATACAAGCAGAGCTCAAGGTAGACAGATGGCTCAGTCTTAAAACAAAAGGTTCTCCCAGGAAGTAAGCAAGCTTTCATTATTAAACCATTTAATTGGCTAATGTGAAATTTATTTGGTTGAGTTTTGCTGCAGAGTTGTTAGATAACAATTGCAATTTCTTCATCCAGTGTAAACCCCATGTGAAGATTTTTCATAAATATGGTTCTTTTTTCATGAATGTATTTCTATTAAATACTCTTTTTTTAAATTCTGTCTTTGGGCACCTTCTTGTGATTTTTATTTCTTTGTATTAATGATTTTAAAATTATTGATGCATATTTAATGTTAACTTACACAAATGGACTCTGAATGCTACAACCAAAAACATCTGATAGTGGTTCCTTAACTATTGAGCTTAATTAAACACTGACAGTACCAAACTGGAATTAATCATTCCACACATTTTTTGCATTATTCAGGAGTCCTGCCCTTGCCCAGCTGTTGATGGGTCATGACTTCCCGGGCAAGTACTTCACCGAGGATATTCTCTACATGGTGGCAGTCGGCTGCTGCCGGGACATCTTTGGAGATTTCTGGACAGAATACTGTGTTAGAGGTAAGTGAACTGCCCTCATTTATTTTGTCATTTTGAGTTGATTTATTACCAATTTTATGATATATTATCCCTTTTAAGTAAAATGTAATATCAAGATTTCCTTGTTGTTAATGATGTAAAACCATTCATTTTTAATTTTTCAATCATTACAAAAAACACTGATTATAATATTGTCAATATTTTATCAGCTTTCTGGTGCCAGGCCAAGTTTGAAACTTTGAACAATAAAATGGATATTGCAGCACAGTGCTTCGAAAAGGTAATACAATTTTCAAATTA
Organism: Amphiduros pacificus; assembly: GCA_949316495.1. Lineage (NCBI taxonomy): Eukaryota > Metazoa > Annelida > Polychaeta > Phyllodocida > Hesionidae > Amphiduros > Amphiduros pacificus. The sequence goes on from OX439003.1 coordinate 36,764,024, forward strand.
TTGTTCAAATGTAAATTGTGCTATTTAAGATAAGATAAAATGAGGTGAAACTATTTTTAACTTTCATAGTTTCTCACTGGTATTTGATCTATTTTGTGAGTAAATCATTGAGAATGTGTCATTTTAGGCTTCTTATTTCCTGGAATTAAGACAAGATTTTGGCATTTCTCCTGTATATGTCAACCTACCCCATTGCAAGGTTGACAACTGCATCACTGAAGGTGGGTCAAGTTAGATTTTCTCCATATTTCATTTATTAACATTGTTGCAAGGTGAATTGTGAGTGACTCATAAGCTATTTTCTCCCCTTTGTCTTGATCTACCTTAATACAAGGTAAATATCATACAGGGCCATGATATTTTGACATCACTTGTCTTTGATTGATGTTTTAGTTTGACAGAAACTTGTCCTTGGAATTAATCTGAAATATTTTAGATTATACACTGGTTAAGATAAAAAAAAATACATGCTGAAAACATTGATAATTGGTAAAGCGTAGATATGTTGAAATACTGAACTATAAGAACTTGTATTTAAGTACTTTTGTGAATTTTCAGAGGAGGTGAGGAAGCAGATTGACTCTCTACGCAGATGCCAAAGTCTGGAGGAGGTGACACGGCTACATGAGAAGGGCAGCCATGACACGGTGGTCAACCTCCTGCTGGAAACCTTCTCCATCCCATCCAACAAGGTCAGCTCCCCTCATCACACACCTTATCTCTATGATGCTCAAGTGGGTTTTTGGTCGGAAAAAAAAATAAAAGATAATTTTTTTCTTTGGGTAGAGTAATAAAATGCAAAATATTGTAGAAAACTTTATTGCATACTTATCTTTAACTCACAAGTGTAGCTAACCTCATAAATACCTCTGGAAAAAATACAAAGAATTTGGTTCTCATCAAACATTTAGCTATACCTGGATTGTTTTTCATGGCAGCCATTGGTGTTTATTAAGTGGTGTAAATTCTTGCAGAACTTTATGTCTGAGACTGAGAGTCAGGAACGTCATGCCCAACTTCTGCTGCTGCAGGAATCTCTCACTAAGCTGGAGGATTATAAGGTCGGTTATCTCAAACAAATTATAAGGATTCTATAATTGTGCATCACAGTCTAGAATGCTATTTCAGAGTAATGAAATTTGCTACTGAGTTACAAGAAATCTCCATAGATACAGTGGCAAGAGATAGCAATGGCAAAACAAAACTCAAGGTATCTTAGGAATATGTTTGAATTTCAAGTTGATTCTTAATTGCAAAGCATATTGAACATTGATCTAATAAATTAAAATAACAGTGCTCAATGACATGTAAAACCTTTAACATCCAATTTGTTTAATATGAATAATTATAATAAATAATTTTAGAACTTATTTTGCACAGAATTTTTTTTCAAATATATTAATACTGGTAAAAATGTATCTTATAAGAAAAATGTATAAAAATGTTTTAGAAACTTAGGAATATGATTTGTGTTATCTTTATGAGAGCTTCATGGTTTGATGTTTGATTGATTTGCAGCGTTGTCTCTACTGGAGTGAGGTCTCTATCAATGAGGCACTGCAGAGGTATGTGACCACAACCAGCGACAAGGAGGACTGGGCTAACACACTCATATCCCTCATAGATGGCACTGAACAGTAAGTTATATATATATATATATATGTAGTTTTCAACTTTGTGTCTCCTATTTAAATTGCTGAATTTATAATAAGAATGCTTTAACACTTTAAAATACTCACATAAATGTTGTTTATGCTTGCAGTTGTTTGTCACAAGACAGAGAAATCATGAAGACTCTACCTGCCAGACGTTTAGTTAGATTCACCCAGAATTTGGTGCAGATCTTGGACATGGCTCTGGATGTTTCCGACTCTGCTGTAGAAATGGCCATAAATACAGTGACACCTTGGATCCTCTTGTACAGGATTATACACTAGTAAGTCCAATAGAAATAGGGGATTGTTAGATTGTGATCAGTCTAGTTCTGACAGACAACCTAAGTGGCACCTATTTTTATATTCTGACCTGCCATGTGTTCATTGCTTTGTTATTATGTCTGTCCTATTTAAAGATAATGGAATATTTTGTCTGACAATATCAGAAATAACACTAATGACAATCACATATGTTTTGTTATGTTTAACAGATTTTATCATTTTCTATTGCAGTGAAGAAGGTCGAATACGGGCAGAGAATGCAGAGACACAGGGAGAATCTGAGGAAGAATTATCATTGTCTCTCATGATGCTAGACACAGCACATGAGTATCTTGGCAGGTAAGACATCAGGGATTATAACACCTGCCTCAACTAAAAATAAATACAAATTATAAAGTAAGTTCCTATATCCATTTGAACGTGTTTGAACAATACATATTTATATATATATATATATATATATATATATATATATATATATATATATATATATATATATATATATATATATTCAAATTAACTTTAAAACAGAAAGGTTCTAAGTGAATTGTAATATCTTTTTAATGATGCAGAATCCTTCATTTAGCTCTAATGTTATACATAAATCAGTAGAGAAGATGACCGTATGACTTATATTTCAGACGGTCGTGGTGTGTGACCAATGATGGCAAGCTTCTTCTGTTCATCTGTCGTACAATCAACGAGGATCTGTCTCGCATCTCCTCGGACGATAGACATCCATTCCGATCAGAAATGGAGCAAGTCATGGAACAGTGCTTCTTCTGCTTGTATGGTCATCCCAACAAACGCACTAAGGCAAAGAGGCTACAAGACCACAGCGTACCACAGGTATCTGTCCTTAAATCACTGAGGTCAAATTCTCCTATCTATTTAATATTGCTAGTCATGCATTTCATCATTGAAATCTCATTTTCAGATCAAGCTGACTTGGAACAGGTGTCAGCTGGTGTTTGATTATTTCAAGCCTAAAACCATGCCAGAGTTTGACAGTTATAAAACCAGTACTGTGTCTGCAGATGTGAGTTATCTTTGCTTTAATTTGTGTACTAGAGGGCAGCACTAGACTATAGAATGAGGTGATTTCAAAGTTGCAATAGAGTACATATATGATGTCCATGATACTTTTTAAGATTTTAAGGATAGAGTATGAAAATAAATTTTCATGCACTAATTATAGCTCACTAATGCACATTCCTATGAAAAATTCGGAAATCTTTCTTTTCCTGCCTATATCTTTAACATTATATTAGTACTGTCAGAAATAACATGTTTGTTTGTTTGTTTTTAATATTGGTAAACATAAATTAATGTCTCAAACAGAAAGTCCCAAAGTTTGTGCAATATTTTAAAGTTAACTATTTAATTCAATTTAGATCTTAAATGGTCTATTAAAATAACATTGAGATAATGTATTAATCTGCATTTTTTCCTTAGTTGGAGTCACTTCTGAAGAGAATCTATAGTGTGGTCCCTACTCAAGAAAATCCAAGTAAGTTATGTAACCTTGAGCAGCTTGACATCCAATCCTTTCCAGAAGTTAAAATTAAACTCCAGCTGTCAATTTTTCTGGGTTTTTTTTTCAACTACACTTCAATTTAATACTGTGTTTCAGCAATCAAAGTAGATCAGATCACAGAGTACATAGAGGGAGCCACTAACAGTCCCCCGTCCATACCAGAAGGCAAACAGGTGGACATGTAAGGAATCACATACATCAATATTAAATCTGGAAAATGTATAATTTAAAAACCCATAATGATATGCCAATTAACAGATTCTACCCGTAAAAAATGCACTTAATAAATATTACATAAAAGTAAAGGTAGTACTTTAGTCCATTGGGTTTCCAAATAAGATGCTTTTGCTTTGTTTAATATATCATTTGATAAAGGGAAATATGTCTTAACATATCAATGCTTGCAAGGACTAAAGTTCTGTGTGTTTGTTGCTGTTAAAGATTTCTTATTTGTGTATGATCTCCTTGATTGCAGGCCCATTGTTGGAGAAATCTATTACCTTCTGGCAGATTATTACTTTAAAAACAAGGAAACGGGGTAAGTTTATGCATTTATTATTTACTCAAGTTTAATACAGGAAAGCCCAAACAAGGATATTTCCAGAAAAAGTTTCATCCCCTAAAATAAATTTGTCATTGTCAGCATCTAATTAACGTATGGACTTTTTTCTGACCATGGTAATTTTCACTTGAAAATAGGAAATTTGAGAATAACATATTAAGAAAAATAAATCTCATTATACACGATTTGTGTGCTATTTTAAGATATTTTCTTATCAGTGGATGTGAAGTGTTAATCTTGACATGTGTCTCTATATTTGTCCGTGATAGGAAAGCCATCAAGTTCTACTTGCATGACATCAGCGTTGACCCGGAGAGGTTTGATTCTTGGGCAGGTATGGCCCTGGCCCGTGCCAGCCGCCTGGAACAGAAACTAAATGCCGTGAGTCATATAATCCTGCTAGTCTAACCCTTTTTTGTAATAATTTGTTTATGTATTAGAAAAATTTAAACATTTAAAATATATGTTAAATGTTTATTTTTTCCTAATTTATAAAAATGTCATTTTTTATGTTGTTTTTTTGTGTTTTTATACTATTTTTCTATCTTTCAAATATTTATTCAATCATACAATGTTTTAAAATCTAAATTTATGGCATTGTCCCAGAATAATGCTTTTAGATAAAGTATATATGGATAGTTTATAGGATGGGAAGTAATGAGATGAGATGTGTGAATTATGAGGTGACACATCAATGACCAGGCCTCAGTGCTACATTGTAATATGAATGATACTGAATAGGCACTTCAGGTTTTGTATGAAGCACTTCATCGTTTGTGATGACAATAGTCTTTTCCAGTTAAGATTTTCAGAATTAGGTCAAGGAGGCCATTGAACCTGGCATAAGACAAATAAATGTGTACTCTCTATAGATTAAAGAATATAAATAGTTTTATCTCCATTTCCTTCCACTTCATGATCATTTGAATACACATTCAATCTGTTATCATTGTTATTAGGGTTGGTGATTCATGTTCTTTGTGCTCTGCTATTGTTAATAAAACACGTCATAATTTACTCTTTTATCACAAAATTTTATTACTTCTAACCTATACACATCATCAGTCCCACAAGGCATCTACCATAAATACCCGTATATAAGACGAGGTTTTTGTATCCAAACCCTTAGTTAATGTTTGGGGGGCCCTCTTATACACAACGTCTTATACACGTTGACGGGGATTTACAGCAAGAATGATATGCTTACGCAACATGAGATCGCCATTTTGAAAGGCACCGTAACTCACTGTCCAAAGGTCCCTCATGTATAAGACGACCCCCTGCTAGATGATGATTGGGTCCTCGGACATGTGGGGTAGTTTGTCTCTGAAGTATATATTGGTCCATCCCAAAAAGAAAATAAAAATTAAATCATAATGAGCTATGCTGACTTTGTCAACATAGATTATGCAGTGAGAGGGTGGAAGTGTCTACCATTCTTTCTGTCTGTCAGACTCAATTTCTTCATCTGAAACTATTTGTCAGATTTCTTAGCTATTTTTAGATAAGGTGTAATCTTGTTAGAAGATGAATTATATTTACTTTTATGGCTGCAGATTTTTTTTCTTCAAATTTTGATACACAGTGGCAAACAGTGAATTTTTTCTCACATGGATGGACACTTAGATAATTTCAGTGCCCCATTCTGCTAATCAAAATGTAGCCTCAGTTTGAGACTTATGTAGAAAAGCGATGTGGGAGTGATGGAGTCAGCCCCTAATATTGTGTAAAATAATGTGCATTATTTTTGTAACATTAATTTTTCTCAATCTACAAAGCTTTGAAAAATTTCAAATACCAAAAATGTAAATGTTCACAAGCTTAACATAGAAGCAATGCTCAGCTCAGCTTTCAGGCCTTTGGCCTGTGATCTACAAATCAAGCTTGAACACTGGCTTCTAGAAATTTTGATCTGCAACAGATTGGACATAAAGCTAAATACTGCTGAATGCTCCATGGACTACTCTCACTTATTATTTAATAACAGCTTAGACTCTTCATTTTTGGTTTAGACAGAATAAATAAGGTAATAATCTAAGATTCAATACATGATGGGATTTAAGTGAGAAAAAAGTGGTTTTCCTCTGCTTTTAATCCCATTCTGGTATTTGAAGAAAACAAGTTTCTTTTTGTTAGAATGAGCAACATTATGACAGGTATAATTACAGAGAATCCATCCATTTTTACTACTATGCATCCCAGACCATGTCCATATATTGGTTATATGATGCATCAGGATGAATTCCTGCTTTATTTTCGTCTGAGGATTCATGAAATGTGTACATGGCCCAGTTAAGGGGAGCAGTTAATTTGGCTGTAAGTTAGGGGAGTATTGTGTCATACAACATGATGAACAAGCTCACACAAACTCCAGCATCACGTTTCACAGTAATTAACTTGTGGCCATATTGGTGACCTCACCGTGAACATATATGCCAGGTTGATTTCATGCTGGTGTCAGGTTACAAATGGAAAGTTCAGGGTGGGGACCAGCATATCCGATGCTTTCATACATGCAAACATTTCACCAAAGTCATTAACCTGAAACTCGGGACCTGGCATTGTTGGAGTTTATTGCAAATGAGCAGTGTCTCACTGAGGACATTTGCAATATTTTGTGTGTGTGCTGTTCATATTCTGGCCATTGTTCCTTGGTTGTTTGAACAATGCAACATTGTTTTTGTTTGCAAGGACATGTCATTGTTAACCACCAGTGTACCATCATATTGAGCACAAAGAAACAGAGTAAATGGATGTCAATGCATCATTTTATCGAAATATGATTTCTTTAATTACAGAAATTTTCCCCCAAATCCCCCTATATACAATTGATCTCAGGATTAGATAGTGTCCCCACCTTGGACCTCACACCAGCAACACCTAGAATGGGCCATTGACCTTTAGCCCTATATTTTTTCTATATTTTATAGAAATGGTGATTTTTGCATAAAGATAAAGAATGTTCCTGTAATAGGCTGAACGTTTATAATATTATATGTAGATTTGATCTTTATCATTCATTGATCTAGAAAGTGTTCACTTTTGGTTTATTAACAATTCTTTTGAATGTTTCCTGTGTTATGGTTGCATATGGTTGTAAATTGCTATAGTTGGAAAGTGTTGTGACTCACCTGAGCTTCTCATGTGACAGACAATATACAGGGACTGCACAGAAGAAGAAAGCAGAGATGGAGACTCTGAGTGTAGCACAGATTCTGAAGATTCCAACTTCTCAGTGAAGGTACAAAAACAAGTTCATGAACACTTTCTGATGTCCTTTTATTCAGGTATCAGACAGTTGCAGTTAATTTGATTTGGATATAATACAAAACTAACCTGTTTTTGTTGTTGTTTGTTCTGGTTTTTGTTTCATTATTGGTTCTTTATTGGTTTTAGACAAACTTAGACATTTTGACATAAACATTTTATATTTTAGCAGGAGAGAAAATGTTGCCTTGAATCCTTAAATTATATAAATTCTCCAGTATCATAAACAATTGCTTTAATAGAGAAAATCACAAAACACATTTGGTAGTAGATACATGTGTTTTGATGGAGCATTATTATTTCAAGTTTGTGTTCTTAATCTGTTTAACAATAATTTCACATAGGCTAATAGTTGGATTATATTGAGTATCCGAATTACCACCAAGACATGTCATCATATTTAATCTTGTCCTTGGCTTATTTAATACAAATTGATTTTTCACTCAGTTATCAGAATAGATAAAATTTGCCAGAAAGGAAATCAACAATTTCAGCCGGGTAATCAGTGGTTGTGTAATAAGCCGCCTACATAGCCAGAAATAACCTGTCTACATTATGTTAATGTCACGTATACCCCATTATACATAGTCACCATGTTGGCTGGTTGCATAATACCTCCAGCGAATCTTCCTATTAATAACTTTATCAGTGGATATCAAGTATATATAGATTCCCGCATTTGATGAGTGTATGAATTCACCTTTCTGCTGTAAGGTGAACCTATACAATCGCACTTTTCAAGAAGTTTAATCAGTTTAGCTAGCCATGAAATATCCTCATTTTCACTCGCGTTTGTTTTGATTTTAAGTCTGAATGTTCGAGGTTTTGACATGATTAAGCTGGAACTCTATGGAGCATACACTTATTATCGGTCCATGGCGGCCATGTTTTTGACACGTTATTTCTGCTTACACCATCACATAGCGCTTTTCTCTATAAGAAGTGATTTGTGAATGTGTAGTAGAGGAAGAAGATTTTGTTGGATTTTGTATTAGGATTTTGCAAACTTATGTGAGCTTGATTTTAAAAACCAACACTTGTTAAAAGTAAAATGATAATGTCTAATCGCTGAGAGCATAGACTCAAACAATTGCATGGATCAGATATGCCAGGTTTCTTGGACTGACATTTATGCCTATAATCTCTATTGATTTTGGTGATACCTGACATTTAGATTGATACCAAAGAGAATTTGGACCTAAAACTTCGGGCATAAATAAATGTTAATGATAAGTTGTCTTCATGACAATGAAAGGTGGCAATTTTATATATTTGACATTTATGACTTTTTTCGTTCTTGTTCAAGATATAGCAAAATTTGCTCGTGTTAAAAATGGACTATGTTCTTTTCCGCTACACACACACACATACACACACACATAAGGTGGCTCAAGTCTGGTGGAAAGCTGAAAATTATGCTCTTTTTCACTTATTCATTAAAAAAAACCCAAATAAGTCACATAATTGTGTAACTTTATTAAAGTTACATAATATCATATCTTTATAAATATTAGTTCTTATATGTATATTCAAGATACATACACATATACATATGGAAGATATCACAGATTGAGTTGAGATTGTACTGTCACATACATAGCTACTAAGCTTTGCTATTACAACATAGAGTGTATTATAACTTCTAAACACGAGGCCATTTACATCTCTCAAACATAAAAAAAATCACAGACCACAAAATTTACATATGTGAAGGTCACAATTGTCATTATGCAAAACAAGTTGTATTGTTCACAACTCACTATGAACTTTGTAGAATATTAATTGATATGGGAATGCAATTTGGAGGGTTTGTTTATTTGAGAAAGTCTGTCAAAAGAAGGGGCTAACCTGGTTTTTCTTACACAAGACTGCCCTCTTAGCAGCCTTCCTGAACTCTCCACTGTAGAAGTTATAAATGAAAGGGTTAACAGCTGACGATGCAAACATCAACATTGTCACAACATTCCAGCTAAACTCAGATATTAGTTCTGGGTTCAACAGGTTAACAAGAAATAATATCTCATATGGCATCCAGCATATGGCAAAAGACCCTATAACAGTTGCGGTCATTCTGATGGCCTTATTTTCCTTGAGAGTCCTGCTAATGCTTGACCGTGGCCTGGATCTACGAGAGGTCCAGTCACTACTGGTCATGACTGAGCCAGCCATACTGTCACGATGACCACTGCTTGTCCCACTGGAAACAAATTCTGTGTTGATATCAAAGTGGCGCTTTGCCCACATTCGCATGTGACGGTGAGATGCAGGTTCTCGGCTACTCAGGGGGTTTGTGCTGCCAATAGATGTCTCTGTAGTAGCCGCTTCACTGCTTCCTGTTGTCTCTTCATCACATAGTTCGGCTCGGATCTGTGGCACCTGAGTCACATTCACTTTACCGTCAACCACATCGAATTCTTCATCATACAGTTTGAACACGACAGACCCCCTTCTCTTCCCAGAATCCTCTCTGGATGGCGATTTCTTCAGCACAGGGTGAAGCTTAAATGACTCAGCCTGGAAGTTATTCAGGGGATTAAACAAAGGAAACTCTTCTTGACGTCCACTAGGACTGCTTAGAGATCTCCCACGTCCAAATATATCATACCTTTTGCGAGCATTTTCAGTATCAGCTTTGGTTTGTACCATGCTAATACTCTGTAATGTTTGTCTCCTGTCTTGTATTTGCTTTTTTTTAAATTCAGCATTTTGGGTTCCAAGAAAGAGTGTTTTTGGTTGGCTTGCTTGCTGCTGGTTCACCCCTGCTGTAGTCTCAACATTCTCACACTCATCCTCACCACTGGACACTAAACTATCGTCATGATTCCTCTCATAGTAGAGGTCCAGCAGACTGTCTGCACTGGAGTGCTTCTTGCCTTCCCCTTTATGTCTATTATAATTACCATCCATATTCATTACTCTGTTAATGCTTTCACAAACATCAGCCAGTTCATAGCTTTTTTTCTCTAAGTCATTCATGTCCATACCAGTTCCTGTTAAATGGTCTGTCTCTATTTGATAGTGCTCTTCAGTCTCTCCGTTATTAAGTGAATTTGCAATGTTTGGATTAATAGAATCCACCTGTTTAACAGACTCGCTTCCTTCTCCTTGCATATTGCTGTCCATTTGTACTGTTTCACTGGTTAATGAGTAAGAAGAAGAAGGACTCTCAGGTCTGAGAGAAGAGTCAGAATCACATTCCAGCTCTGTGATACTCACAAGGTCTAAATTATTCCTGCTTGGATTATGCACAGAACTTGCTCCAGATGCTTCACATTTGTGATCCTGAGCTTCCGGCAGTTTTTGGTTGTCATCATGTTTTAAATGGCCCTCATTCTGAGGAGTGTCCTCTGGTGGCTGAACTGTTATAATAATGTTATTTACACTATCTGGATTACACACTATAATCTTTGGGGGGAAATCTTCCCCAAAGAATTTTGGCTTTGAATCAAAGTCCATTAGTTTTGGTGAATGTGGTAGTTTTAATGAAGATTCTGTTATACTTTTTGCATATCCAGTATCTTCAGATTTGAGGCTGCCAAATCTGGATTGATTGTCACAAAGACTTGCTTGAAGGTTCTGAATACTCAATGAACTTTGGTTAGAACTCTTATTCGAAATGGAATCACTCTTCAATGCTGTATTTACTCTGAAGTCTTGTGTAGGAATTTGTTGGATTTGTCTTGAATCAGTGTTGACAGGCAAATCTGTTTTACTGGAGGTATAATGGGATTTTTCCTGAGGATTTAAGTTTTCATTTTCCAGTTCAGTTGCTTCTTGAGCAGGAACTATGACTTGGTCACCGATTGTATCATTCTCCCTGCCCATAGCAACCAGTGACCTTGACCTGCTTTGTGTAGGTGAGGTCATAGCGGATGTACTTGGGTCTTCCTTTATTCGACTGTCTATATTGTGACTGACCTCATTATGAAATGTGGTGGAGACCTCAGAGAGTATTCCTTCTTCCCAGATCTTAGACATGCGAGGCTTGATACGCTTCATTTGTGAATTTACAATGCAGAATATTTTCATGTAAGCACCTAGCATGATACCAAGAGGAGTCATGAACCCTGCTACAAAATCAGCAATAGCCCAGCCCCTATAGGGCAGATATTTACACTTTCCAGGGTGCTCAGCAATCCAGTCTTTGTAAGGGTCAGATTCAAAGAACAACATTTGTAACATCCCATATCCAAAGCTAAAACACCATGATGTTACAATGATAAGTACCATTCGAGTTTCTGTCACAATTCTCTGATAGAGCATGGGTTTTGTGATTATAAAGACACGCTCTAGACTGATAGCGGACAATGTGAATGCTGATAATATTCCAAAGCTGATCTCCATGCCAACATACACAGGACATACATTCTGTGGTAACGTCCACTGGAAATCATGCAAGAGTTCATTCACGAACAGAGGCATCAACATAAATGCTGAACCAAAGTCTGATAGGGCCAGAGAAATGATGAGATAATTATTGATTCTATGTAGTATTTTATTCCTTGCTATTGTCAAGAGAACCAGAAGATTGGCTAGGAATGATATCAAGATGATAGTTATCATGATGCTGGCCAGGAGTAGCCGAGCCTCGTAGTATTCTGTCCTCGTGGGAAAGGTATCGTTTACTGTGTGGTCCTCTATAACTGTGGTCAGCTCGGAAACATTGGATGATTCCGACACAACAATCCAGGTTTCTGTGTACTCTACATGATATATGGTAACGTCCATAGGGATTGTCTGCGTTGCCATGGTGATTACAGATCCCAGCTTGTCCAGTGTTCATTGGTGCCCTGATGTAACAATCAAGATATCCTTCAAAGAATAAGAATACAAGTTAGAGATAGGAATATACATATTTTTTGTGATTAGAATGCTATTGTGTACAAAATGGAGAATAGCAGATGGGGAGATAGATGTCACTGACAGCGAGTGGGCATCTCAGTGAGAACTAGCATCTCTAGACATTGTTTATTTTCCACATTTTTTTTTAATTTTTCACAAATAACAAAAGTGAAATTGCATCATGTAATATTCAATCCCTATATTGGATTGCATCAATTCGAAGTGATCCTTTTGAATAAGTAATGCTGAATCACAAATTCTCATGAACAATGTCAAATTGTAGATGATAATATTAAACAATAGCAAATTTGAAATTAAAATAAAACAAGAGAAATGAAGGGAGTCATCTTGAAAATTGTGTGAAAAGAATGTTAAAATATCCCCCAAAAAACTGTGCTTGTCCTTTTATTCAGGAATAAACTTTGGGTAAAGACAAAGTCTGTACCATAGATTGTTCTGTATTCAGCCAGACCAACCTACTTCTAAAAACTGGTTGAACCACAAACAGGAACATTTTTTAAGGTTAAAATATACTTGTATATTGAAATTTTACAAGGAAATGACTTGAAGTGGCTCAGAGGTTTATCATAAGGAGACATGATAAATAAATTTATATATTCTGGTGGTTGTCTTTGATCTTGATAATGTGATTTTAAGTGATTTAGATACTTTGATACATTCTTTGTATCATCACCAGGAAGACTTAGCTGCTACTATTTTGTGCCTGCCAGTGTGATACATTTAAGGTGGAGTTTCCATATATACATAGAAAAAACATTGTTAGGGGTTATTTTAAACACTTTTAAACAATGTCAAGAGATGTTGATAGTTAAGTGGTAAATCAGAGAATCTAAAGCATGTAGATATAGTACCTACCCTCTTGTCTTAATGTATCGGTAGAATCTCTTTGTTTCCATCCGACAGCTTTCATACAGCAAGTATATGAAGTACATACAGAGCGATGATCAGAACGTATGAGCAGATTATAATGTATTCCAGTTCTGAGTTAGTATTGTTAGGTTACGGTTGTGTGTGCATGTGAGTGCGGGCTGCTGAGAGCTCATACGGTATGAGAGTGGAGTATATATATATATATATATATATATATATATATATATATATTTATATATATCTATATCTATATAAAGTGTTCTGTGTGTGCTCACCTGCATCATGTCACTATAAACAAAGATGCTTGCATTCTCTTTTTATCCTCCCCTATCTCTTATCCTGATATGTATATATATATATATATATTTATCGATCAATTGGCAATTCATGACTTGTTCCCCAACTAAAAAGTTCATCCCACTTCCATTGATGCAGTGATACGGTACACACATAACCAATCAAAGTGTATGTTGCTTATCTAATGGGCCAATCAGAAATCAGATATGTTATCACATGATTGGCAGGTCAGATTCATTTGGTTGTGATTAGTGGGGATCGATTGAATGGGAAGGTCCCGCCTAGCTCCATCCTTACTGTGCCCTTTGTCATGCTATATCAGCTCTGCAAGACTGATAAAACAAACAAACTTGGATTAGAAACCTTACTTTGATAAACATTACCAGTATCAAACAAATTCTAAGTAAAAAATCTAAATTAAACACAGTGAACTTTTCAGCTCCCGCTATGGTATCGGGCTCCATCCATGTGTGCATATGTCAACAAAAATCTGGACATTTTGCTCCATCTTATTAGCTATTTTAGATACAGCCCAAAATATTAACATACATGCATCTTGTGAGGGCCAAGAACCTAGACATTTCACTATATCTTGCCATTTTGACAAGCAACTGATGAGAGTGTAAGTACAGTCAGTTGTCTTGTTCCATAAAATAACATGTATAAAAAACCATTATTCAATCTTATTCACTGGGTGATTATTAATAAGTGTCCAGTCTTCTCACAAATTAGATGGTGTTTGCTTTGCTTTAATAATTTACACCCTTCAAAGCTGATTTTTTTTATTGTTGAAAACAAGCATGCCTTTACTTTTTTCTTTTTCCTTAAATTTTATTTCAGGAAACCTGATATGGCATGTCATAGAGGATCAGTATACCATTCTCTGGAAATTTTGCCATGATACTTGACTTTTACATGTTCTCGTAGCTTATGACAGAAATGGAGAAAATTTGCAGTTGACACATCACCTGAAGTATGTTATATTGGATGTATCATTGCTATTCCAGCATGAGTTGAAATCCGAGCCCAAGGCGGAGGGTGCCATCTGGAAGCATGCGATTGCCTCTCTCCGCTGCTTCAAGCGTGCGCTGGACCTGGACAGTTCTAACAGCAAGCTGTGGATAGAGCACGGGTCCCTGGCCTACCAGCTCCATTCCTACGCATCCAGGCAACTCAAACAGGTAACCCAGAGCAATGAGGGAACTATCGTATCTGGTGTCATTTGTGTGTCTGTATGTGCATCTGCCAGCAATAAGTTTCGCAATAAAGTTTTGCTATATCTTATCAGCTATTTCAGAAACAGACTCCAGTCTACTACGTGTGTATCCCATTATAAAGGCCAAAATAGGATGATCTTAATTGTGACCTTGATTTGTTTTTCAAGATCATAGGCTTCAAATTGTGACCTCAAGACTTTAACGTCATGTTCAACTCATGAAGGTCCACAATAGATATTCTCAAACATGACCTTGATCTTTTTTCTGAGGTCATCGACTTCAAAATGTCACAAACTACTTAACTATCTCTTAACACTTGTTTTAGTCAGACATATACTGTTAGCCACCATGTAGCAGATGACTGGTTGCCATTTAATTATTATTTGGTTTTTACAATGTTTTTGTAAATATCATTATATTTATATCCGTTGAGCCGCATCATCGAAGTATGAAGTGTATTTTGTATGATAATATTACAGCAAAAGATGTTTGGTCCACTGTCAGAGGAGTTACTGACTGCAGCTACAAGCTATCGTGTGGAGATGCTGAAGATTGCACAGAATTGTTATCGCAAGGCGAGCGAGTGTGAGACAGAGGACAACGAGGAGGAATGGCTGCACCACTACATGCTTGGAAAGGTACCCTCCATTAGTAATATCTCCCAAACATGCTCAGCAAGGTACCCTACCATAGTAATATCTGCCAAACGTGCTCAGCAAGGTACCCTACCTTAGTAAAATCTCCCAAACATGCTCGGCAAGGTACCCTACCATAGTAATATCTCCTTAACATGCTCAGCAAGGTACCCTCCCTTAGTAATATCTCCCAAACGTCCTTGGCAAGGTACCCTCCCCAGATAATATCTCCTAAACATGCTCGGCAAGGTACCTACACTAAATGATATCTCATAAATATTCTCCACGAGGTACCCACCCTGAATAATATCTCTGATCAATCACATTGGTTTACAGTTCCATAACTTCAAAGAATCTTGAATAAAGTTTGACAAATTATTCTCCTGTCTTCTGCATTAAGAACTGATCTTAAGTGATCCAATGTACGTTAAAAATTAGCACTTTGTTATTGATCATTCTTAGTAGCTAGTAGATGATCTTTGCAAATTATTGTGGTTACATCCAAAATATTTTCCATTAATTGAATATATTTCACATGTATTTTGCTGGTGTTATTTTGTGAAGGTGTCGGAGAAGATGGGAGCGTCACCTAGGGAGTATCTGGAGCACTACAAACAGGCAGCACTCTTCCTACATGAGGACTGGGCCAAATATCCTCGCAAGATCACCTATATCCTTAGCCCCCCTCACCTGGCTGTCGAGGCTCTCGAGGTATTGCTCCAAGGATATTTTTTTATTTTATTATTTTATACATGAATCTCATTTACCCAGAGACCCAATCAGTGGTCTCCCTTGAGCCCTATTAAACACAAATATATACAATATTGAAATAAAATACCCAATGATACAAAGATGTATTTGTACTTATGAAAATCCGAGTATTTCAGTGTCCTTCAACCATTTGTACATTATTTTTGAGGAGGTGCAGATCATCAGCCATTGCTTTCTTTGTGGCATTTTTATCTCATCAAATAATGGTCCATGTAATAAATATCATAAATGATACAAAACAGAATAGAATAATGATATATTCCAATGGTGTTGAATTATTTCTTTTAAAGTGTGACTTTCAGTTGCAGTTCATTGCAGTTTATAAAAGTGATTGCTTGGCTACTTGCAGGTGTTTTACCGTTTGCATGTGAGCATTGTGAAGTACACAATGCGGAACAAGAAAGTGCCATATAAGCTGTTCAAAGAATACCTGGAGGAAGCTGCAGCATCACCCTTTGCTACTGGCAAAGAAAAGAAACAAGAGTAAGCTGCAGAGACTCCTTATAGAATATCCCACATATTAAAGTCTGCAGTGCAATCCAGTCAGTCATGGCCTCTACTTAGTTGCTTAATCTAGCCTTCATATTTAAGATGTTTTCTACAAGGCCAATTATTAAGGTCAAGAAAAAAATAATTTCAGTAAACTAACAGAGATATTACATGTTTAAAACCAAGTATATTAGCAAATTGATATATCAGATCTGTTGATTAGAGTGAGGAATAATGCAGAGATTATCATTTTACTGCTCCGCAATCTTGAAAAACCTACATTTTTAAAGTATTTATTCAAAAAAAAAAAAAAAGATATATATATCTAATAAAAGATAATGTAACTATGCATTACAAAACAAAAGATTCATATTTTTCTGCAACTATTTTTTAGGCTTTATACACCAGATGAAGGTTCTCAGAACATATTCTCACCCTTCAAGAAAAAGACCACATCGCTAGATCACAACTATCATAGACAGAAAAGCCATGATGGCTCTGGAAGATCTGACAATGAGAACTCTGATGATCTGCCAAAAGAGGTCGCCAGCGGTCATGTTCAAGGTCGTGAGACAGTAACCAATCAGAGAACAGGTGTGCCAGTCCCCATGTCTGATTCTGAATTCAGCCAATCTCCCAGCAGGTCAAGGTCCAGCATGTCGTCCCCACTGAACGTGCCTGCCCGGCCCATCAGCATTACATCGCAGAGTCCAGGCATCTCCCTCACAAGTTTTGATATGTCACGGGAAAACTTCAGCCCTTTTCTGCCGTCTGCTGCAGGGACTCCAGTGTCTACGGTGGGGAATGTGACACCCAAGGCTGCCTCAGTGTCCTTCTCCATGGCCAGCATTCTGGGAGGGGTCATCTCAAAACACTTAGCACTAGACAGCTCTAAGGAGAGCTCCAAAATGGAGAGCCCCTTACCATCCTCAACCTCCAAGATTGACAGCCCTCTCGCATCTGAAAGTTCCAAAATAGACAGCCCCCTGCCATCTGCAAATTCAAAATTAGACAGCTCCCTGCCATTTGAAAGTTCCAAAAACCCTTTGGTATCCACAAGTTCTGAAATAGAGGTACCCTTGCCAATTGAAGAGGGCAAATCTTTTTCTGGAAATATCTGTGGAGAAGATAAGGAGGACTGGTTGAAGGCTGATAGCTCAACTAAACACACCACAGAAGAGGGACCAGGTGAAGAGCTCTCAAATGTGGCAGAAACTAGTCTGCCTGCAGTGATCCAGCCACAGGTTGCTGCAGATAGCCAGTCACAGCTTTCAGATAGTATTTTGTTTGTAAATGTTGATAGCCAGTCACAGTTATCTACAGACATCCAGCACAGAATGGCAGCAGACAGTCTGCTGAGCATGGCCGCTGGCAGCCAGATTAGTACAACTGTAGACAGCCAGCTTGATACGCCTGCAGACAGCCAGCTCAGTACAGCAGCAGACAGTCAGCTCAGTGCAGCAGCAGACAGCCAGCTCAGTGCACCAGCAGACAGCCAGCTCAGTGCAGCAGCAGACAGCCAGCTCAGTGCACCAGCAGACAGCCAGCTCAGTGCAGCAGCAGACAGCCAGCTCAGTGCACCAGCAGACAGCCAGCTCAGTGCACCAGCAGACAGCCAGCTCAGTGCACCAGCAGACAGCCAGCTCAGTGCACCAGCAGACAGCCAGCTCAGTGTAGCAGCAGACAGCGAAATGAATGCAACAGCAGACAGCCAGATTGGTATGGTAGCAGACAGCCAGGTCAATGTGACTGCAGACAGCAGTTTGTCTTTATCAAGTAGTCAGGAGGAATGGAAGACTGCAGACTCCACAGTATTAAATGATTCCAACCTATCCGGGCTCTCAATGGGAGACCAACTTGATGGGACCAAACCTGGTGAAAAGGATGATGATGATAATGGAGATGATGAGAACTATCCAAGACATGACAAAGATGCAGGGAACTCTGATCTAGCCAGATTGTTATCATTAGAAGAGGAACTGAAGAAAATGAATGAGGATTTAGAAAAACAGGGACAAGAGGAAGGCCCAACAGATGGAGCAGATAATGATAATGATCAGGAGAGAGGAGAAGAGAACATGGACATTGGGGCTTCCACATCGGCAGAGGTTCCTCCCGTATTGGAGCCAGAGTCATTAAGTGCTGTCTTTAATGAACCAGAAGGGGAGAGTTCACAGGACAGTGCCATGTTAGAGCTTGATAAACTCAATGCTGCCATCTTGGCACTGAATGCTGAGTCAGCTCAACCGACTGATCCAGCCCTGCCCGATCTGTCAGTCTGGAAGAGCGAGGAGAGTGGTAGAGAATCTGAGGACGAACTCAAGGTCACAAGAAAAATAGATGTCAAGGTCACAAGATCACCTAGTGTACCACAGATTCAGGAAGAACCGCCCAATATTGAGATAAAGGAAGAACTGGGGTCACCAAGACCTGAAAGCCAAGAGGACTTAGGACCGCCGGTGTTAAAACCAGAAGCTGTGATTGTCTTAGATGAGGATTCCTCCTCTTCTTCCTCTTCATCAAGTTCTTCCTCTTCATCCTCAGACTCTTCAGCATCAGAATCCTCTTTTGCATCAAAATCAAAACCAGAGGCAGAGGAAGCAGAGGAGGTGATGGATGATAGTATAGATATTGAAGAGATGATGACGAGTGACATGGAGGAAGAGGGTAATGAAGGAGAGCAAGAAGAGGGTAATGAAGGAGAGCAGGAAGAGGGTAGTGAAGGAGAGCAGGAAGAGGGTAATGAAGGAGAGCAGGAAGAGGGTAGTGAAGACTATGATGAAGACATGCCACAGATCATTGCAGAGGACAAACAAGCATCAGAAACCAGAACTCAGATTACCCTTGATGAAAATGAAGACGCCCTTCTGAAAGTAGAGAGTTCAGATGAGGGAGGACAATCAGCTAAACAGGATGAAGTTAAAAGGGAAAGTTTAACAAAGCAGAATGAAGAAATTCTGAATGATTACTCTGGAGGTGGTGAGGTTAGCGACCATCTTGTGCACAGTGAATACAGTGGTTGTGTCAGACTTGAAAAACAGATGGACAAAAATATGGGAAACAAAGAAAGTCCTGATGAGGTACATAAAGGTGTTAAAATTAGAGATGAAGTACTTCCTGCAGGCAGTAAAACAGAAACCCAATATTCAGACACTGGTAAAGAACCAAATTCAGAATCTGATAGGGAGAAAGTATCAAAATCAGTTTCTGACCAAGATAAGAAATCAGTTACAGATTCTGTTGAGGATAAGGAACTTAAAACAGTTAGTGACAAGGGTATGGAATCAACAACAAATTCTGAGAAGGAAAAGGAAACAAAACCAGATTCTGACAAAGATAAGGAAACAAAACCAGATTCTAACAAGGAATCAAGACCAGATACTGACAAGGACAAGGAATCAAAACCAGAATCTGACAAGGACAAGGAATCAAGACAAGATACTGACAAGGACAAAGATTCAAGACCAGATTCTGACAAGGACAAGGAATCAAAACCAGAATCTGACAAGGACAAGGAATCAAGACCAGATTCTGACAAGAATAAAGAATCAAAACCAGATTCTGACAAGGATAAAGAATCAAAGCAGGATTTTGATTTGGATGAGGAGGAATTAACTCCTGAGAAATACAAAGAAATCTTAGGTCTTTGTGTCAAAGCATTTTCCACTATCCTAGGGAGGTTTCCACAGCACTTCAAGTCCCTCTACAGGCTTGCCTATATTTACAGCAATTCAGAGTCCCACAAGGTAGGTTTAAAATTCTAATAAAGGAAGTTTTATCCTTTATGATTGTCCCCTAAACACTTTCTTTGTAGTAGCTGTTATTAATATTCTCTATTCAATGTCTATACTAAGAGAACATGTGATGTTGTCTGTTTTAGAATTATTCATGGTGCCGTGACCTGTTGCTAGGCAACTCAGCTTGGCAGAAGATAGAACATATGCCATCACCAGGAATATTCCAGGAGAAAAAACACACCAACTTTTTCAATGTAATTTATCTAACACCTTTGAAATATTTTTGGATAAATGAATTCTACAGTCTTATTAAAATGTTGTCTGAAAGGCTGTAAAACTATTAAAATTTTGTCTAAAATTTTTTGGCTGTAAAAACATTCATTTTTTGGGAGATAAAAGTAAAATTAATTTCCTCTATCTAAAAGGTGTTGTTGTTGCCGAAGTCATACTGTACCATATGTGTAATCTCATGTTTTTCCTTAAATTTTATTTAATATTTATAAAACTTACGTGGAAATATTGCAGATTGTTTATGAAACAAAATTGGTGTATCATTAAGATTAAAAGGCAACAAAAACAAGAAAGGGAGGTAAGATTTTGCACTATGTTGGCAGGGTTTGTGGCGGATGCCAGTGGAGGAGTTTGACCGGGCCGGGTCGTTCGCTTCCCACCTGGTGCGTATCCTGCAGCTGCTGTATGAAGTGCTGCGCCACCTGCAGGACTACTCCAAGCTGCTCAGCGTCTACACCTACCTCAACCGTACGCCTGACCAGGGAAAGTAAGTCCCTCTCACTATCACTGTCACTCTCCATGTTATTTGGATTATTTTGCTGGTGAGCAGCTACAGCCACACACCACGGGAACAAATGATTATGTCTGATTCTGTGCAAAGATGCTAAATGTTTCAGATAAATTGGTTTGACTCCCCTGAAATAAACCTAATGCCACAAATCAAGACATTTTCTGGCTTTACCAGAAGTATTGACTATGGCATAAATGTTGATGTTGCATTTAAAGATCTAAAATAGATTCCTTTTGATTGAACTGGCTCAGTTTTCATCAGTACATTTATTGTATTTTTACTCCCCTATATCTACAATTGAGGTCGTACATGAGAAATGTTTGCAAGGTGACAAGTATCATGTTCTGTTTTGGAAGTATATATATATATATATATATATATATATATATAGAGAGAGAGAGAGAGAGAGAGAGAGAGAGAATGTCTTTTTGAAAGTTAACTCCATACTGATAGCATAAACTGTTGCAGGAAGTACCTCCGTGACAGTGACCGAGTGGAGCTGGCAAAGGTAGGCTATGGCTACTGTTTGGAGGCCGCAGAGAAAAAATTAGCACTGAAGGCTGCTGACCAAGATGCCACCACCCGCAACCAGTTTGTGGTAGATGTATACAAGATGTGGCAGGCAAGGCCAAGGTCTTCACCCCATGACCAGCTTGCCACCACACTTCTCGAGGAAACATACAGGAAGTGCCGAAAAGACCAGGTAGGGGGAGCCACCACAATCAAAGGACCATAATATATCATGCAAAACATTTATCATGTAGTTATTCTGAAAAAGATTGGCAAGTAAAATATTCATTCTATAAAAATGAAAAGAGTTGTATAAATATAACAATCTACAGTTCATTTTTGATGTAGATCTGACATTTTAGAATATATTTATTTCTTTTAATAATAAGAGAAAACTTTTGACTGCAGGTACAACCAGCACCATCTATAATAGAGCAGGCGACACAGTTCTATCATGCCCAGGTCACTACCCAAAAGGTAAAGTCACATAATTGTGCTGAGCAACGCAGCAATTTGTCATTGGTTAATTCTGATTTAAAACCAAGGAATAGGTCATTGTCTAGTTCTGAGGAATGATGCTCTCCAAATATGGCAAGAAATCTTTGACACTCTTAATTGCAAAAAGAAATACTATTAAGATATTTTCCTATAAGATAAGGTGTCTATATTTCATGATTTCAGACACCGATCACCAGTGAAGCAACCTCCAACTTGACTCAGGAATCGGGGCAAAAGACAACCCCATCCAAGTTGGGGAGTCCAGCCCGTTCCGAGAGCCTTGCCTTGTCAGATCCAAATAAATACACCTCGGCTGTTCAGGTAAAAAATATAAATATTATTATGATATGTTTTCTCCAAGAGAATATACCTGACTTTGACATCTGAGGTGAAACAAGGACCATTTGCATGTAATAGAAAAGTTGAATTGGGATCGACAAAAGCATTCTCACATATTGTGTTTGCAGCAGAATCAATTTTTAAAGTAGTAGCCAAGCTATTAAAGTACTAAAAACATGGTTGATCCAAGATTGTTTCAGAATCTCTTTCGCCGAACGAAACATGTAATAAATACCATAAACATCATTGTCAAAATTTTATCAAGCTAATCTAGATATACTACATAAACTAATATCATGGATACATTACTATAATTTCTAAATCTTTTTTCAAGGCCCAAGTTCCCAGACTTCAGTCATTTGAGCTCAAAAAGCCTAGTCCTTCCAAGTCGAGTCCATCAGGGAAGGAGGGTGGCAAGAAAGCTAAGGGCCCTTCTAAATTGGCTGCATTCAGCAAGAGAATGCCAAAACTGGAGAGTGAGCTGGCACGCCACCTGGCGATGCAGGCTGCCAAAAGAACAAGCTCAGCCTCCAAAGAGGGGAACCCACCCTCAAAGATGCCAAAGTTGTCACCCGTTCAAGGCACCACAGCAGTTGACTTAACAAAAGAGTCCCCAGACAAAAAGAAGACTCAACCATCACATCTGCAGATGAAGAAATCAGGAATCGCGGGTGGAAGTCGGGGAACTGGTCAGCCAAGCAGCACAACTCCAAGCCCTGCCAAACCAGGAAGGTCAAACTATGAGACTCCAAAAACTGCTAGCAAAACCACAACTCCCCCGAAGAAGAGCAGCCCCACGGGACTGAGTGGGTATATGAGTCCAGAGATGTTAGCCTTGATGAATCCTGCCTATGCAGCTCAGTACTCTGCCATGTTGTCAGCTAGCCTGGGGATGGCCGGTGGGCTAGGCTATACTGGTATGTCACCAGCACTATGGTCCTCCATGTTTGCTCAGACAGCCCTGTCACCAACTGCGATGTCACAAGCGGCATTGTCACAGGCGGCAATGACACAAGCAGGAATGTCGCCACTCCTAATGCCCTATGGGATGCCCAGTTCTGATGCCATAGATGCCATCGCCAGCCAGGCTGTCCAAGAAGCTTTGGGCAAGAATGTCTCGCCTGCTAAACAGTCCTCAGCTCAGCCAAAACAAGCTGCTCCCAAACAACCCATGCCAAAACAGGGTGCACAGCAAAAACAAACTTCCTCATTTGTACCCAAGCAACCTGTACAAAAACAGACTTTACAAAGACAAACTGTTCAACCAAAACCATCTGCACCAAAACAGACACCTCTGAAGCCTTCCACAAAGAAGATCGGTGGAAACAAAGAGGACCTTGTATCACAGCTGACCAGCAAAGCTATTCTGGAAGCGAGGCTCCGTGCTGCTGTGTTGCAGCAAGAAAAAAACAGAAAGGCTTTAGAAAAAACCAAGACCCAGAATCTGAGTAGTGCAAGCAGAGTTTCCACTCAGGTTGGGATGGGTAAAGTATCTTCATCATCAGCCCCATCAGCATCATCCTCATCACATCAACAAGCAAAATCTTTGCTTCCAGAAACCACAGCACAGTCATTTTTGGCAAGTGCCTTGTCAAATGCGAAGAAGATGCAGGAGGTGAGATCCCCACCATCCCGCATGCCAGCGCCTGCAGCAAGGCCTTCATCCCCCAAAGGATTGTCTTCATTGATTCATGCAAGGCCAGCTCTTGTGGCAGCCATGCGTAACCCACCTCCAGTGCAGAGGCAAGTGCTGCCACCTGCTGCTCACCAGAAATTTGCATTTTCATCAGCTTCCCAACAGAGGTCACCACAACCCGCCCATCAGGGAGTGCAACATTTACCTGGATCACCCATCAGTCAACAGAGGTTATCATTTGCTGCAAATCAGACTCAATCACCCCGGTCCACCTCCTCTTCTGATGTTATCGTGCTGTCATCTGGACGAGAGTCAGACAGCGATTAACTTGTGAGAAGAAAAGTCTGAAAAGTGACTGATATAAGTAGCCACTGGAAGTTGTTAGTAGATTAAATGTTGTCTGAAATATATTGTGCACAATATATGAAAGAACCAGTGATATATTTGGAAAATAGAGTTATACATAGAACATTTTCACACTGGATTTTGACCAGAATGCATTTATTAGAATTTTACATCTACAGTAATATATTTACTATGCTTACATTTACCAAGCTTCCGGAAAAGTTCAAAACCAAAAGTTTTTTGAGTAAAATAAAGTGGTTCCTTAGAATTCTTCATGAAACACAAAAGTGCTTAATTCTATCAATATACCGTATCCGCTCGGGTTAGCGCCCATGCTTGGCTTAACGCCCACCCCCCTTTTTAGGAAGAAATCATTAAACGCCCACCTTCCCTGGATGTCCGCCATCATGTCATATTGGTCTCTACAGATCTGACTTTTAACATCTTCCTACAGTATGAACAAGTGAAATCTTTGAAGCTTACCCCAATATTCTGTTAAATCATGTCCTATCACAGTGTTCACGTGTATTTATTTGTGAAAGTTGTGTAGAGTTTCGTGAAAATTGACAGAAATGTGCTTGCAAAGCTGCAAAGTTTGCATCTTCTCCAGCATTGTGTTGTGTACTCGTCATCGCTTTATGCGCTCTTATTCAAATTTCTGCACTGAAACTGATGACGTCACAGGTGTCACTGTATTATCGCTCACAACGGCACCCCATGTTATCGATGAAAGAGGCAAGTTTGTGTACATTTTACAAAGATTTATGATTGTGTAAGAGCCCACCCATCTTTATAAACGCCCATGCTTGGGTAAACGCCCACCCCCTCTTTTACTTTGTCCCCAATTAGCCGCCCATGGGCGCTAACCCGAGCGGATACGGTATACTGATAAAAAGCACCCAGCCTGCTTTTTACCTGCTAACCTGGCTTTGTTATTTCTTTTTAAATCACAAAACAATTTAAATATTTGGAGCATTGGTCACTTTAATTTGCATGCCACATGAAATTGAATGAAAATTAGATATAAATACTCTAAAGACCTGTCTATTGTAAATATGTGAATAAAACTTTTGTACATTTATAAATCTATGCAGTTTTTGTATACAGCTCTTAGAGCAGAAATAAATATGTTATTATATAGACTTTATTATAACATACTGTTTACTATATTGATGAGAGACGACAGGTGCATTCGATTCGTACTCTTGTGATCTTATTTCCGAGCGGGTTTGCAGCATGTGTGTATTGTTTGCTTATTGTTTACTGCACATAATAGTCAATGACGTCTATGATTTACGGCAAGTTCAAAATGATGAGAAAATATAAATATCACTTTCATAATGGAAACTGTATACAAATTCTTTTTTTTTAAAAAAGACTTTCTTGTCAATTTGTTCATCAGATTGTTGATTTGTTAGCATCTGGTTAGTGCAACATCTTGCTTGATGAAATAGATAGATTGGAGTTGCTATTTGGGGGGAAATTACTCGGGGGGGGGGGGGGGGGGAATGATGAATACCAGTAAGTCCATGCATGAGGAAGTTTTTTTTTCTTCCAAAAATGATTTAAAATCTGTATGCATATCCCACATGATTGGTTGGACCCAGTTTAATTGTCTCTGCAGTATCTACCTTTGCTCACTCGTGTTAAACAGAAAATTTACAAACATTTTGAGAAGGCAAATGAACTGAAACAACTCGGGACTCTATGGGATGTTTTTGTTATCAGGGGCCAGGAATTAGTAGAGTTCTTTTTCAAGCCTGAATTATAAACATAAATATCAAGATGTATCATTGAACTGTAATTACATTAAGGTATAGATCTGAAGGATCACTGGGCACCTAGAATTTAATATGAAAAAAACCCCTAAAATATTCACTTTCAAGCATTTTTGAAAGAATATTTAACAAATTCAAATTTGGTGGTTTCATATATATTTATTTCTACGTCAACTCTTTTTACATTTCAGATTACTTATTTACAGAATAAAAAAGAGGAAGTGAACCATTTATCATCCATTCTTCATTAGACATACACCTACATTGATTTACAATATAATGCATGTCTGTTGCTACCTTTTCTTTTTCTTCTCAGCCTGAAATTACAGAAAATAAAGGTATTAAACAACATAGAAACAATATTGGCATCAAATCTGCATTAAATTATATAGCACATTTTTGATGATATTTTGTTTTTTCATAGTTTTTCTGTACAAGTGGGCTAACTGTTTCATCCTGTTCAAGCCATTTATGTGAATACTGAGCAATCTATGCCTCCTTCTCACCTTCAGCACATCTTCCAGCTCAGTCAGAGCCTTGGTATATGCCTCCACCAAAGGTCGTAGGTCAGCCTTAGTCACTTTCAGCTCCTCAAAATTCGTCTTACCAGCCTCTTTTAACATCGACTTGAAGTGATAGATCTGAAAAAAGATTTGTAAAGGACTCTGTGTTATGACTGATCGCTCAGGAACTTATAAAATGGCATTAGGTCAATTTATAACATTAGCAAAGTCTATTTCTCAAATCTCGTTTTGGAATATATGAAGAAGGAGTTTAGCTTTATTAAGTTTCAAGACATTGTTGACAAAGCACATAATGTGGCCCCTGAAAATTCACTTCAAATCAGTAATAAAGTCCAAGATGAGAAACAAGTATTTTTGACACCTGTTTTTTCTCTAAGAGGGTGACTGCAGTGCCAGACTTTCCTGCTCGGGCTGTCCTGCCCACCCGATGGATGTAAGTCTTGAGGTATGGAGGTGGTTCATAAGATATGACATACTGCACATTCTCAACATCCATGCCTCGTGCCATGGCATCCGAACAAATCAACCTGAAAAGTCAAACACAAAGTCAAACAAAGATCCTCCATCAGGCATCACTAATTAATGTTTTAAGCAAAATTGCCTTCATTCAATATTGGCAGGATTTCATTGGATATTTTGTCCACTTACAAATTAATTTTTCCAGCTGAGAATTGTTTAACTATGCGGTTTCTCTTCTGAGCATGAAGATTAGATGAGAACTCTCGCACCTCAATCCCTCCAACCAGCTTAACCAGCCAGTACAGTCTGCAAAAAAACAGATAACACAAAATGATATCTCAATACCAATATCTCAAGTTGAAGTGTGCATGTTTTTAGAGTCGAGTTGGTGGGTTTTTTTATTGTTACCTGTGTGTGGCCTCCAGGGAGTTGGTGAAGCAGAGGACATGTTTAAACCTCAGCTGATGGAGCAGGTATAGCACAGTCAGTGGCTTCTGCTGAGGATCAGTCTGGATAAAAAACTCCTGAAATATTCATAACAGCATGTTAGCATCTCCAAGATTATTAGTATTGGATATTTTTAATATGAAATAGATGCATCCAATGTCAACCATTTTTGAAACCCAAACTTTTGAACTTTGGATCTCCCAAAGTGATGATGTCTTAAATTGTTTTTTTTTTATGTCTGATCTGATCTTTGTACATGTATTTAGAAAATGGCCATTACGTCTAGACAATAAGTCAAGAAAATCTATAAAATCTTATTCCCAATTAAATGAATAATTGGCAAACAGTTTCAAAATATTCCATCTTCAATATCAGATTTAGGCTATATTCTTTTTCCAGCGCTACTCACTTTCAGACCACTCGGAGTTGTAAATTTTCCAACAAAGTCTCCTTGTACTGATTTTGAAATGCTTGTGTCTGTGAAAGCAGAAACATAATAGTTATGTAAAGAAATTAACAATTTCTTTTCATCCTGTTCATAAAATAATGAAAAATACTTTCTAACTTAAAAAAACAAGTACCTCCATTACTGATATTTTCTTTTGATTCTGCAGATTCTTCCTTGGAATCAGTGGAGATGGGTATTGGTTTTGAAACGACAGATGTGAAAAGTTTTGGCTGGAATAAATTGAGTTGTTGCAATTTTTCTGGATTCTGTGACAGCGTCGCTGAGAACAGCAATTTCTGCAGCTATAAAGAGAATGATATCATTGTGATTACAAACAAGTTTAGTACTTGGAGAGCATTCTGTTAAAACAGCAAGTAAGAATGGGGTTTTCCATTAAAATAATACACAAGGACACACCCAAATTAGTTCATTTAATGATATAGGTTTTATTGAATTTTCTTTTATGGTGAGATCTTAGCATATGGATGTTGTAATGGGAAAAAAATAAAGAGCTCAATTGTACTTACAGGTAACTGTCTTTTTCCAGCACTGATCAAAAAGGCATAAAAAAGAGACATTTTAGTAAAATTATTCAACCTTTTTTTTATTCAAAACATTTCTATCTTTTTACATTAAAATAAATTCTGAATCTGAATCACTGCAAACTCACTTTGCTGCTATTATTGGCCCTGGTATGGGTCTGTATCTTGTTAAGACCTGGTTGTCATGGAGATTGTTGCTATGTTCACCATGGACAGCTTTCTCTACCTGTGTCAACCAGTCGTGTTTAATGTCCTCCATCATACGATCTGCCTCGTCTATCACCTGTTTAGTAAATCAAACTTAATCTTGTCAGTTTAATTTTTTTTCTAATATTAGCTGAGGACAATTGGATCAGAAAATACAAAGAATTTGGTTGGAATATATCAAGAGGGTTTCATAGTGGGGGTCCATATTGGGGGTCAAAAAAAGGATTGAACCCCAAAATGGACAAAGTATTGTATCATCACAGCCAACATGAAAATCAGTGTTCACTGAACCCAGGGCTGGACCCCAAAATGTAACATCAAAATGGAGCTTCTAAATCTATATCTTCAAAGATAGAAGTGATTCTATGCAAATTTGGGGGTGCAAATCAGTGTCCACAAACACCAGCCCTGAAACCCTGGGTCCAACATTGATTTTTGGGTTTTTGAATGTAAATTTGAACCCCCTTTTTGGAATTTGTTTATACTATTCAGCCCTCAGAGTTATATCTAAGGCCACAGGACCTCATGTTGCTTATTGGAATTAACTCACCTCAAAGCTATGAAATGTTTACAAATAGAAGGCATTGAATAAAACAAATATTCATGACTAATTACTGAAAACATTAATCTAATATTGAAATGTAGATTGAATATGATTCAGCATTATTCATACTCCAGAAATTTTTTCTTTTTTTAGATTGAAGGAGTAAATGATAAAAGTTAAGAAATATATTGACCAAGAATCTGAGATGTTGGAGGCTGAATCCTGGAGTGTTGTTGATGTGATCCACCAGGCGGCCAGGTGTTGCCACAATGATGTCCACACGACTTTGGTAACCCCGCACCCTATCAAAATAAGTGTGGACCAAAGTTTAAGTAAATAACATCACAACATTTAAATGTGATAAAATAAAGCAGTGATCAGGACACATTGGAGAAAATGAAAAAGAAAAAAAAAGCACTTGAGAGGAAATTGACGATAAAACAATCACATTTGATATAAAATAATTTGTGAATATCAGTCTATTTAAACAAGTTTGTTTGTTGTCAATGCTGTTTTATTTGTAATTTTCTCTTTTTTTTCTGTGTTCTTTTATTCCTTCTTTTAAATTACTTTTAAAAAAATTAGGACAAAAACTAGGTCTCAGATTCAGAACTCCTCATTTTATTTAAATTTCTATGGTCTTTTGACAGAAATGATAAAAATGCAGTTAATTTAAGACAGGTTTTTCTTACCCTTTCCTGACCAGTGCCTGCTGTTCTGTGGCTAGTGTTTTTTGTCCGGTGATGAGTGCCACCTTGAGGTCTGTGGCCTGGCAATATGTTTGAAACACACCATACACTTGTGTTGCCAAATCTCGAACAGGAAGTACCACTAGCGCCCTCACATGACTAACTACTCGCTCATTTAATGCCTGAAATAATTATTTTAATTGAAATCATTTTGTTGAAAGTAAAACTGTTATACTTGTTTGAAAGTGCAGCATGTCCACATCACTCGCCTAATTTTTATGTGTGCGATATAATGCATAAGAAACAATACTTAATTCATTTATGAAAATTGATTTATAACAATGCACTAATATAGTACTAAGGTGGTTTTCTGAACATGCATATCACACTTTCCCATTTTAGTGTTTCCCACCTCTCATACTGTCAGCACCAGTGTAGTTGATAATGAATATGACTTTAGACTGGCCCCTAGCATGAAGATTTAAAGACTGCCACCTGGTGACAAAAATATTCCTTACTCCCCTTTCATTAAAATATTAATTGTGACAAATTACTATATTTGTAAGATTATTTTACATCAAAATAACATTTTAGTTGTTTTAAAATATAGAATAAATATAATCTGAGCTTATCAATAGGGAGAAAAATATTCCCAATAAATATATATTACTTTATTCTTAAATATTGTTTATATTCTGACCCATATATTGGCAAAAAGTATCAAGTATAGAGTATTTTTCCAACTCTGTACACATTGACAATTTGTGATTGATTTGATGAATTTGAATCATTCCATTCTCTCCAGTCGGGCAGAGGACTGAAAGGTCTACTGCCTAAAAATCAATAAAATTGAATTCATAGAAAATTTTCAGCAGAATTTTTCACTACATGAGTAGTATCTGATGAGCAATTGGGGAAATAGCATATAAGAATACTATATAAGGGTGAGGATTTTAATGAAAATGTCTTAATTTAATAACAATTGCTAAAGGAAATACCACTAAGACCTCCTTGACCAGATTGAACCCAGACTTTCACTCGGAATAAGCCGAGAGAATTCTTGGCTGCTCAACAAAAATACTCGACTAAAATAAAACTGTCTTCACATGATGTACATAATAATAGTTTTTCTATCTTTTAATTATACATACCTGCACAATAGGAACGACAAAAGCCAGAGTTTTACCGCTACCAGTTGGAGCAGAACAGCAAATATCACACGGTCGGAACCCAGCCTTTCCTGACAGTCCAGTCTTAACTGTGTCCAGTAACACAGGTATGATCTGGCTCTGAACTGCAAAGCCATGAAAAGAAAATATGAAAATAGGATATTTCACAAGGGTTTTATCCTAATAACACATTTCCTGATGACACATTTCCACCAAAATGTAATTCCTAATTTTAAAAACTGGGTAATATAATTGCCTTAATGCATACATATCAGCATTGTTGCTGCTGATATATATTTATTACTTATTTCCCCTATTACAGAGACTAGGGAGCTGGCATTCCGACAGGGAGAGGGCTGCCAGCTCCCTGATTTAGAACCAAAATCTACTATCGGGATATTTTAAGTACCGGTAGTAATTATCAGATACCTCTTAATAGTTCTCAGCAATCCTAAATACTATGACTATATATTTAGGATTTTATGTCATCGAGTTTGATGTTCAATTCATTTAAGCAGAAGGGAATAAATTGATAATTTCAATAGGGTAAAAACAGTTAGTGAACTGTATCATATCTTGCAAAGCTATAAAATGGTCAGTCCTTCCCATACACAGGCAGAACAAAAACAGATGGCACAGACGTTGGATTTGAAAGATATCATTATGGCAGCACAATTTTATTGGACTTTTTATGTGATTTGGTCAAATGCTTCATATCTCTAGTTTAAAATACTGTTGATGTGTACATTGATATTCAAAATAGCTGTCTGTATATCTTCACTTTCCTTTTTATTGAACAGATCTGATCATATAAAAATGTTCACTCACCAGGGAAGAAATCTTTTATGTTATTTTCACGAAGTTTGTTGATGATCATGGGGTCGAGTCCTGGAATGGCATCCAGAGCCACACGATTGTTTCTCAGGTCATTGTTAATGACAGACGGCTGGGCTAACCAGTCCGGTAACACCCGCTCCACCTGCCACATAAATAAACAATAAAAACTGCTCAAACTGCCACATAAATAAACAATAACAACTGCTCAACCTGCCACATAAATAAACAATAACAACTGTTCAACCTGCCACATAAATAAACAATAACAACTGCTCAAACTGCCACATAAATAAACAATAACAACTGCTCAAACTGCCACATAAATAAACAATAACAACTGCTCAACCTGCAACATAAATAAACAATAACAACTGCTCAACCTGCCACATAAATAAACAATAACAACTGCTCAAACTGCCACATAAATAAACAATAACAACTGCTCAACCTGCAACATAAATAAACAATAACAACTGCTCAAACTGCCACATAAATAAACAATAACAACTGTTCAACCTGCTACATAAATAAAAATTAACAACTGCTCAACCTGCCACATAAATAAACAATAACAACTGCTCAAACTGCCACATAAATAAACAATAACAACTGCTCAACCTGCTAAATAAATAAACAATAACAACTGCTCAACCTGCCACATAAATTAACAACTGCTCAAACTGCCACATAAATAAACAATAACAACTGCTCAACCTGCAACATGAATAAACAATAACAACTGCTCAACCTGCCACATAAATAAACAATAACAACTGCTCAACCTGCCACCTAAATAAACAATAACAACTGCTCAACCTGCCACCTAAATTAATAGAACCTCTTTTGATCAAAGCATAAGTATTATGTTCTCATGTTCTTTTTTTGAAGAATTTTGAATTTTCTTTATTTACATTTTCTGGTTCATCCTAAAAATAATTGTCATCCACTCAGAGAAAAACAAGAGTTGAAGAGCATTTGTCCTGCCAAACAGAGACTAGCTAACAAACATTTACAATAAGCATTCATAATAACAATTTTGTGAGATGTTGAACAAAAACTCCAGCTGTAATATATTTGAATTACCATATGATCCTTGATTGCAAAACATATTGAACAATGATCTATTTTATCATATTATTTAAGATATTTACCATCAAATAACATTAATATTTCAACTTAATTACCAAATCATTATATGAGCCAACTTTTTATTTCATTATACCAAAACTAAACAAGTAAAAAATAAAGCATTTATTCTGTATTCAGAGCATTTCTTGTACCTTTTGTATCTGCTTGTGTCTGACATCACCAATGACAGTGAAGCCGCCAACCTCTCGGTGGATCTGTCCTTCTGCTTTCGTCAGATTCTCCTCTACCTTTGCATCATTTTCTTCTCTGTCACTTTCTTCACCTGAATCTGTTTCCTCTTCTTGTTCTGATTCACTCTTGCTATCCTCTTCTGCTACCTCCTCTTTCTCTCTCTTGTGCTTCTTCTTTTTCGGAGATTTCTCAGGAGAAGATTCTTCTTGCACACTCATATCATGTTTGTCGGGCAAATTTGACTTATCTTTACTTTTTCTTCTATCTTTTTTAGATTTCTTTGACGGGGTCGCTTTTTCTGATTCTTTCTCTTCAAGACTTGAATCTAATGATAACTTTTGTTTCTTTTTCTTAGCTGAAGGTGCATCCTCCTCTTCTGAGAGGACCTCTTCAACCTTTTTCTTTTTCCTCTTTGGGGTGCTATTTGGTTCCCCAGATGAGTCATCACAAATTAGTTTTTCCTTATCCGGTGTCTGTTGTTTTCTAAGTTCTGCTTGTTTGTGTAATCTCTGAAGAATATCTTGTGCTTGATTACTGGCTGGAGACTGTAATGCTTCCTCCTCATCATCATCTCCCATGTATCTAGAACAGGGAAGACCAAGAAAATCAACTTTTAATTGATGAGAAATTACATCTCTACTTGAATCATATAATTTCAAAATGACAAAAAATCTTGATTTGTAATAGATGAATTAGGATTTTTTTCAATCAAGCTATTCAATAATTGGGGGAAACCTATGCTCTCTGGGTGGCAGCATCTTGCTCATTGATACCATTCTTGTGCTTTTCAGTAATATAATAAGCAATCTGTGAAGTCAATGCATGAGATTATTCTCTGAATAACCCAGCCCTTAAAGCAAAACAAATGCAAATAAAAAAAAACCAAACTTTTTAAAATAAATTTTTTTCTTTTCCTTAAATAGTCATCAATATTCAATGGTGTTCTGTTCTTGATATAATATAAATTGTGATAAATTCAGATGTCTATGAGCTTTATCTTCAAGATAGGAAAATCAGACTGTTAATATATTATATCTGGGTCACGCAGAACTTTAATTTGGCAACCAAAATTCCCCAGAGTTAGTAACACCTTTCAGTGTAAACCAGCAGACTCACAGGAGATTTCATGAGTTTCGACTTCTAAATTATTTTGTCATTATTGTGCAATAGGACTCTTGGACACCACTTTTCACACTTAACTTACAACACCTGAAGACACCATTTAGGAAATGGCTCCTGAATTTACATATTCTGATGCTAAGAAATGACTGAATTTTTTTCCTGTAAATGGGAGAGGATAAACAATATTCTTTCTTAAGATAAAATGTTTTTTTCTGTCGGAAATAATTCTCATGCTTGTAACACTTGGGGCTTTTGAGATGTGAAGAGAGTAAGCCATGGGGGAAAAGACCAGCTACTGCAACCAGATGCCAGGGTGACTGGCCATTTCACACAGGCCCCTGTTCATCTGTTCAACTATTCCCCTGTACCAATGTAACATCAAGGGAGATTTTGCGAGTTATGAGAGTGACTGGGGCTGATTTCTTGACTTCAAGCACCAGAGATATTGATACTGATGTTACTTTTGTCTCCTTATAAACTTAAAGTGAGGAGAAAATTCAAATTTAAATGAGACAATGTTGTAAGGCTCCTAAAGGGCATTTTTGATTGAACAAAGTATAACCAACAACCACTGTTCATACTGATATGCAATTCCCTAGCGAGTGTAAAGTACTTGAAGAACTTAACCCCTAAGGGAGTAAGCTATCTAAATTTTGTCAATTGGCTGGACTCACCAATTCTTTTTCTGGACTAGTGTACCTACATACTTAATTGATAAAATTTATAACCATGGCTATTCAATATGCTCAATGAAATGCTGGGATCCAAAGTTCATGATCCATTCAGTCTGACGTCATTATCATGATTACATTGTAACAAAGTTGCAGCCCAAGAATATGTTACAAAATTATGTCATTGAGCCAGAAAATGTTGACGTCCCTTGTGTCCAATACAGGTGGTGGACGTTGCCGTCCTTCCCGTCCGTTAGGGGTTTAAGAACTTCAAAAAAGTCCATTGTCTCCTCAGACATGGATTAGGATGAGACGCTTTGGACTTTGAGCCATTGTCTCGTGTCTCCTGCAAACAAGATCCCTGTAGCCCCCACCGAACTGGGGAACAGAATTCTTTGGTACGGTCAAATAACCCATGGTCCTTTTATGAGTTAACAGATTTTCTGAGGCTAACTTCTTTGTACTCTCTTTGCTACCAATTTCTACAGTTATTGGTAGCAAAAGACAAATGGTCGGAACCAAGGGACCAACTTTTCATTGCTACTAATAACAGCTAATTACAGAAGTTAAGCTGGAGCATCACTTGCAGCCACAGAAAGTCGTGGTCTATTTCATCGGCAGTTGCTGGTCTGGCATAAGTAGCCATGGGTCAAACTGGGGAACAGAATTCTCTGGCATATCATGGTCTAACAGGATCCCATGTGAAAACGTCATGCACCTCTCATTGTGTCAAGTGTCATGCTGAAAGTTAGTCTTGTAACCAACCCAAATCATGATTTGGCTCTCTCTCTATTCATACCTGTATAATTTAGAGGGAACCCAGTCAAACCCAGTCTAACCCCCAGACTATCTCAGACCTACATCTACATCTACTTGTGAGGGACAAGTTTTCTGTTGCAACCAGTAACCACCAATTACAGCAGCTAAGCAGGAGAGGAGGACCCTTGTAGCCGCTACCAGTCATGGTCGACTTCATGACATCAGCGGTAACTGGTCCAGCGCGAGTACATCTATAAGTTTACTCGGCAAAACCAAATGGCATCCCACGAAGAGTGCAAGATTGCACTAAGGGGAGCAGCTGGTACACACCAGCTGCTTGTCGCCAACCTTTATACTCTAGCAAGAGAGTTCCTGAAGGATGCCTGACTCACTCAGAGTCACTGTCACTCAGTGTAATGAGCACATGTTCTGGGCGATAAACCATTTACTTAAGGTTTAAACGCTGGAACACCTAATATATCACGAATCAGTATAACATCCAAATTTGTTACTAACCTTTCTATGCTAAACAATGCCATGATTGCATTTACAGCAGCAGCGAGTTCTAGATTAAAGACAAAATTAATGACACGTCTCACGAATTAGAGTTGTTTTCATGTTAAGGAGGCTGACATGTTGAATGATGCACGATGGGTCAAATATAATATTTATGATTATACACCCGATACATGAAAAAAAAACTTAAGAAAGACTTTTTAAAATTATTAAAGCAGAAAAAAACTACTGCTTTCGATAAATAATTGGGTAACTTTAGAAACTCCAATAGAATTCCGCCAAATTTACTTCCGGTATCCTCACGGGGCGAAGGAGAAAATGTCGGAATGGTTACGAAATTTGTGTGTCAAATGCTCAAAAAAGACTTTTCTCATTTCAGTTAACAAGGACAAGTGTGAATTTAACATGATTAATAGAAGTACTTTCATCCTTGTTTTGATCTGTGGTATGAGTGTGGCCCTTTTCGCCACATTCCTCCCAGATTTATCACAGTTGTTTTCCAAAAACATTGAACAGTTACCCAGCTCAACAGATTCCAAGTTTGGGATTCAGACATGGCAGACCTTCACAGATTTTACTGCCAGAATGGCAAAGCGTCCAGAATCTTCCACAAAAAAGATCAGCCCAAGTAAGTTTAATCAGGATTTTATATAACTTGTTGAGTAGTGAAAAATTGTGATGATTTTCATTTTTGTTTCAACTGGGGAATTACATTTTTATTTATGAAAAAATAAACAAGGTTGTCTCCGTCCTTGTAAATTTTAAGTTGAGGTAACTATGAGCCACTTATCCACACCATCTATGTTAATTAGAATATCTGATTTGTTAACTCTCTGATGAGAACTTGAGCTTAGACTCCATTATAAAGGGTTAGTTAGTACAGGTCTTAATATTCTTATGGTCAAATGGCCTTTCGTTGTAGATTTGGAAAGTTTTGAGCCGTTGCAGAGTTATTTCCCTGCACTTATATTTACTACATGTCAGCTGGTCTCCCATTTAGACTACCGATATATAGCCCTAACCTCACTCTTCTCTATTTCTATGTAGACAGAGATGGAGATGTCTTCAGAAAATAATCACAAATAAAAATAATATCAATTGTTTTATAAATGTAAAGTAGAGAAATGCTGAAGGTGGCAATAAGGCCCTGTGCAGTTTGTCCTTGAGCTTTAAATGATGGAATTTGAAATTCAAATATTTGCTTCACCACTAAAAAGCAAAAAACAAAGTGGGTGTGTTCTGAACATACACTGTACAAGTGGGTGTGGTCTGAACACACACTGTACAAGTGGGCGTGGTCTGAACATACACTGTATAGTGATGTGGCAAAATAAAAAAAACTGAATTTTCTTCTGATTTAAAACCCAATTCAAAGTCCATATTTGGTTGCACCCAGAATATTTATGAATGCAGCAATCTTTTTGCTTTTTACATAAAAACCTGTGATTCTACAGGCTTCAGCTTAATTTTATATTCTCATATTGTCCTGTGTCTTTTACATTGACATAGCATTACATTTTTATCTATGCTAACTTTGTCAGCATAGCTTATGCATTGATTGCGGGGAATTTTCTGTAATTCTGTCTGTCTATCTATTTTGATGTCTGACTCTGAAACTACTCAGTGGATTTTTCAGTTATTTGTAGGTAAGATATTGTGTTGGCAGATGAATCTTCAAAATTTTTCAGAAGACTTCATGATTGAAAAAAACATATAATGGAAATACACTGAATTTTTCTTCCATGCATAGAAACCTGCCTCATCCAATATCTCATTCTGCTAATCTAGAGACTTTAGGGGCCGTCCATTGAATTGAGTGTGGGATGAAAAAGGAAATTCACTTCCTTTTCTGTTAGACCCCCCCCCTCCCCCCTGGTATGCAACTTTCCAAGATGTCATCCCACACATTACATTTGTCAGTTTGGACATGTACATAAATTGTACCATGTTTTTTTTTCATATACCGGTATGTGATAACTATGTGTTGTAAGTTAACAAACAAAGAAATACAATTTTAAATATAGATTTTATTTTATCTGGACACAATTCTAATGCATCATGATTGAAATACTTTTGGTACTAGATCTACTTGTCAGAATGAAGATAACAGTGCTTGAGGCCTGTGAACATGATTGTGTACCTTTCCAGCATTCTGGTCTAATTGTCTGGTGCACTTCTTTGATGAATAACAAAATCTGTCTAGATATGTGTCTATTCATACTGCTATCAAAACTGCTGTGTTCAATATCAAAGCATGTTGAGAGAGAACAGGTCTGATGTAGTCAACTTGTTAATTGCACTCTGGGTGACCATGTATTTGAAGATCATTTATTGCTGTGTAAACAGAGTCTGACAGAGAGACATGATACTGTATACAATGTTTACACTTTACCCGACACCTATTTGAACTGATTACATTTGACTTCCTGAAAAGTCAAATATGTGGGATAAGCATACAAAAAAGTATGAACAGCACTCTGGACCCCCCCTCCCCCCTTTGCAACTGATTTCCTTTTTCATCCCACACTCAACTCAATGGACGGCCCCTTAGTGGAAAAGTACTGTTGGGTTAATGGAAGTAGTCTCGGGTTGATGGAGTCAGTCGTCCATTTCTCCATTACTATTCCTGCATTGACTGTTCTTGACCTGCAAAGCTGGGTAAATACTTATAGTTATGATTTACAGAGCAGCTTGCAAGCATTTCCATGAAATGTTCACAAACATTACACAAACAGCGCTTGGTCAATACAGCTCTTAGGCCTATGGTCTATGGTTATTTCTGTTATGAAAGACTTAGTCACTAACTAGTGCACAACTTTGCACTGTAAGTATAAAAGCTCAATTTCTGTATCTAATATTAAAAAAAATATTTCTATGAAAAAGTGTTACCTATATATACATGTATTCTTAGATTTGTAGATTTAAAAAAAATAAATTTAGTGACAAAATTAGGCTGCCATTTGCAGACAGACTGATGGCATTAGATTCACTGAGTGTGGAAAAATAAAGATTGGCAATGACTTCATACATGTGCCTGCTATATCATGATCTATGATAAATATTAAATCTGAAAGATAAAGATGGCAGATTGTAAAAATGATACCCAACTTAAGACAAAATATCAATTACTGCACTGCTGTAGGATAAGTTTTTGTCATTGCTGAGATCCACTAATTTAGTAACATATTAATGAAACCAGCTTTGAAAAAAGAAAACATTGCAACAGAAATTGTTTTGGAAATTTAATTGATAAAGGCATGTGGATTATCTTTTCCCTGGGTTCATCCAATGTATCCATGTTCCTGTTTTCTGTAGGCGTGTCTCTGCATGTTGACAGAAAGAAGGCAAGTTCAAGTCGTAAGTAATGCCTCAAAGGGTAGATTTAAGCATGCCGCTTATTATTGTGCAACAATTACATCATGTGTACATAATCTGATATCTTCATAAGCAAGATGTTCAACGTTATGGTGGTGGTGGCATATATACACTCTCAATTTGAATAGAAATGTTCATCAACTAGTCAAGTTTGAGCTAACATTTTAGTATTAGTCACAAAATAGCCAGCCATTTCCCCAGACCCACCAGATGTCCCCTTGTTATTCTATACTGGTCCATAACTTGTTAATTAAAATGTATGAAATCATCAAGTAAATCAGAATCATAGCAATAAAACAAATGCTAGTCAGCAATCTTAAAAGAAGTTCCCTTGCCAGTTCCAACTGTCAGAGAAATGCTCATGTCAAACACCTCCAGTTCAAAGACCAATCACAGCAGCCCAGACAATGGTAGGGATATTGAGCCAATCAATGAAACAATGGTGGGAGATTTGAACAAGAACTGTCAGCATTTCAGCATCACAAAACACCAGAAATATTCAGAATATGATCGAAATTCACTTTTATTCTTCATTGCCACATTATGACCATTATTTGCAAAGTAACTACTAACTTGCAATACATGCACAATCAATTAAATTAGGCCTTATCTCCCCATCAAAGCCATTAACCATTCCCCTTCCTCTATAGGCCCACCAAACTCACTGACCCTGAGCAATATTTTCAGTTAAGTGTTTTCAAACACAGTAAAAGTAAATATCATGAACACTAAGATATAGTCTAGTTTTTTATAGTTGAACTTTTAATTCATTAAATAATCTTAATAACACATTCTGTATTTTCTTTATAAAAAGTCAACACATTCTTGTTTGCTCTATGCCTTTTGATCACATCTGTAATTAATACACTTCTACGATGAGTAATTCATTTGAATGTTTTGTTCATATTAAAGATGTAACTCTGTTATCAATTGGAATTAACAATGTTTGGTCTAACACTCACACTTTTCAGGTCATGATCAGATTATGTCAAAATAATTTAAGTTTGTGATTTGAGTATCATATCATTGATTTCAATTTATTTGACTGCCTGACTGACTGATCAAACACCAGTTATATTTTTGACAAAGTTATTTATTTGGTAAAAGAAAAATGAAATATTTAATGCCAATAAGTCACCAACAGTCAGGCTTTTTGGATTTTTCTATAATTTTCTATACTATTTGTTTAAACAATAAGACATACAAGAACTGATCATAAACATGCACAAATTAAATAAGCAACTTGTCCTCATGAAATAAATATATAACCATTATGTATATCTGGGAATTTGATGCTTTTCTTTTAAATGCCTGGGGTCAACAGTAGAACATTAGATAGTAGTGAATCTGTGGGTAAAATATTATATATTATATAACCATGATGATGTAGAAACAATAAAAAATACATCTTTGTTACATTTTGTAAATAAAGGTAATTCGAAAAGTGACAAAGTTTGATAATGATTGAAAGGAGAGATTTCTTTTTTTTTTTTTTTTTTTTTTTGCACAGGGAAAAAACAAAATTTGATGATATTAAGAGATGGAGCCAAACAACTATTTGTACATGCACAACAAAGTTATAAACAGGCTGTCATTTTGTCACACAAGTCATTATGTGGTTTTAACTGGCAATATGTCAATATTTTGTCACTCATACAAATACCCTGTGTGGTCTTATTTTGACATGTTTTTGCGAGATAAATAGGTGTTTGGCTCCAGCTGATTTGGAATGGGGTTAGTGGCAATTTTATCCAAGGAGTGAACTTAAATTATAGTAAGATACTTCAGGAATATGTGGTGCAATATCTCCTGTACCTAACACTATAAACCACGGTAACCATACCAAGTGTATAGATAGATTTAATAATGCAATCCTCAGCAACCAAATCCCACATTATATATCCATTTACATTTAAAAGACATTCATGAATATCCCCAATATCCTCAGTTAGATGTACATAAAATACTTGACTTCACTTGTCATAATTTGCTGGTTCCTAATTATTGTGTTTTCTCTGTTATTATGGTAATAAAAAACTGATACTGTAAGAATAAAGACTTCAGAATGACTACCTTCAGGTGCAGTGTTCATCTTTTGATAAGTGTGCTGAACAATTTGTCTGTTAAAATATATCAGAAATGATTTGATAATTTACTAATATCTGATCTGCTGGTTTGTGTGTGTTGTAGATATGCAGACAGAGGCACTGGCAGCCTTACATCTGGCCCGGGATATGCAGGAGAACGGTAAGATAGAGAAGGCCTACAAGCTGTACAAACATGCCATGGCAATGGACTCAACTCATCCAGATATTCTCAATGCTTATGGCGAGTTCCTGGAGAAATATGAGCAGGACATTTTGACAGCAGAGCACATGTACTGCCGAGCCCTCACTTACAGTCCCACTCATTCTAAAGCCTTGGCTAACAGGGAACGTACCCTCCCCCTGGTGGAGGAACTCGATCAAACAAATTTCAACCGAATTGATCAGAAGCGAGATCTCCTGTTTAAGGTTCCAGATTCCCATCCAGGGATGAGACGGATGAAAAAAGAAAGCTACTTTATGAATATACATCACAATTCTGCTATAGAAGGGAATACATTCACCTTGTCTCAGACCCGAGCACTGATAGAAACCAGGCTAGCTATTGGTGGGAAGAGCATCATGGAACACAATGAGATCCTCGGTCTAGATTCTGCCCTCAGCTACATCAACAACACTTTAATCCGCCGCTTTGGAGCCATCACAAAGGAAGACATATTGGATATTCACAAGCGAGTCTTGGGGTTTGTTGATCCTCTTGAAGCAGGTAAATTTAGAAACAACCAGGTGTTTGTCGGGGATTATGTGCCACCATCAGCTTCAGAGGTTAAAGAGCTGATGGACGAGTTCATAGAGTGGCTCAATTCAGATGAGGCCATGAAACTTCATCCCATAGAACATGCAGCTCTGGCTCACTACAAACTGGTGATCATCCACCCCTTCTATGATGGCAATGGCCGCACTGCCCGCCTCCTCATGAACCTCATCCTCATGAAGTCCGGCTTCCCTCCCATCCTTATAAAAGTGGAGGAGAAGCACACCTACTACCAGCACCTAGAGACCGGCAATAAAGGAGATATCCGGCCGTTTATAAGGTTCATTGCCAAGTGCACAGAGCGGACTGTGGATGACTATCTGTGGGCGACC
This sequence comes from Amphiduros pacificus, assembly GCA_949316495.1. Taxonomy (NCBI): domain Eukaryota; kingdom Metazoa; phylum Annelida; class Polychaeta; order Phyllodocida; family Hesionidae; genus Amphiduros; species Amphiduros pacificus. The sequence goes on from OX439003.1 coordinate 36,806,934, forward strand.
ACAGATGTAGTAAATAGCACATTCCCCAGTTTGATGCGTGCCCGAGATGATGGACGGACTATAATCATAGAAGATGATCAGGAAGATGACGGGTCAGGTTGATCCTCGTACAAATAGGAAATATATATAAATTCTTATATTTTTTAGGTATAATGGAGCTGAAATCCAATATGTGTATTTATAAAAATGTTATTTGTTGAATTTGGTTGCAGTTTGCAAGGTTAAGGGTTGTATTTGATGGCTACTGTATGCACTGGTGCAGAGTTAGCCCTGTTTCATTTATTTCTTCTGTTTTTAGATCTTGCCTGAAAAAAGGCTATATTCAAGTATTTTATTTGGCCTTTGATGGTCCCAGTTCATTAAAAATATTCATAGATTTTTTTAGTAGGAATACCACATAGAAAATTGAGAATGAATTCTGAATTGAGAATGATATCTCTTATCCATTTTTTATGTTTGAACTAAGAATTTCATTTAAAAACATATTGCGTTTGTCATTTGAGGCAATTTTTTATCAGGTAAAGTGTCTTGCAAGATCTGACAATATTAAGGATGACCAAATAAAAAATTGGCACAAACTTTTGGGACCCTTTTCTTGGTGTGAAAAATCTAGTCTTCTGTAGATAAATTCTGAAATGTTCAGCCTGTAAATGAGTGTGAATGATGGTGCTATAACTGAAAATGTGCTTATCAGAAAATAAATAACATGTCTGATGGAATGTTGCCATGTTGGCCTTGGAGGATTCTGATTTAAGCTCAGATCAAATTCAAGACCAATGGAGATAATTGTGTAATGCTCCTGTTTGTACTGTTAACACTTACAAAAAGATGCTTATATTTTAATCAGGATTTAAAATCCATTAATCTTTTATGATCAAATTATTATTATGATTATTGTCTCCATTGTTCTTGATAAAGTGAGTTATCTATCAGACCTGAAGTGTAACATGGAAAGATTGGCAACAAGATAGATCTGTGATATAAATATAGGCATTTATATAAGATTAATATATATTATGATGTAAGAAAAGTATTACAATTAATAGTCGCATTAAGTATATGATTCTAACTTGAATATATGATTCTAACTCTGGTAATATGTGTAATTTTTCAGTTTCATAATAATATATTGAAAACAGAGGCCAAATTGACATGGTTTTAGTCGGGCCAAATTAATCTCATATAGAGATATAACAGAAAAATAGAAAAAATATGTTTTTAGCAAACAGGTCTAGACTCCGTGAGGTGTTAATATGCTTATTGTTAACAAGGAGAGGGGTTATATTATGTATATTTTATGTTACCCACATATCATGCTCACAGTTTCCCACTTGCTGAACCTAACCCAATGATGCAGCCAGTAAAAAAGTCCCTGGTGAAATAGGAGTGTGGAATTTGTAAAATCCCTTTTGACATTTTCCAAACAGATAAAGAGATAAAGAACATTGTCAATTTAAAACTAAAGGCACCCAGGGAAAATATCATTTTCTTAAACTTTCAAAACTCCAAAACTCAAATTAAGAAATGTAACATGGCTTATATGCATGGTATATAATGTTAAATGCAGGGTTAATGATAACTTTTTGAAATTAGTAAATTAACAAAACTTTGAAAATGTTTATAACACCAAGCACTATATTGTCATTGTGATGTCACAACCTTTGAGTATTGCCTGAAATCGTCACACATATATTCATAGTTTGTTTGTATATTTTTTAAACTGAGATGAGATGAAATCCAACACTTCATGAATTTAACAATACTATGTTTACCCTACAAGAAGCCTACATTAATGTATGACGGTGATATCAAGTGACACACAACTGTGATCTAACAGTATATATATAATAACATGATTTGTTGGAAGAGAGTGACACTGGAAAAAATAAAGCACCACATTTTCCACCTCAGCATATATTCATGAGGAATATTTTACCAGGACTGAATTGTTATTTTCAAACAGAATGCCACAGCAAAAGGAGAATATGACAATAAAAATAATTACCATTAATTAAAATAATTGAAATTCAAAGAACAATTGAGAAAATGAGTAAATAACACAGGTTTTAAAACCATAATTGGATGTACTTGGTTATATTTTATTCTGGTGAAATATTTTTCCAAGATTGTGTGAAAGGAAGAGGAGATGCATATTTGCAATGTATGAATGCAATACCTAGATTTCAGCTGAGCCCAACCAGATTGGAGTGGATTATGTGCAGCAAATCACAAAAATTAATGTGATAAAATTTGTCATTTACTCAGGAGCTTTTGGTGACACTTAACATCTATTTGGCCATGCATTAATTTAAGCATGTATAATACACAGGACCATCTTATCATGTATCACATGACAACTTAAAGGTTTCAGACCAGATATTAAATGGGATGTCTGTAATTCACATTTTGTGTGAATGTATGCATGCAGGTCATGCAGGTTAAAGCTATGTAAATAAAGTATAATTTATTTTTTTATGTTAAACAGTTGTGTAGAGTTTTTTGTGTTACTTGAATGGGTATGATAAACAATATATCTTCTTGCATACCTTTTGAAACACACAAAATGGCTCACACTGAAAATAGTAAGAGCCTGTGAATTAATATTTTAGATATAAAAAAGGTATTTATTGCAGAAATCATAATCTATAATACTGAATGCTTATAATATGGAAGTACAGAGTTTAGGATGCTTGCAGCCCCCGGTCAATTCTCTGAAAGTATTTTGGATGCTCTTTGATCAATTTCAGAATTTACCGATGAGTTTGAAACTAATTCCCAAATTGGTATCAAATGTCATGCTTGTCTGAAAGCTCCCCAGTCATTCCTTAAAAAGAGTAGGGCATTGGCTTTCAGTGGCAGGCTTCTGTTTCACTTTACATTATACTATACTGACATTCTCTATACACTGGCAATGATACAGGTATTCAAGTCGTTTTGTCTGATATCTGGCATCGTGAAAGTCCTGATCAGAGCAATTGTTTACTTATGCACTTTATTTTCTGTCCATTATTTCTTTGCATAGTTACATCTTGGTTTAGCTCTTTAACTGCTCGTCTAAATATTTGTAATGCTTTTCATGATCGTTTTATGTCATCTGAAATATATCATTCACCTAACTAGCCGGCAAAGCTCTGCATTCATTTATGTCTATGGCTTTTTGACCTTTTATCAATACCTGGCTGTAGTTTGTTTCCTAAACTGAAAATATGAGAAATTTCTGCCTCTTTGCAGGTTTGATATTTCTTGGCACACCTTCAGTTATTTTGTAATTGGTGTCTGACCATGCCATGCTCAACATGCACTATTTTACCTGAAACCTATTCTGCAATAACTGAAAAAATGCATGAATGAATGACTTTGAAGAAGTATAGGTTGTAGCCCACAGAACGTTTCATAGTTTTGTGCTTGCATCATTAATAATAATGATAAATTTCTATAGCGCTATTTCAGATCCAGTCTGTTCATGGCGCATTAGTGTTTAGAACAACCACAAGAATAGTAAAATTTGAACCAAATGGAATAATTCTGTTGTACATGTGATATTCCCTTAAAAGAAAATACCAAACTTTGAGAGGAATATCTTTGGCATGGAACCAGCATGGGAGATTAAAAAGGTGAAAAGTAGTATTGTAAGTGCATTCACTGCTATTGTGTTGATGGCAAAGTCATTTAAATGATCCAGTGATGACAGTCTTCAAATGTGAAATTCAAAATGGTCTGAACTCAATCTGAAACATCCAAAAATGACATTTCTGGAAGGGGATAGGAATCTTCAGGTTAATTTTTAAGAGTTTCGGGTTTTTTCCTGAATGCTGACTTTCATCACTGATGATCGTAGTCAAGCTGTTAAAGAACAAAAACTATGGGGGTTGAAAATTGGACAAAATGCCTCCATATCTTGTAAGGGCCTAATATGCAAAGATTTGCCCATCTCTAACACATTGTCGTCATGATAAATATGGTTTTTTTTCATTAAGTTCACCCTGGTGGCAGATAACAAAATTTCCCAAATATGTCCTCAGTGGGAGTAGTACATTGATTGGTAAAAGTATAAATCATTGCATAAATGAATTTTATAAAAGTTGATATATATATATATATATATATATACTTCAGTCTTCTTGTACTTTTTTGAAAAAGATTCCATTTTAGTTTAAAAAGAAAGTAGTCCCCTGAAATTAAAAAAAAACAAAACAATTATTTCTCTACAATACATTAGGATCATTCTCAACAGAATAACTCTAATGAACATAGTAGCAGAATGAATTCAATGATGAAATATACATATTACAACACATTTTTAAAAATAATTCTATTTTCATTGTATCAATTGTCTTCCATCAATTTCCTGCTGTCTAACAGTAAATACACCATGTAATAAGTAGGTTAAGATAATAGCCACTATGGCTTTTTTATATATATAAAACGTAAAAGTAAAACCAAATTTGTCTAATAATCTAACTTTGGCAGCATTGTTTTTTATTGGGAGAATTCTTTGATGATTCCACATCTGCATGGGTTCCTTTTAATTTTTTTGTTAAACGTAAAAACTTAATTTGAATTGAATTCTGATCTGTATTATGGGGGACGATAGTGAATTTATATTGAGATTATTTTCCAACTGTCTGATAGAGTGGCATTTGGGGAATTGGCCTTGATAGTCAAGTATGAGTACTAACAGGGATGCATAAAGATGTCTTAATGTATTCCTTATATTAACCAGACAGTGGAAAGACACCTAATTAAAAGGACAGTATCTGTGACGGATGACAGTTAAAAGATAAATAAGTTGGCAGTGTGTAGCTTTTACTAATTCTTTTTCACTTTATGTATGCAACCAGGTTTTGAGGAGGGATACATTGATGTGAACTAAAAAGGGAGGAATTCCTGGTATAAATAAATCTAACGATTAAATATGGTCAATATAATTACATGATAAAGCCAGAGTTTTAGATAATATTTTATGTTTTTATTGCCAGAACTTTATACGAAAGTGGGCATGATCAGTTATCAACTAACCAATGTAAGCACATTTCCAGTAATCAGTTTAGCTGGGTTGAAGGTTGACCAACATGAACAACTGCAATGTAGATTGACAACATGGGTGGAGGCCCTGGTGCAGAGCAAAGTACAAGTCATTTTGTGCACTGATAACAGGAGTGATAGTTAACCACACAGGTGGGAATTGATATCATACCTGAACATCTAAGAAATCAAACATGCATATCCTCTGAAGTGCAACTACACACTTACCAAACACAATATTTCCACTGTGAGATACAAAGCATTAAAAAGGTAAACTTTCCACAGGAGATGTATAAAAAAATGTTTTGCCCTCGCACCACCCCTACCCCCTGAGCATTAAGCAATGAGTGGTCCTCCAATTGCAGCTGTTACTATGTCAAGAGAGCTATGCACGATACTTATTGGTCATCAGATTAACTTCATAGTTGGAGATAGACAATCAGGACGGAAACATCCTCATTAGATCATGTCGTCTGACATACTGGACAAAGGATGACATTGTGACATCAGACAACCCACACAGGTAGGTTGAAGTCTGGTGCATACATCACCGTGGTGTGCATATATTAATTATGATGCCGCCAAAGCCTGAAACTTGTGGAATCCATTGATAAATGTGTAACCAGCTTTATCACCTTCCTGGATGATCATTGTTTATGACTAGATGTTATGCCACCTCAGCATAATATGTCAGAAAGCATCGATATAATTAGCAGCTATACTTGACTATATCCTGCTCACAGTAAGGAGAACACGAATCCAAAGCTTATATCATATCATTTGTGTTTATCTCACCTTATATATCAGATTTGTAACTGATATATATTTGTAACTGATATAATATATATATATTTGTAACTGATATAATATATATATATATATTATACAAATATGTACCTGGGTGTCGTGCAATATGACTTTTTATGGACCTTCGGAAAGTTATATTGCACTCGGCTGCGCCTCGTGCATGATCTATGATCACTGTGTTAATTACTGCCATTGTTGGTTTAATTCTAATTATTTAGTGTGGCAAACCTGGACATTGTTGTGATTGCTGTCGTCTGCTTCCCAGTCTGCAGGTCACTCAGAGCAAGCTGGTGACGTCATTATAGCTGGTTGACGTCATCAGTGCAGTGGAAAGTATATTGACGTGCAATATAATGCATCTGGTCAATAAAACAATTTAGAGAAGCTCATGTGACCAGGAATTGACCAATCACAGCACAGAATACACAGTGATCATAGAATAAATATATATATATATATATATATATATATATATATATATATATATATATATATATATATATATATATATATATATATATATATATATATATATATATCATATTATTATTTTTTTTATATATTATCGTATTATTATTTTTTGATTTGATGAAATGATGTACTAATGTAAATATTGTGCTTTTTAAATTTTTGGATATTTTATATGTTTCAAATGTTTCAAAAATAGTCTCGTATCTCTTCTAAGAAAGGCCTATAAAATGTTTAAATCGTGCTTTAGATTTAAAATGTAATAGGATGAGACTAAGGCTGTGTTTCCATATTTGCAGTGCATCATGCAGCGCGTCATGCAGTGCGTCAATTTTTTTTCGCACACCATACTGAACCATAGAGAACCGCATCAGTTTGTTCTCACTGCACGTGCTGGTCAATGACGTCATGTCAATGGTTGGCACATGCACGAGGCGATTACGTAACGCAAATATGATGTACCATATTTGCGTACGCATCGGTATCCCTGCACGTGCACGGGCTGTGAGAGGCTGGAAGCTAATGCGGTTCTCTATGTACTGAACAATGCAGGTGTTTCCATGTATGCGTATTGCCATCCGTAATGACGTCCGTAAGCAAATTGACGCATAGCCTTTCGCATAGGGTAGCGAATGAAAATCTGACGCATAGGGTGACGCATAGGTTTTCCATAGGTTGCAAGCCTAATTTTGGCGCCAAATTGGAAGTTTGACCGTGAAAACATCACAAAACTGACGCATACATGTGAACACCGCATGACGCTCTGCATGACGCGCTGCATCACGGACTGCATTACGGACTGCACATATGGAAACACAGCTTTAAGATGATCTATTTACTTAACTTACTTCTATATAACCTTGGAGTAATAATGAATGGAGGCGTGACGGCCGTTATATGAGATATGGCGTCATGGTAACGCATTGTTTTACACAATGGATTCAAAATCCTTTGATCCTATCATAGTTGCCGACTTCAGAACAGTGAAAAATTGAAGATTCATATTTTTTAAAAATAAATTGTCCAAAGTTTTATTGAAGCATTATACCACATTTTGGTTTATTTTTTTTTAAAGAAAAATTCAGAATAGTTCCTCTTATGAAGCTTAGAATACCATTCACTCAAAATTACTTCAAATAAACCTATTCATTTCTATTCTGATTTCTTCAATACTAGATATTATGAAAAAAAGAAAAATGCATATTCTAAATCTTTTTTAATATTTAATAGTTCCTCTTATGAAGCTTAGAATACCATTCACTCAAAATTACTTCAAATAAACCTATTCATTTCTATTCTGATTTCTTCAATACTAGATATTATGAAAAAAAGAAAAATGCATATTCTAAATCTTTTTTTTTATACATGTTTATAAAACATTCATGATTCATATTCATATTGCTTTTTATAAACTTTTAAAACAAACATTGTTAATGATATAACATTTATAAATTTTTTGTTGCAATTTTTATTGTTATTTTTTGTTGATTTTAAATGATGACATGATATATATTAGGTCAATTTATTTATAACGGCGCATAAATTGGCAGGGCTATAAATTACATTTTCTGATAGTATTTTTTCCACTGAACAACTTGGTATATTTTTCTAAGCTGCCAATATATGCGCTAATAATTAAAAATAAACTTTAATGACAAAAATAACAAAAAAAGTACATGATTTCCCCATAATCTGAGAGGAAAATGGAAATTTTAATCATTTTCATAAATATGATATGAATTTGAAAATCTCGTCATAAAATCATCAATACTTGGAGCAGAGAAATAAAATTTATATCCCCATAATCTGCATAAATAAACAAACATTTCATTCGCGATATGTGTAGCTCTAAATTGTAGTTTTGATAACTTAGAATAGTTCTGAAAAAAAATTACGTCAAAACTTTCATATCTTGCACCTAAATGGCGTCATTATAACAATAGCCATGGCAACAATAGCCATGGCGGCATCTATGATATCCCCTCTGATCTTTCCCCGTCACCCCTCCATTCATTATTACTCCAAGATATAACCAAGGAGACAAGTTAATCTTACCTGACCACTACATTTTCTGAATTTTATAGGACCCAAGACAGGAACCTCAGTCAGAAAGCGAGAATATATTGTAAAAGTTAAACAAGTGTACATATCAACAATGGAAGGATTTAACAATGGTTCAGTCACAAGCACCTTGCCTCCACCTCTGCATGGCGAGGACATCCTGCAGGCTAGACCAATCGATGAAAGCATGGTACCCATCTATGAAATGCAGAACTTCATATTAGGCGAGGTTATGGTACTTCCACCACTAAGTGACCTGAACCAAAGTGTCAATCTTGCAGACTGGGATGAGGTAGTGGAGTCACTGGACACTGATCTGGAGATGTGGATGGAGCATTATATCAGCTATGTGATAGCAGCAGCCTTTGGTTGTCTTTTTGCCATTGTTATGCCCATCATAGGGTGCTGTATTTGTTGCTGTAGAGACCAAGGCAAATGTGGAGCCAACTCTAGTCTTGTTGACCAGAAAAGAACCAAATATAAAAGATGGGCGTGCAATACTTTACTTGGATCTCTGGCCGTTTTAGTTTTGTTAGGGGTAGTGGCCACCTTTATTGCAAACCAACTTGTTTGGGAGCAAACGAGATCAACAGGCATCTCAGAAGTATTTCATAGTAGTCTCTCAAGTTTACAGAACTACAAGGAGAACACCTTACAAAGCCTGTGGAATTTGAAAGAAAATCAGTTTGAAGATGAACTGGAGCAGCTGGAAATAAAATTCAACAGTTTCCATGAAGATGTACAAAAGGGAATTGGAGATGACACTAATGCTGGTCCATTGCTGCGAGATTTTGAATCATACACTGAAAACAGCATCCCGTCCTTAATGGAAAACATAATGACCGCGCAGAACCTCACAAACTCTATTGTGTCAGATACCACATCTTTAGAATCTTTGTTAGAAGATATGCAAAGGAATATGACAATAGATTTAAATAATTGCACCCAAGATGAATGCTTGATAGCACTTGAATATGTGAATAATTTGACATTGGTTGCGAACTACAGCCAAGTGGAAAGTTTGGATGATATTTTGAACATGCTTATCAGCGTGACAGAAGGTAATTACACAATATATGATATTTATAACAATTCACGGTCAGAATATGACCTCATACAACAAGTGGTCTATGACGAGAGCATTGATACTCTTGATGACATTGCAAGCGAGGCTGCAGTTTTAGATGGGCAATTTGAGTTGTATCTTAACAAGACACATGACTTTATGGATGATATTGATTTCAAAGAAGCTCAAGATTTTGCCAACCAAACATTATATCCAAACATTGAACACTATGACGACATAAGGTACTATGTGAGTGTGACTATCAACAGTCTTTCATTGCTAGTGATTACTGCTTATTTTCTCGGTCTTTTATATGGTGTCTGTGGAGAGAGAGCGGGCCCAGGTGCCCTCTGTTGTAATCGAGGTAATGGAGCATCAGTTCTCATCACTGCTGTGACTCTAACATTTGCATTCTGCTGGATATTCATCATGGCAGCAACGCTAACTTTTGCTGTAGGCGGCTTGTCATATACAGAGTTTTGCCGCCATCTTTTACAAAGAGAAAGAACCCAAGATCTGGAGGTAATTGATGACACCATGACATCGTATTTGAATATTTCTGTTCATATTGGGGATGTGATGCTCAACTGTAGGGAAGATATGCCTTTTTATCAGGCATTTAAAATAGAGGATAACATACCTGAGTTAAATATATCATCAATATTTGAGTTAGACAAGTATGAATTTGATTCATTATTTTATGAGTTAAACAATGCAAATTACACACTGCCAGAACTGGAATTGTTGGACGAAGATGGCAGAGAGCTCTTGTTGAGTCTTGATAAGGCGATTATGCTGACAGACTTCAACTCCTACCATCAACAACTAGATGCGCCCATAACGTCAGTTGACTTGATCCACTTCGCAGGATTTCTGAGAAATGCGTCCAACACACTTAACGATTCGGTCACATCAAACTTGTTCAATGAATATGCAGAAGTAGTGGAAACAATAAAGTTAGAGTGGATTAATCCAATTCATAAACAGGAAGAGAGCTTAGAATCAGCACTTCATGCAGCAGAGAATGACATGTCATTCAATATTTCTCGGTTTGTCATCAATATTTTGGAAGCAGAAGATAAGATAGATGATGATATACTAGTGTTAAATGTACAAAACATCACTGTCGCCTTGCAGGAGGATTTAAGGAATCTTGCTTATATCATGGAAGACAGCATCACAAATGATGTGGGTAAATGCAATATTGTGTACAACTCTATATGGAATAGCATCACCAGTGTTTGTGTGCAATATCTCTATCCATTCAATGCATTCTGGTTCGCACATGGTTGGTGCTTCTTTTTTTACATTCCACTCATCATTGTTGCCTTTTATGTGGTGAGTTTGTACAGAAAAACAGACAAGTATCTGGCACCCACAGTGCTGACATCTAGAGGGAGTGTGCACAGAAGGAGAAGGCGCACTCTGAGCGCCGCTGTGCAGGATGTGGCTAGGAGGCAGTCAGAGTCACAAAGATTGGCGGGAAATGAAATGATGGAAATGGCGGAGATCAGAGATGGTTTAAGCACGTCTCCGCATGCTCACAGGGCAAATGTTCAACTTCACTACATTGAGCCTTCAGCACCAGTTGAGCCTGCAGGAAGAGTTCGTCCTGCACCATCACAATCAGATAATGCCCAGAGTGATGTTGATGATGGGGGTTTTGGTGATTATGACAGAAGATGGAGGGGTGTTTATATTGTAGGATCTGGGGATAAAAGAAATGATAGACATTATAGAATGCGACCCGCAAACAATAGGCAATATGGCCCCTCAGATATTCCACCACGTCAACTCAATGAATCATACTTTTAATTAAGGCAACACAGAAGAGCTTCTTAAGAAAATCAAATACGAGTGAATAAGATAATCTTTACTGTTATATCATCTTTTTAATAGGACACATATCATTTCTAATTGTAAACCCACTTCCTGATCTTCTATGTTACCAATTTTAACACAAAATAAACATTTTGAAATGAAAATATATTTTATTTCACGGTAACGTTAAACTATCACAGATTCATGTCTCTATGTTATGCTTAATTTTACAATGACAGTGCATTTATTGGAATAGGAAATTTTTATACAATCTATTTTAATATTTAACTTGTAAATTAAAATTCCTGATCGTGACAGATATAAACCATTGATTTAAAACAACATGTAAATAAATATGAGTAAGGAGATGGGCTCAGTCAAAGGCACCAATATAAGCAATGCTGATCTCTCCCGTGGCATGGGTCCCTGGCACAGTTATAGAGTCAGCTCGCCAAAATCTGTCATTGTAATATACTGAAAAAGACAATGACCCAATTCAAGACATTTGTTTTACTATTGATAGATAAAAAGGTTTGTTTTGGCAACAAATATTCTGAGAATATTCAGCATCATTAGAATAAAGAAATGTTTTGATGAGCTATTCGACGAGTATAGTCGTTATTGATACTTGTGAATACATACCTATTTCCTTAGGTTGCATAGTTATCTGTATAGGTTTACATTCAAACAAACATTCCCTTTTAGGAATGAGGACCAATGTCCTAGACCCATGAGCCTGCACATAATACATATTGCGGAAGGCACCAGGGGGCTGAAAGAAAACACATAAAGCTATATTATGTGGTTTGACCAAATTAAAATTATCAGCAACACTATTTTAGATTTACAAAATAAGCCTATAAAAGTATCTTGATGACCTTGATTTCACATAGAAGTTACAGTGTCACTCAGGTAGTAATGGCATATATGAAAATCACAATTCTCTAACCAATTGAAGCCATTATTTAAATAATATAAGTGGTTACACACCAAGGTATATGGCTTGGCTCTGGCACCATCCAAATACAAAAGAGTTTGGAACGAAACCTCAGCCCCTTTGGGAATGAAGTAAGGTTTTGGAAATAGTGTTCTGGTCACTCTTGAAGATTCAATCTTCCATGACACCCTGAAGCATAAAGACATTGCAAATATTTTGAATCTTACTGTACTTCAACCAGCCATTGTTCCTCCAAGAATTACAAGAATATGTGTAGGATATCAAAAAAGATGGTTTTGAATAAGACCAGGGAGTATATGCTCACCATAATGCATGAAAGAAAACCAAATTCTTCACATCCTCTTCATTGTGTAGTTCAAATAATTCCTCAACAGCTTTTATGCTTGTATTTGATATTTCCAATAGGGTCAGTCCGGACATAATTTTGGATTTATTGTCATGATATAAATCTTTAAGGTTGCCAAAGGTGACAACTCTGTCCATTGCATCCTGTAATAATTGAGTAAAATAAAAGAATAATATACAATATATGTCAGCAGTATTTAAAATGTTATATTTGTGTGATGTCGCAAAAAATAATTAGCAGTTTTATTTATTTCACTCACCTTAAATATAACTGGTGTAGCAGTATCAAGAAATTGTTCATGAAATCGTTGAAGTTTTTTCCTGGTTATAGATTTACATCTGGCAAGCCTTGCACAAGTTGAACAATCTAGCTCTGGCTCCAAAAAGAATGGGTTTGTAACCAGACATTCATTATCAAGTATTTCTGCAGATATGAAAAAAAAACTCCATGTAGGTAATATATTCTGAATAATTCAGAAATCACTGTGGCGAACATGGAAGATATCCTGATTGACAGATCTTGTTAAAGGGCTTACTCAAAGATGATTTGATTAAATATGCAAGAGTGGGGTTCCACATGTAAGACAGATGGCCAAAAAAATCAACAAAACAAAAGGCACTCTCCCGGAACTTCTTTTTATGAGAATTATAGGGCGTACTGTATGTGTAAAGCGTGCCAGGCCAGAGCAAGGGTACACTTCCCAGCCTACATTGCTCATGCTGTGTCAGGTTTTGAATAAATAAAATGTAAAAAGTACTTACGAGGCAAATAGAGTGACTGTGTGATGGGTAACGTTGTCAGCCTCACCAATCTGAACAAATGGTAAGAATATGGCTGGATAAGTTGACGTACATAAACATCAGATTTTGGGTGCCATGATGTTATCACATACACTGCAAACACCAGCCCTATCAACATTACTATACCGCACAAAAAGCTTTTAAATATAAAGTGAAATGTATTCAACAGTTTTGAGAAAAAGGACTCTTTGACATTCTCACTGGGGTCTGAGAGAATGGCATTCTCAATACATAGGTCTATTTGCTCCTCAGTTAATCCCCAAGCCTGACCAGTGTTGTATACATTTTCTATTTTCTCTGCTATATGCTTGTACAGCTCTTTCTTATGAGTCTTTCTCAACATTTCAAGTTAGAAATGGATTGTGATAGCCAGCCAAAAAAAAAATGTTTGTTTTGATTGATTTGTACAAAACATCGCTGTCAATGAACATTTTATTTTTCGAACACAAACCAGCTAGTAATAAAAGTGTGTTTTAAACAGTGCACCCTGGTGGTAAGAATTGTTCCTATAAAAGCACTCATGAAATCACAGAGGTCACAGCCCGGGGGTCACAGGCAATTTTACATAGGTTTTGGGTATGCTTAAATGATATTTGGCCATATTTAAGTAGGGGAAATATGATGGTTACTAACATTTGATTGCGAAGTTTGGGTTAAATGCATTAAACTAATGGAAGGAATAAATGCTTGAAAAATTCATTTTATGAATGTTTTATATAATTGTAGATCATGCCACAGAATTTATGTTCCCAAATCAATGAGCGTGAAGTTCTTTCAGTTCCTTTGATATTTGGGACATGGGGAAAAATGTCATGTAAAATGATTTACATCCTGTCAAAAACGGACGTTTTCCTTCTCGCTTGATAAGTGAAATTTTCAGCACGATTTTTGGCCTCCTCAGCGTTGTGACACTGTTTTAAACAACTGAAATAGAATATACCTTTATATCGCTTCATATACCTTCAAACCCTTTTAGGATATGGGTAAAACGTTTTATAAAAGGGTGTATATCCTGTAACAAATTGTCAGTCCTATCACAATTTTTTCAGCATGTTTACAGCCTCCTGAGCATTATGACACTGTCTTCGCAGGTTTTTGAGTATTAATACGATTGTTTGAGGCAATAAAATGAAAGTAGAATATATGAGTAGGAGAGGTTGCCTTTTCCTTGGATAAAGTTGTGGGATAGTCTTTACAAATTTTGAGGTACTAATGATGGGGTTAGACACACATCTTAGACATGTCTAGAACATATCCTGAAGCAAAATAAAGTAGGGGATATGGTCCTTTTCCCCTGATAAAATCAATATTTTCCATTGTGAACATAATTGAAGTTTTCAAATGCGATCATTCTAGTTAAGGCACTGTATCACACATAAAGCTTTAGCATATTGAGTAATAGTCTCTGTCATGTAATTTTAAATATCCAGTTAGCACAGGTTCTATGACATGAAACCATTAGCGTTTGCAGAATGTACAATATGCTGATTCACTCAACCTTTTTGATATCAGGTTAGCATAGGTTCTCTATTCCCACTGCCATTAGCATAATGTGTAATGGACTCTCCTACGATTTTTGTTATCCAACTAGCATGGGTTCCAAGATCATTCATGCCATTTTTGAATGGGCTGTGATCTGATTCAGATAGATTTAATTTGGATAGATTTGACCAGAATAGACTAGATAGGAATAGTATATATTACATTACAATATAGATAAGGCTATATAAAAAGTAAATTAGATAAGAATATATTATAATAGATGACAAAACATTTGAATTTAATAGATTAGCTTAGCATAGAGTAAGGTATAGATTTGAAAAGTTTAGATTGGAATATATAAGATTAGGTTAAAATATAAATAGATTACAATAGAATAGATTAGAGTAGATAAGACTAACTAATTTAGAACAGAATAGATTGGAATAGAAAAGATTAGAAGAGGAAAAAATAGACTGGAATAGATTAGAATATAATAGAAAATATATAATGCAATAGATTTGATCAGAAAAGGATACATTTCAAAGTCAAATTTTCACCTCGGCCATCAATAGCAATGCCTGAGATACACAATAAAACATTCAATATTGAAGCTCTTGCCAAAGGCCTAAAACTACAAAGGTCATAATTGATACTCTAATGATACAAACTATGGTTCCAAAAACTTCAAGTACGTTGGGATCAAAAGAGATGTGAAGTAAATTTAAGACTAAATTATAAAGTAGTTTTGGTTTTTTACTTGTTCTGACATTAAGGTCAAGTGATTGGCAGGCCCATTTATCTCAGTGAGCATTAAGGAAAGGCGCTGGTGTTCTAAGGCATCAGTCAAACAGGAGGGTACACGTGTTCAGGGGAGGTCTGATCACCCACTTTTCTGGGCATTCCTGTTTGCATGATTTATTTTAAAACCCATCTCTTAATAGCAGTTCATATGTTGTGTACAAGTATATATAAGGTCTCTCAAACAAGCTTGATTATTCTTAAGATGATATGAAATACAGAAAAGTATTTACGCATGATGAATTAAGAGTACATGTTCGGAATTTCAAACAGGAAGTGTAGTATTAACCAACCAATACGTTGGGAAGTAGGAAGTTTAAACGGGATGTAAAATTGACCAATTATGTGGTGTGTGCAGCTCAAAGCCAATGAATGAAGAGCAGAAGCTAATACCATGCAAAATGCGATACAGTGGTTGCACAGATGGAAATGTACAGTATTTAGGACACATACATACTGTACACAAGGAACTTCATTTCCCATACACCAGATATCATCATAGGATTCCTTCGTATACATCCTTTCAGTGCCCCTCGCTAGACCATGTACACTGAAATATTGTAGAGGCCCCTCACAGGAGATGCGGATGCTTCCTGGCATTTTGCCAACTACGGTCATTTTCTTTCCCAGAAAGTACAATATAAAGAGTTCTTTCTATCATGTAATGCGCGTGTCCAGAAGGTACAAGTGTGGGTGAATAACTTTGAGTTATGATTTAAAAGCTGTCAATGAAATTCATGAAATAATACCTCTCTCTTCTATATTATTCATGGGTGCGATTGTTGGTTGGGGTGGGTACTTTAGTCATGAGAAAGGGTGGAAATCTATTGGTGAATATGTTCAAACTCCAACCAGTAGTGTCTTTGATTAAGTTAGGAAAATACATGATCTCTCTAAGCATAGTATGATGATTTGAAATAAAGATCCCCTTTCACTCTTCCAAATGAGTAGGGCATTAACTCCAAATGGCAGGGTCTGTTTAACGTGATAAAACATTTTTAGTGCCTAAAAGAGTAAAGCAAAGAATCAAAATGTACAATCTATATATCTTCTTGGCTTTATATTGTTTTTGCTGTAAATGTACTAAATTAAAGACCGTGAAAATTATCAAAAGTTGACGATTTCCAAATAACCCCTTGAGAAGTGTTACAGCGGTGGTTGTGGTCTGGTTGCAATTGTTCACACAAGCATAACCGTGTCTTAAAGTATTTTGACATCCTCTGTCCCAGGTAGTAGAAGGCAATCATTGGTGATGTTCACAAATCAAGGTCTGCTTCTTGGAACTTAACTGTAAGTATTTAAAGTCCATTCTAGTTTTTTCACACATTTAACTTTCATTATGGCATATCCAGATCAAAGATTGCATGATTGCCATGATATTTCATTTTTGCAAATTACGCCTTTTTCATTTTTGTACAACTGGAATCGTGTGTGCATGTCATCCCACAAAGTCCTCACAGAGGAAACAGGTAGGAGGAAAGTTCTCATGGAAAATTATTTTTTTTTACCACAATAATGGTTTATGCAAATCATGGCATGTGTACGATAAATATTTCGAATATTGCCAAATATTCACACAGAGGAATACCCTTCAGTGCATCTGGTTGGTGGTTTACTGACATCATTTCTCTCCTTTCTTCATGACACTGACATAAGTTTTCACGGATTGGTGGATGCAAGAGCTGCCTGAAACCTTACAACAAGAAACATTTTTGGTTCAAACAAATCTACCTTTCATTAGGAATATGACAATAGTATTTCTGTACCCATTTGGTCTTGTGATCATTTGTACTCAATTGATATTATTGGGGCAAATAATGATATATATCCAAAACCCAATTGAGGTACTGCTTATCCATTGTTTTGGTCGCATTAATATTGTGAGTACTTACAACATCAAATGAGTAAAATAATTATGAAATAATATCAGCAACAATGCCCATATCAGGTCAGCTTTCGAGCCTTTGAACCATTTAATAATAATAATAAATAATAAAAAAATTTGTATAGCGCTGATACCAGACAAGTCTGTTCATAGCGCTGAGCTCAGGACATGCATCCTGAAGAGATGAGTTTTCAGCCTCTTCTTAAACGAGGAGACTGAAGTACTTGTCCTAATATCAGTAGGTAAGGAATTCCATAGTCGTGGACCAACAGATGAGAAGGCCCTGTCACCTACTGTCCTTAGCCTGGTAGTTGGTACTTGTAAGTGGGTGCCGTCATTGGATCTTAGACAGCGTTCACCTTCCTTAATCAGGAGTAGATCCCGTAAGTAAGGCGGAGCCTTACCATTTAGGGCTTTCCAGGTTAATAGAAGAATTTTAAAATCAATTCTCGCGTGAACAGGAAGCCAGTGCAATTCCTGCAATTTTCCTGAAATGTGATCGAATTTCCTGATTTTTCCTACTACCCGTGCTGCAGAGTTTTGGAGGTATTGCAGTTTCCTGATGTCGGTTTTAGGAAGACCTGCCAGAAGACCATTACCGTAGTCCAGGGTCGATGTAACAAAGGCATGTGTAAGTGTAACCGCGGTCTTCTCGTCTAGACAGTGTCTGATAGCCGCCAGGTTCCTAATGTGATAATAGCCCTTCTGACACATTTTCTTGATCTGGGCCTTCATGTCCATGCTGGAGTCAAATGTGATGCCAAGGTCAACCACTGATTGACTAGGAGCAATATCAGAGCCACCCACTCTTATTGTGTTTGGGGTACTGCCATGGTTGGTAGTATTGTACCTGTCAGTACATATGAGCATCTCAGTTTTTCCATCATTTATCTTCATCTTGTTTGATATGAGGAAGTTTCTGACCTCACAGACACACTCCTCTAGTTTGTGTCTGCTCATATCCATATGTTGGGGGGAGGTGTGATCTACCGGGATGTAGATCTGAGTATCATCTGCATAAATATGATAGCTCAGACCATATTTGGCAAGGATATCAGATAGGGGTGTCATGTAAATGGTGAACAGTATTGGACCCAGGACTGAACCTTGGGGTACCCCATATTTTAGGGACTTGAGACGGGATCTATGGATCCCCACTTTCACACATTGCTTCCTGTTCATTAGGTATGACCGAATCCAGGAAAGTGCCTGACCTTTGACGTTGCATCTTTCCCTCAGTCTATCCAAAAGGATTTGATGGTCAATAGTGTCAAAAGCAGCGGAAAGGTCCAGCAACAGCAAGATAACTGACTTTCTATTGTCCAGAGCACCCAAGATATCATTTTGCACTTTTAACAAAGCAGTTTCAGTGCTGTGATACTCCTTGTAGGCTGATTGAAACTTGTCAGTAAGGCCATTCTTTACAAGATGGGGGACTAGTTGGTCTGCAACGGCCCTCTCAGTTAGTTTAGAGATAAATGTTAGGTTGGAAACAGGCCTATAATTTTTCTCAACCAGTTCTAGACCAAGTTTCTTCAACAGGGGTGTTATGATGGCTATCTTCATATTTTCTGATACTGCTGATTCCATCAATGATTTTTTTATGATGGAAGTAATTATTGGTAGGAGGTCATCTAAGAGGTCAAGTAAGAGCCAGGTTGGAATTGGATCCAGCTCACATGATTTCTTTGCAGACCTTTTGACCAATTTTCGTACGTCATCAATGGTCAAGGGTGTGAACCTTTCCAGACGTGTAGTACTATTGTTCGCTGAGTCAGCTGGCGGCATAGTTTGGGAGGATGGAGCCCTATCAATGTCCAGGCGAATTCTCTCTATTTTTTCAAGAAAGAATGTGTTAAACTTCTCAGCTTGAGTGATCTCACAGTCAGATTGGGGCATAGGTGTGTCCTTTTTCTTGTGCATGACTGTGTCAATGACTCTAAAGAGCTTTTTAGGGTCATGTTTGTTTTCTTCGACCAGTTTGGAAAAATATGTTGATTGAGCAGATTTAAGCATTGAGTTGTATTTGTTCCTCTGAGAGTTATACAGCTCTTTGTCAATATGAGAGCCAGTCTTGCTCATTCTTCTCTCAAGCCTCCTCTTGAGAGATCTTTCCAGCTTTAATTGGTCACTCATCCAGGGAACAGGTTTACGCTGAGTGACTTTGGCAAATTTGGTGGGAGCATGTTTATCCATGAGTGATGTGAGCTCCTTGTCATAGTAATCCACCATCTCGCTCAATGAGGAATGTTCCCAGGTTTCAGTTGCAACTGTTAGGGATTTGATGTCATTCCTCAGGGATTGAAGATCTAGTCCCTTATAGTTCCTATACCTTATCAGTTTTTTGGGGGGTTTGGGGGGTGAAATACCCAGATATAGTTTAATCATCTTGTGATCAGATATATACTCATCCACTAGATGGCTCTTGAGAAACTTGTTCCCTTTGAAAGTGATGATTAGATCAAGGGTATTCCCTAACTTATGTGTCGGTTCCTGCACCCATTGATTCATGTCAAAGGTCGATAGAATGTCATTGAACTTTATGACATCAGGTTTATTTGGTTTATTGACATGAAAGTTGTAGTCACCAAGGAAGATGACTTCATGATTGAATGACCCATAGTGTGCTACGAGTTGAGTGAACTCATCATAGAACTCAGAGTAGGTATACCTATTCTTGTCTGATGGTTCAGGTCTATATATGGTGACAAAGGTGAACTTCTTCCCTTTGATTAGAAGAGATGCTTCTAGGAGCTCCATTGTTGTCACCACTGGTTGGTTAAACCTGTCAGTTTTAAAGGGAAGCTCAGCACGATGAAGTAGACCCAGGCCTCCTCCCGAGCGTCCCTTGCGAGGGAGAGAGTGAAATTTTAGGGAACCATCCTCCAGTTCCATTTTCACTTTTTCATTATTTGAGTCTTGTAGCCATGTTTCAGTTACAAAGAGAACATCTAGGTTATGTTCTGAGAAGTAATCTTTCACAAGTAGGACCTTGCCGGATATGCTTTGGGCATTGCATGAACCAATCAAGAGTCGGTTTCTAGTTTTGTCATTGGTTTTTTGCATAGTGGCGACCCCAATAGTCGTGTTGTTAGATGGCATGCAGGTTATCAGTGTAGGAGCAGCTCTTCGTCTATTTTCTCCTATATTATAGGAGGCATTTTTTCTATTGGTTGTGGTTAGGTTAGCATGTTCAGTAGTTAATATGGACTCTGGTTTCATGCCAGAGTGGTCAGGGTATTGGTGGGGTGAAGTCTTAATGTATATGTAATGAGCCAGAATGGAAGTTAATCCAAATTGAATGGTCTTAATAGTGCTGTGATCTGATGGCACACCACTGACATCTAGTGGTGATTTCTGCAGGTACTCGCCAGAGCCACCTGTTGGAATTTTATCTGCACAGATGACAGAAATTTTGTTTTTAAGTGGGGTTGTAATATACAATAGAGATAGCATATTATTCATTTCACAGAGATAGACATTCATAGACATATTTTTGGGTGATAATTTTATTAAGTCAGATACTTTAAAGAATGTCAGATCAATATCAGAGAATGTCAGATCAATATCAGAGATTGAGACGTTATTGTTTAATTTTAACGTGTGATTCTCACATAGTAAGAAATGTTTAGTTTCATATTTGGGGTGGGATTGCTTGCAATTGGTCAGAGATTTTATTTGATCATAATCATACATCACATCATTTATACAACAATAATCTCTTACACAAGAACAAATACATATGAAACTGTTCAATCTAGTGTCAACACGAAATCTTTCACTAGGTGGCTCTGGCCAGTCCCATCAATCAAGTCCAAGGCGTTTATTGATTGCAGCCTTTGCACGATCAATGGCATCTTTCGTGCCTCGGATATATGCAAGTTTAGCTGCTTCTCCATCGTTGACGACGTCTTTTAGATTTATTTTGGCGCCAGTGTCCGCCTCCATTTTCTGGATGACCGCCCCATCCTTGCCAATTATCTTGCCCGCTGAACGGATGGGGAGTACCATAACCTCCTCGAGGAGTTTCTTCTTCTTGTCCTTGGCAGACGAGGTAGAAGGACGGTCCAAGACATTCTGGCGAGATCCCGCAAGAGGGACGGCAGACTTCCTGCTGGAAGACACGAGTTTAGCCTTTAGTGAAAGTAACACTACCGGCAGTGGGAGTCGAATCCACCACCTCCCGCCCTCCACTTATATAACCCTAATGAGTAAAGATGTTAGTGACATTGACATGTATATCCCGGGATATATACCGAAATAGTCAGACAAAGAAGTCATTAATCTTCAACGGTAGACAAAAAAAAAAAAGCGCTTTCAGAATCGGCCGCGAGTCATGACTATTTATGGATATCTGACTGTGCACATATTGGTGAAAGAATTATTGACTATTCATGCAGATTCTGATTTTTATTGTTTGGTTATCGGAATTTCAAGTTTCGAATGACATCAAATTCGAGGCAATGCAATTGAACTTCATTTCTAACGTGAGTATATACAGGTATCGACTATTAGCACCAGAACAGCATCAGTCCTCTGTTAACTTTACTGACTTAAGATATATAAAGCTTGGCCTAGTGATATATGGTTGTAAACACTGAAGAAATCCTGCCAAAACAACACTTCTGTGTTCAAGGAAGTTCACAGCCATTTATTGTGTTCATTTCTATTTAAAACCACTTAACCACATGGTGTCATACGCACAACTCACCCAAACAATATACAGGCACAAGTTGATATTATTTATTTAGATTGTATCAACCAAAACACAATCTTGAACATGATGTTGTGTGATAAACATGCCAAATGATGTTGTGTGATAAATATGCCAAAAAGCATTCATGAAACCACAGAGGTCACAGGCAATTTTAAGGAGGCTTGGGGTATGCTTAAATGATATGTGGCCATGAAACTGTGATAAAAGCAAGCTATCTCACTAAAATGAACCAAAATACACTGACCATGGTTATTGTGTTTTGCTGAAAGTGACTGCCTGTACTCTTGTAGCCACCAAGTGATTACATGGATACAAACATGTGACCTCTTGTGGTTTGTCAGGGTGATAGGCCTGTATCATTGTAGACACTAATAACTGTCCCATATAGGGACAGTAAACCACCTCGCAGGTACCCGTATGCTGTGGCCGGAATTCCTGTTACACGCCACTGGAAATATGTGGTCGTTGTTTGGGGTTTTCCTGTTCTATGTCAACCAATCAGAGTAATCCCAAAAAGGGAATGGATGATTCAGATTTTAGCAGAAGACTCACCTGCTTTGAAATAGCATAGAAATTTATGTATGGGAAATGTGATGGGTAGTAACTTTTGATCACAAAGTTTGATGTATAAACATTTATATTATGCAAGGATAAAGTTAATATCTGACTTAAGGCTTATTGGCTGCTGAAAAGAAGCTTATCCTGGGTCTCTCAGGTCTGACCCGAAAAGACATTCCTGACCTTTACTTGCAGAGCCTGGTATTCATGCCAGGATCTGCTAAGGAGAGTATGTAATGCAGAGCAAGATTAGTTTATTACCGGAACAACGTGCACTTTCTCTGCAACTGCAGTAAGAGACTCTTTTCAACTTTTTAATCCCCCCACGACTCTTCCTAACCAAAGACATTCCTCTCAAAGTTAGGTATTTTCCGTAAGGGGAATTAGTACACTTTCATACTCTATAATCTGATATATCAAGGTCGACAAATTATTGTAGTTTATACAGCATCAAAAAAGTGTTTTCCAGAGCCAAGAGCAATAATATATTGCTCTAGCCAAGAGCAATAATATATTGCTCTCAGTCCAGAGGTATAAAATTTCCAGAAGTATGGTATTCATACATGTAGTTTTTAGAGTTTGCAATAAAACTAACTTTGAAGAAATATATTAAGAGAATATAAACTACTGTTTGCTTATATTGCTATATCGTAATCTCATTTTAAAAATAATTTTAAATTGTAACAGTTTCACATCAACCACGATAGGCATTTCAAAATATACTTGGTACCATTACATTTCAGGATTTACAACGAGTAGGGCATAAGGAGATTGACAGACTTTGCTACTGCAAAATCGTGCCAATCATTTTGACATAGATATTTGCACTCAGATGTCTCAGGTAAGAGTCTCTCATTTCTAACTCATATTTTAAACCTTTACTTTTAATCAGTTGACAACTGTAAAATTATGGTTCATGGAAGTGTTCAATATGACAAATAAAAACACTAAAGTAAAAGAATGGTCAAATGATTTTGTATAAAATCTTTGAAGTTTGAAATAATTCTATATTCTTTGGTGATATTCAAATATCCTTCAGGATACTTAATGTGATTGACCAAGGTTCGTACAACAGGAACCATGGATTTGATACCAGAGGAGGTCCGCAAATTGATGAGAGATGGCAATCCACATAACTTCCGCCAAAACCTTAAAAAGCTTGCAGATTACAGACGTATATATTATAAAGACCATGGTTGGAAGGAAATCGTGGGGAGTGACTCTTTTCAAACATACATCCAAAAGACTGTTGGGTATGTTGCAAAACTTCCACAATCCGCATCAAAAGGTTCGATGGTGATCTCTCTTAGGAACATTCTCCAACCATTCTATAATATTGATGATATGCTTCAGTCATATCTGCTTGAATTCAGAGAGCCTGTGTATAATATTGATCCTCCCCAGCCTGAGTATAAACATTCCCCTGCGCCTGATATTGTGCAGTCTGTAGGTATACCAGTAAATACCATAGGTAAGGTAATTGTCAGAATTACAGACGGTTCTGAACCTGTAATTACTACTAGTGATGCTTGCGAATCAAGTCGGGATATGGTTTGGGGGGGCTATCCTCAGAGGTCTCTACATGATACAAGCCCTCCCACACCCACTTCATGGGCGACACCACAATTATCAATGGAGATTGTCAATGAAGCCAGTGCCCCATTTATCCCATGTGACGAACCAAGACAGGTCACATCTCCAATCTCTCAGCCTACATTTGATAATTCCACGGCCAAAGCACGTCCTACACAGAGTATCAGTGCAGATGTAAAGAGAGAAAGTGAAACAAATAGGGCATTCAGACAGGTAACGCTTACTGAACTATTACAAAGTCTGGGACTTGAAATGTACTATCCTCAAAAGCTTACCGCAGATAAAGTACTCACACTGTCAAAAGATATGATGGATTCCATGCCACCAAGAACTCTTCTTCAAGTTCCCTGGTTTTTCCTCAGGAACGTCATGGCCATCAATAATGGAAGCAGGGAGGAATCTAGTTGTATGCAAGAACAGGAGAGCAACACCTCTCCCGGATTTGGTGATATTTTTGGCAATGACTCTGGATGTAATACATCACAGTTCAGCCAAAATGGAGAGTTACATGATGTACATCCATTGGACTTAATCACTGTAATCTTCTTATGTGCAGATGATTTTTTGAGGCAGATCCTTGCTGAGAAAATGGCAAAATGTCAATTTGGAATACCCCTGATTCTGCCAAATGGAGAACAACAGAACAAGGATAGTGTCCTTCTGTGGAGTCTTCGAACTATTGTGCGAGAGTGGAAAGACCACAAGAACAAGGCTTTGCAAGAAGCTGCATTGGTAAAACAAGATGTGGACCTTGTTTCTTTCATATCATTTGGGGAAGACAAACTTAAATCTAAGTTTGTCAACCTTATGCTTAGTCCGGCTGATCACCATCACAATTTCTTTTGGAACAAGGAACTTCGGGGTGGCAAACTGGAACCATTCATATCTAATGGGTTAGTTGAATTGCTCTGGTATCTTCCAAGTGGAGAGAGGTCAGACCGATTTCACAGTCCAATGGCAGTCACAAATCTCAGAGGCAAGGGAGCTGACTTCACTCATACCACAAGCCTTTTAACTGAGAAATCAACCGTATCCTGCCTATTTGTGGAGGAGATCACCGATGACATTGTTGATATCTTGTCAAAAAACAGAAAGAACACAAACATTTTACTTGTCATTTTTTACAAGGAAAATAACAGGGATAATGTCCAGAAACAGCTCAAAGATGTTCTACAAAATATCGACATTCATCGTGATCACATAATATGGCGATCAGTAGAAGAGGCAAGTGTATTGTGTGATGATGTGTGTAAAGAGCTCAAGGACAAATTGACAAAAATGATTTCTAAGAAAAAGAGAAAAACCTCCATTGAACAGTTTGGAACCACGGCTTTAGAATATGGGTTTACAGTTGATGAAAAGAAAATCAAATGCTCCACAGGAAGGAAACATGCTGATGAGATCCTGAAGGAAATGTCAAAGATTGATGTCAATATTGCAAAATCGAAATTACTTCCAAATCAAGGGGTCATCAGAAAACAGATTGTTGAAATTGAAAAAGAGCAATCTCGGTTGAGATATTTTGATAGGAATAAAGGGAATAAAGAGGAATATATGATACAATTAAAAGAGAGAATTGTACAATTACGCAAAAAACAACTGGAACTAGGAGCATCTCGTCCAATTAAACTATTCATTGACTATTTGAACAATCCTGATAGCAGTGAAAGAAAATACTTTTTGCAATGGCTGAAGATGGGGTTTGATGAGTATTGTCAGAGGTTCCGTACGCCATTGCAAGACAAGTACCAATCGCTAAGGATTAACAACAACTCAAAATACAAGAAGTTGTTGAAAGAGGTAGATCTTCAACTTACAGAGGGAGCATTCGGATTAGAGCATTTTTTCCGTGAGTTAGGACAGATATATGAAGCCAATATTGCTTCTAGAGAATCAAGAAGCTCTCCCTTGGCTGTTTGGATACGTAGTTTACCAGACATTGCTGCCAATGCTCTACTTGATGGCTATCCCCTTGAAGTGGTCGATGGAGATTCATCTAGTGTGCCTATAGGGTGGATAGAAGCAGTACTGGAGAGGCTAAAAGAAAAACTAGGGGGACATGCTAAGATGTTTTCATTGTCAACACTTGGCGTACAGAGTTCTGGTAAATCCACCTTACTGAATACGATGTTTGGTCTCCAATTTGCTGTAAGCAGTGGGCGATGTACAAGGGGAGGGTACATGCAGTTAGTTGGTGTGGATGAGAATCTGAAGAGGATGATTGGTTGTGACTATGTAATGGTGATTGACACAGAGGGACTAAAATCTCCTCAACATTCATCAATAGAAAATCACAACCAACATGACAATGAACTGTCCACACTTGTTATTGGCATGTCAGACATAACATTGATTAACATTGCAATGGAATCCACAAAGGATATGCAAGATACACTGCAGATTGTTGTCCATGCCTTACTGAGAATGAACAGTGTAGGTGAGAACCAAGGATGTCATTTTGTGCATCAAAATGTTGCTGCTTTGGGAGCTAAGGACAAAACATCAAGAGAAGCTGATCAATTTCTGGACGATCTGAATGTCATGACCTTGGCTGCAGCCAAATTAGAAAGACGGCATGAAACTAAATTTACAGATGTCCTTGAATATGACCCCAACATACATAACTCTTATGTCCCAGGACTTTGGCAAGGTACACCACCAATGGCTCCACCAAATCAAGGATACTCAAATGGTATCACGAAGCTGAGAGAAACCCTACTAAAGCATATTCGTCTTTTGCATTCAAAGAGGCCATTTTACACACTACAGAGTCTTTCCATCAAAATCAAAGACCTTTGGGAAGCCATCAAATCAGAAAACTTTCTCTTCAGCTTCAAAAATTCTCTTATGGTTGAAGCATTTATCATAACGAAACGTCTTTTTGGAGATGAGAAATGGACATCAACTGAAAAGGTCTATGAGGTGTTGCAAAAAGAAAAAATACACATTGAAAGCCTGACCTTGTCACAGATTCATAGCCAGGTGCAAAAGTCAAAGTTGGATTTATCTGCTGAAATTTGCAATGAGGCCAAAAGAGTAGAACAAGTTATGGTTGACCATTTTGAAACGTTTGAACATGCCCATCTGATAGAGTGCTACAGGGCAGAGTTTCTGCAGGAAGTGGAACGCATGAAAAATGATTTAATGCACCACATCCGTTCATCTTTGGATGATGCTGAAAAATTACAAATTGCTAATGCAAAAATGGATGAACTCAGTGCCAAAGGTAGTGAAATCATCAAAAGAAAGCTCTTCAGTGTGAACCCAAAAAGCTTCAGCAAAATATCTGGAGAGCAAAGTCGACAATTATTTGACGACATATGGAATGATGCCATTCAAGAGGTGTCCAATTCAAAACCAATTAGCAAACTCAAAGACATCGAAAATGATATACAAGAAATTTTGTACAGTTATTTGTCAACGCATGAACATCTTTTGAGTAAAAGGATCATGAAAATACATGCAAAGAACTACTCAACATTCCAGTTGTGCAATGAACACATGGAAATGAAAGGAAGGTTAAACAAACTAAAAAAGCTATGGAATCCAACACTTGATCAGAATGATGTTGGTCGAGTGGAAAATCATACACAAAACATCATCAGAATTGCCCACCAATTCCTGAAACGCATCGAAGGGAAAATTACTGGATTCCTCGGGAGAAACAAATATGTGGATTACGACAAGCATTTCACGCAAACTTTATTTCATGTATTGTTTCGTGAGCTTGATGCGTTTACCGATGACAGGGTTACAACAACACATCAATTCAGAGTAGACATTGCTGTATACCTTGCATCAGATGCTTTGAGAACCTTTACATACATTCATAACCGATATGTGGAAGAACAACATCCACATTCACAACTACAAGGGCTCAAAGAGCAGTATTATGCTTTGTTCCAATCGCACATTGGACAAACCAACTACGTTACTGTATTTTGCCGAGACTTTCTAAGGTGCATTATTGTAGACAATATTGCAAAAGACATCAATGATTTCAACTTGGCAAAAGAAATGAGAGCCGGTCTCGGCGAAACGTTTAATGATCACAAATCTCTTCAGTATCATATGATGGTGGATTTGGCAAAACAAGACACATTCGAAAATTACATTGAATACATATCCTTCTATGAATATGCAGTGAAGAGGTGGATCATGAAAGCTGCAGTAGAACACTTTACATCTACCAAATCCCAGGAAGAATCAAGATTCTACATGATGTGCAAGGATAGAATGAATGAATATGTTTTTCACATCAGAGATGCATTGAATAAGGCATGTCCTGAGGAAGGCACCTCATGGAAAGATTACTTATTATCTTTCAGCGAGATATTGCAAAACAACAAAAAGGTACTCAGGGTTGGCAGGGACTTACTGGATATGCAAATGAACATGGCAAAGCAGATAGACGACTTACGTTGGTTTGTACAAAGAGTAAATGAGCAGCTTGCCAATATTACAGAGGATCTAGTACTCCGTGAAATAGATGGATGGGACGTGGAAATCAGGATACGTACATCTGGAGTAGACCAATACATATATGATTATCTGGTAGGATGTTGTCAATTGTGCCCTTTCTGCAAAGCACCATGTGATCAGCACTCCCAAGACAAGCAGGGAAATCACCAGGCTCCCATTCACAGACCACAGGGCATAGGGGGATATAAGTTTGAAGAAAGTTCCAAACTGACAATTGATATTTGCCCTGTTTTAGTTCTGCCAAGTTCAGATGAATCATTCAAAAACCCAGACACTGATATGAAACCTGTTCTGTATCGCGAGTACCAGAACATCTATCCGGAGTGGACCATCATGCCAAATGCCAATCCCGCTGTTGCCATTTACTGGAAATGGATCTTTGCAAAATACCAAGATGACTTTGCAAAACATTATACAGGAAAACCTGCCGATGTTCCAGACAATTGGCATGAATATACATGGGAAGATGTCAAGGAAGACCTTGAGAAACTGTATCATACACATATCAAATAGATTATTTCTTCCAGGGAAGCATCTTCATACAAAGGAGCAGTTACCCAAGTCTGAAATATGTTTTGTTTCACAACTCTCAGCACTTAAATTGAAGAAGAATATTCACTTTATAAATCATGATAATTTACAACGGGAATGGGTAACCCAAAGCAATATTGGTGGATTTATATAATTATATAAAATTATGATCAGTTGCTCACAGACCTGTCCTGTTATATTTTCCAGTCTTGCGATGTATACCAAAATATTTCACGTTGTAAAATGCCAATATTGTGTGATCGATGTCAATTCTCCCTTCTATCATATACAACTGTTTTTTCTTATATCTCTTGGGACACAATTTTCAACTCCATAGAAAAATATTTTTTAAAAGCATTAGGTTACGTTTACACTTTCTAAAATGCTTTGCTATCTTAGCATTGTATGGATCCTTTAAATTTCAGGATGCACACAACTATTTTTAATCTAATTTGAAACATCAGATTGACAGAAATATGGTCCAAGAGTTTTCATGCCTTTAGATTATATATAAAATTACTATATATAGACACATGGCTGAGATCAAACCAATTCTTATCATTTCGTTTGCAGACAGCTCATGGTAGCAACTCTCACAAAAGCGTCTTGTATAATTGCATTTTAATTTACACAATGACCAAATGGCCCACTCAGTTTTATCTTCTATACAACACAACTATGGGTCATTATCATGATATATGTCATAACAATCTAACAATTATTTTTTAAATATAGATAGAGTATTACTCATTTGAAACTAATTCAAGAAATGTAAAAAATACCTACAATTTCTAACATATACTTAGTTGTATGTATGAAAATTAGAAATGGATTTTGCATGAAAACTTAGGGTGTCAGGTATCTATCTGTCTTTATATATTGGTGGCGTAAATTGTAAATAGTTTAAAAAAAGAAATCAATATAATGTTTATGATTTCAATCATCACGTTTGATATGGGATACATATGTCATCGATGTTAATTATAATCTCGATTAAGCAATGAGGCATATAGCATTATCAGAATGAACGATGAATTATTTAGCATTTCTAAAAATCAGCAATATCAATATTTTATGCTTTGTCTAAAGTTTATTAAAATTAAAGTTTAAAGAGACTCTCTCGGACAAATAACTGTTAGTGCCTCGCATCTTCTCAATGGAAATGTAATGTATTCGAAATAATAAGGACTAGATGTATCGTTAATTTCAAACAACTTTTAAAAAAAGTTTGTAAATGAATATATTTTTTAAAAGATAAGTGGTGAGAATTGTTTTCTATAAATTTAACGTATATACCATTAAATGCTAAATTGTAACAAATGATTTAGTGTTGTCTATGTCATTTTTTGAAAATCATATTATATAAATAGCAAATCGATACTCATAAATTTCTCCCAGTATATAAAGTTATTTTAGACACCCATTGACTGAACCAGAGCTACTTTTATAGCATCCATAATGTTATTACAGTGAATCTATAAAACATGATTTAAATTGGTTTTAATATTAATAAGACAAAGAAGTTTTAACAAAAAATATTTTAATTAATCCACAGCACATAAAATTTGGGCAAATATTTGGGTAAATATTAGGACAAGTTATCCTGATAAATATGTCAAGTTTAAAATATTAAAAAAGAATTATCTTCAAGAAGTTCAAAATATGTAAAGGAAATAGTCTTGTTTGTCATGAAATCCCCATTTACCCCACTTTGAGTGAAACACAGGCTCCAAATCTGAAGAAACTATCAGTTAGGGGCAGCTGCTACCTCTGTCAATGTATAATTATACCCAGAGAAAATGAGCCCACTTAAAATCTGATATATCCCAGGTAATTTATGACTTTGTTTTCCTCATAGAATAAAAAACACCTCCCACTACAATATCTCAACCCAAAAAAACTATGAGAAACAACTTTTCTTTTTTAGCTGTTCTAAATACCATGATGTATTTGATTTGATTGTATCTGGGACATATTGAGCAAATCTCTGCAATTTCAAATATGTGTATATCATTGTGTCTGTTTTCGGCATTGAAATATTTTTCTGGCACTTTTCCATTTAAGCTGCAATTGAAAACAATTTCTTAATATAAAATATTTAATTTGTTTTAAATCCTAACAATAAAGTTAACACTCAAAAGGCTTGTGACAAACATAGAATATGAAATATCATTTCATTATTTCATTATATGTAGTCCGCAATAAATCAGAGCTGAAATTATCATGATTTTGTTTGGTTCCTATGTTTGATGTAAGCACAGACTCATGTAATCATCAAAGCAAATATTGCAATATGAATTATGTAAACATGACGAGTGCAATTCGACCCACCACCAACTTCATTCTTTATGACCAGCTCTGCCCTCTGTTTGAAATGAGTTTTTGGCGCCCTAGCATGGGGGCACGATATACATCTCAATCTCGGTTTGTCTTTATCATATCTCATATTTGTGAAGGGCTTCAATATCAATATAATTACTGGAATTGGCACTAGAAAAGATATGACGTGCAAGTCTCTAAATACCTTCATGATAAACATACGCGTGTGTGATTTATGGAATTTGTGGTTTTGAGTCATATGTTGACCTTACTTTGATGGGTCAAATACCTTTTGCCATTTCATGATTGTCAATATTGTTGCATGTGAACTGATTAAGGAAGAACTTCTATAAAACATAGCTGATGGTCAAATTAACTCTATATATTTGCATATCTAACACATTGCAAACCTATACATGCAATTCAAAATTTGAAACATCTATTTTTCAAACATTAAAATGTAAATTAAAACATCGCTGTTCACATATCAAGTCCAAGTCTGGACTTGATATAACAATAAAACACTATTTAATAATCAAGGCAATAGTCTATCAATCAATTCATTGACACTGCGTCATAACACAATGAAAATGTATGCATTAAATTCAGAAAATCTGTTAGAATGACATATTGAAGCAACACATTCCAGTTGCTAGGTCTTTTTTTCCATCTCTGGAAAATATGATAACAGCTGTGATTATCATCCTCTGCTGTCTTGTCTTGTCATAACATTTCTGCATCCTCCCCATCTTGTGGTTGAGGCGCATCTCGCCATCTCGGCGATTCCTCTTGTTTCCGGCGGATGAACTCGGCCACGCACATCATGCCGATACTGAGGTCTAACGCAGCCGCGGCGCATGCACACCAGAACGCGTAGGACATCTGGTACTTCTGGGCAGTGTGCGGGAGCAACCAGATGACAATCAACATAACTTCCATGGACCCTGTAACATTGAGCACATCGATACAGAAATCTTTTATAAAGAAATGCATCTCAGAGATTGAATAAATACCATCATGAAATAAGTAGACTTAAGTTAATTCATGCCATTTTCAATTAGTGCCCCTAATGGCAGATAAAGAAAATAACCAAAATATGCACCGTATGGGAAATGATACGTTTATAGTATCACAATGTATTCTCTGGTGTAAGTCATATTATCAATGAATTTATTAATTTAATCAGTATTATTCTTATTATAAGCACTATTATATTTGGATTAATAGACATGACCACAAATTAATTTGTTTCAAAATTGTACCATTTCTCCATGTTCCGTGAAAAAGGTTTGGCAAGAAATGTTTTGTGCCATTTGAAAGCAAGTAAGTCTACTAAAATCCAAATCATCCATTGCACATTTCCCAACAAACTTTGTTTAGCTGACCAGTGATCTTGTGGAAACACCTGCTTAGTAAAGTTTTGCTAACAATGGGGTACCTTCAGATTGGGACAATAGAATGACTTGGTTTTCAGAGTCCTGTTGGGTTCATTAATGTTTGTCAATTGGTACAGGTCTGACACCCTGACAGACCACAATATTTGACAGGTCACACGTGGCCACCTGGGCTGTATTGACAGGTCACACGTGGCCACCTGGGCTGTATTGACAGGTCACACGTGGCCACCTGGGCTGTATTGTATCAACAGTTTCACAATATCACCAATATTGGGTTCAAAATCGGGTTCAATTGAACCAAATATTAGGTTCAATATTTATTACATCAAGCAGTTCCTGGTCCGTGAACCCGATTTCAGGTTCTGTTTCATTTGAACCCAAAATCGGGTTAATTTTGAACCAAATATTTTCTGCACTTCAGTTTCATGTTGTTGGTTTATACGATTTTTTACATGATTTAACATTCAATTTTGAATTCCTATGTATTTTTTTCATAAAAAAAAAAATATTTTGGCAGTTATGTTGTGTTTATTATTATTAATATTAATATTATTATTATTATTATTATTATTATTATTATTATTATTATTATTATTATTATTATTATTATTATTATTATTATTATTATTACAAGTGAACCGACAATAATATGAAATGAAACATCATAGTGAAATAGCCTCTTGTTTTGTCAGTCATATTGTGAAAGATCTCTCCACAACAAAACAAACAAGCCCAAGATCAAGTCTGTAGCTATAATAGAACAGATTGTATGGCCCATTGAATTTTCAGCCCAAGGTCACAGGGATTTTCCATTGATTTCAATGGAGAAAAAATAAAATGTTCACTTTGTGAAAAATTGGCCATCAATTTGAAAAGTGTCCCATGTGGATATGTTAGGGGGATGTATAGCCCACTTTTTAAGCCATTATTGGTACAAATGGCATTGTAAAATTTTCTGCCTTTTACAAAAATATGATTTTTATAGATTTCCATTGAAATCAATGTGAAAATCGGGAAAATGATATATATCTTTCAAATCCAAAAGGCAGAAAATCTACCAAACCAACTTTTAAAATTCCTTTTGATTTGCAAGCTGTCAGAGTTATATTTCCAGCATAATATGGGACACTTTTCATCAATATAATTTCATTATTTGAAAAATTACCATAAACTATAATGAATTTTAGCAAAATTACCCTTCGGAAATGCTATTTAAATGTATATAAAGGCACAATTTTTTATGGGAAATATAGTCAACTTGTACTTTTATTTGACATACTTTTACTTCTTGTTGGTATTTTTCAATAAATAAATATTTCATTAACTAGTTATCAAAAGTTTTTCGAGAAATTTAAATTTAAGTGTGTAAAATGATGCAAAACGTCACACTGACACCCACTACACATGAATTTGGATCCCTACCCGTTCTAACGCCTATGTCCTAAATTTATGGTGATGGTGACCATATATTGCAATTGACAAAGTGAAAAAGTGACCATATATCGACAAAGTGAAATAGTGACCATGTATTGACAATGAAGCATATGTGAAAGTTTGTCAGGGTAAAATGGATACATATATATATCAGTTGCGTGAGGCTATGAGATGCATATTTCTTTCCACTGAATATCATATATACAAATGATCACATTTTCGTCAATAATTGGAATAGAAAGATAATTTAACCTGGAGTGAAGTCGTCTTGACGTTGCGAGCAAGTTGTCATCATAGTGACGTCAGACAAGAACGTGTTATCATAGTGACATCAGGCAGGAAAGTATCATCATAGTGGCGTCAAGGTAACATAATAAATTATGTTAATATGATCTTTTGGAAACTATGCTATTACCTTTGATAAAACTCCTCCCTCTGTTCTTCTTAAAATACCAGTTTTTGGCTATATTGATTAATAATAAAAGGAATGTATGCTATGTCCCTTCCACCTTTCCTAATATTTCATCTTTTTCTTTGAAATGAGCTCAAGATCAAGCAGATTGGTACAGCGGATGCTCTGTTTGAATTAATTAATGACTTTCTCATTCCTATTCATATTATTGATAATTATTATTATTATTGTTATTGTTATGAACTCGCTACAGTGTAGCTCTGACAGGATTTACATTATAATGTTATGGGTCACACTGATGGGGCAGCTGTTTCTAATGAGATCTGAACACGAACTTGTAATATAAGTAAAATACTTTCTGAAAAACGGATATGGGTATACATGTAGCTCTTCAGATGTACATGTACACCGATTTTGACCCCGAAATATTGGTGTTGCATAGTGGGCTCAAAAAGTGAAACTGAAATTGGTGTTTGAACCCAAAATCAGTGCTAAACTCGTTCATACAATACTTTTGATTCAAATTTGGTGTTGAACACCGAGTTTTAACCCAAAATATTGGGTTCATAATTTTGAACCTGTAGATACAATACAGCCCTCCCAGCTAACAACTTTATGTTTTTTTCTACATTGTGAGCACATTGTGTTTTGGTGCTGAGCACGTTGTAACATGACGTTGTATCGACGTAGATATGTTAACACCAGATAACGTTGTGAGAACGTTTTTGTACAATGTTGTGAGCACATGTTCGACACGTTTTTCCACGTTGTGAGGACGTGCTCAGCATGAGTTTGTTGTGAGCACGTTGTAAACTAACAATGTAAGGAAGTAGATCTGTGTCTTACTCGAAAATGTTTGATGTTTTAAATGTAAGGATCATTCATGTAATGTGCTCACTGAAAAGTTAACATGAAGGGGGAACTCTTTTTGACAAGCCCTTGATCAATTTCCCCATGCTTATTCAAGTTGAAAATGGCATATAATTAAGGACGTTCCCTCAGATGATATGTCGCCACCAACACCCATAAACTACCCTAAGTCTTTTTTTTCTATAATGCGTTATCTCGATCCACGAGAAATACGTCTTTAAGAAAGACTGATTAATACAGCACATTATATAGTGTCTCATCTGAGAAATACAGCTATTTACCAAGGACTGTTACTGACTAGAATATCTTCCCCCTGATCTCACTGCACTGGAAACTGGAAGCTCATTAGAATCTTTCAGGAAAAATCTTGCCAGAGTGTAAAAGGCTGGTGTCTGTAGCTGGTATGGACCAGCTGCACCCTTGGTGGGATGCCAATTGTTTTTGCTGAGTACATTTATTGATGAAGACGTACAAATATCATTTATGCACATGAACATGTAGGCACAAATAAAACCAGTGCCACATGGTATGATTAATGACATTAATTATTATTTCAACTTAAGGTATTTGGATACTCTGGCATTTCATAGTTTAATTTTTCTAATTTTTTGCATATTGAAACAGAAGACATATCCTGAGTCAAAAACAATTTTTATAAGTACATTTACCATCTGTATATTTTTTTACAGCTGTCACTAATAATGGGAAAAATCAATATTTTACAATAAATTTAGTGAATAACATAATTCAGTTAAAATGCATCCCATGTAACATAAAGGAAAAGAAATAACTTTTATACTTAAGTTTACATTGTTTATCAATAACAAGCATGTTTTACATGAAATTGGTACTTTTTCTATTTATAGATTGCTTGATAACACAACAGTGGCGCCATGTAGTGGCATAATCTTACTGCAATATTCCACATCTAATGCATTTATTTAATTTTGGCTAGTTTAATTTCTTAGTTACTTTGCTAAAAATGAAGGTAAATATGTATTCTATCATATAATGGAAAAAAATATGGATGTCGTCACATTATTTTCTTCTGAAAAATTAATTATTTGAAATAGAATATGCGCAAATATGGGCGAAATTACAGAAAAGTGACATTTTTTGTCCATTATTGAGGCTGAAAGATGTAATTACAACATATGTCATTTAAATGATATAATTTGAATCTGGGAAACTTCTTTAATGCCTTTATTCACATATTTTGACCATGCTTTTGGGTATAATGATTCACGACAGCCCTTATCATTGATTTTCATTTTAATGTCTCAGAATGAGCAAAGCTGATTTGATTTATGGTGGGAAAGGTTTTACAAGTGGAAGTACATTTATTTAAGATTTCATTTACTAGACAACTCCAATTTGCCATTTTTTCCACCAGGTGGAGATGGTGCTACTGTGGCTCCACCTACAACCAGGGTATCCAAATACCTTAATTGTAATATGGAATAGTGGCCAGATTTTTTAAAAACTATTTTCTAAGTATAAAATAAAAGTTCTTTACTCACCACAAATGAATGAGAATGTGATAATTGCAGGCATTACTAAAAGTAGATTTTGATGTAGGAAGATCATGTTGATGAGGAGATCCCCAAGAAGGATGATAAGAGTTAGAACCCCAAACACTGGATACACGACCGGCATCACAGCCTCCGATGCTGCAACATAGCACACCACATATAACTACATACACAATTTGATACACAAGAATAAATCAATTCAATTCAACTTAGTTGTCAAAGATCGAGATATAAGGCATTGTAGGTAACACTGGGTGTCTTAATCTTGGTACAGTCAATGTGTTAAACGTCTTCAGATTTATCTATGACACTGGGTGTCTTAATCTTAGTACAGTCAATGTGTTAAACGTCTCCAGATTTACGTTATTCAACAATTCGACAATTTTGACTCACAATAGACAGTTTTTAGACCAAGACATATTGTGAGTGACATTTTCTACTCTTTTCACTGATTATGGAGAAATAATTTATTTTCATGTACTCCAAATGTACATGATTCTGCAACGTTTCAGAAACGTCCATGTCAGTGACTTCCGCATCATATGGCAATTTTATAAAGAGCTCAATACTTCTAAAAGGTTAGGCAATTCTATCAACTCTTTCACATTTAGTTTACACCAGCAACGCATTCATTGGCAGGCCTTTACAATGTATCATTTTTTTACTTTGAAAAAATCTTTCTTCTGATATAATTTTCAAATCTGCCAATATATTCGTCCATTCCATTTACATAACATTTGCCTTGCAAGGTTTTTTTTACATTGATGCAACACTTTTACTAAAAAAAACCTGATATTCTGACCAAAAAAAGCTTGTGGTTTTTGTAAAAAAAAAGTTTTTTTTACAAAAATAATATGTTGCATTCAGAAAATATTGAAAAAACAATTAAGGTACTTTTTAATGATGCACTATTGACACTGTGAAAATCTCACCCTCCTATATCTATAGATATTGTATTAAATAAGCTTTGTATTCATTGAAAAACGTTTATGTACATATCAACTTGAATGGCTTGTAGGAATAGCCTTCTCAATTACAAATATCCTAAATTTCACTATAAGATTATTTTTTATTTTATAAAATTATAATTATTTTTTAAATCTAAACAAACTCAAAAATAGCTTTAAAAATTGGCAGTAACACACATTACTTCAAAGGAAAACTATCCTATTGTTCCAAACAATGGGATGCTATGGCGCCATGTGTACAATCTACGACGCCACAACTGCATTCACTATACTCCAAGATTATGAATGGAGACATGACGTCCGTTGTGTGAGCTATGGCGTCATGGAAACGCATTGTTTCACACAATAGATTCCAAATCCTTTAATCCTATCATAGTTGCCGACTCTAGAATTGAAACTGAATCATATTCATTTCAAAGAATGAAACCAGCCAACATTGTTATTATGATGGTTCCTTGCGCGCTGTGATATCCCTTTTTAAAGAAAAAAAAATGAATGTTGTTCTTTCGAGACTTTCGAGACAACAATATTCATAAAAAAATACTGCAAATAAATGAGATGAAATTCAATAAATGTATGATCCAATACTTTTGTTTGAAAAAAATTATGTATCTTCTGAATTCTTTAATTTTATTCATGCTGATGAAGAGTACGTCATTGTCAATAAAACTGATGAGAGTGAAATTTGAAAAGAATAAATCCTATGATTTCTACAGCTTAAACAAATTCCAAGGGTTTTCTGTTGTAGTCCTTTTGTTCATTTTAACTAACCACTTAGACCACTCAGACTAGCACATCTAATGTGTTAGCCCGATCTAACGACGTTTAAAAAATAAACTTTCTTGTTTTTTAAATTTTAAAAGAAAATAAACTTTCTTGTTGTACATGCGTGCTTCATTATCAAAGTGCACATAGATACAGGTAGGTATTGTGAAAGATGCAACTGATTGTTTGTTGAACTTATATAACCGCCATTTTTGAAGCAGCACACGAAAATTTCACAGTGCAGTAAACATGTAAATTACATCAAAAACACATTATACTTATGCCAGTGAGGAATATAACATAACAGAGTGGATATTGGTGACTGTATTCGAGGTGATTTTGGAACATATGCTACCATATTAAACAGAGAATATTGCAAGTTAAGTTCAACACATTTTTGAGATGGGCGATAATTGAGGAAGACAGCCATACTGAAGCCATTGGACTGAAAAAGCTCATCGAAACAACATGGTCAGAACACCAGCAAAACCTCTCAGAAACCGTACCAGGGTAAGGAAAGAGTATTTTGCCATCACAAAAGATAACAATAGACTGGGACTTGGAGTTATAAAAGGGTGGTCAAGCTGTAAGGGGATATTAGATGAATATCCAGGAAGTGACTGCACCCCCTTTGAATCACCTGAAGAAGCAATAGATTACCTGGATTCTCTAGATGAATGCCTTGACAAGAACCATAGAAGAGGCCTTATAGTGCAAGATCGACAAAAAAGAGTAAAAAGAGAAGATCGACAAAAAAGAGTAAAAAGAGATAGCTTCCAGAAACTTATGGATAGGTTAGATATAACAGCTTCACCATCACAGAATGAAAGTGATAGCCTTACGGCAGCTCACATAAATACTATGAAAGACCAGATTGAGGGTGAAATCTGCAATGAAGGGCTACTTCCCACACAAGGTAACACCAAGAACATAGGGCCAAATAGCATGCCAGAAAAAGAGACAGATGATTCCTCCCCACAAACCCTCATGTCCGATTTTAATGTGGAGAGAGATAGTGTCGTAACATCTACACAGCAAGATGAAAGCATGAGGCTTGGAGAAGATACCATCAAAGCGCTAGAATCTACGTTTGATGAATCTGAATATGAGGACGCGCAAGTCGAGTCCGAGTACGAAGATGCACCAGTTACACCAACAAAACCCAGCATGCCGAAATATGCACAAACCCCTCCAACACTCACGAAACATGCTAGTTCAGAAAATGTGCCTAAGGTAGATCATAGTGGTAAACTAGCAGACAACAAAAATCATGCGCCCACAGCCGACCCATTGACCCATATAAAGGATGATGATGATGATCTCCATCAGGCAGTTCATGATGAAAATGGTAGCATAGAAGTTACAAATGATGAAGATTGTACAAATGATGAAGATTGTTCAACGATAGACCATAAACATAGTATATGTGGAAAAGAAAACCAGTTAAGTATTACAAATATAAACCAAAACACAGAAACAAGCATCACCATTACAGATGATGAGCATGATGAAAGTCATAAATCCTGCACGTCAGAACACAGCCTGAAAATGGTGTTAAAGGATAGTGACGAGAAAGACCAGAGCATCACTTCCAACAACAAGCAAGCCTTTCACCAAAACTGCCAAAGCACAACTAAAGCAGATGAAACTGTAGCACAAATAGAAAATGCAAAATCAGAACCGAGAATATCCATCCATGACCTACACTCAGAAATGACTGAAATCCTGCAAGCACAGTTCACTCGAAATGACAATCTCGAAATTCGAATCCTTAAAGAAAGTGAGATGAGCTTAAAAACAGCCTTAGAGAAAGAACGTAAAGTAGTAAAAGAAATGAAAGCAAAACGTCAAGAGGATGTGCAGGAAATAGAAAATCTAAAAACTCAAATCCACTCACCATGCAGTCACCAAGAAGCCGATGCAGAATCCACAAATGATTTACTAACTGACAAAGTCCGCTCCCTAGAGGGTGAAAATATTACATTAGAAAGCGAGATAGTGAAACTTAAAAACGTAACCCAGAAACAGGAGCAAGAAATCAAAGAACTTAAACATGAAGCAAAACAGCTGACATACCAACTGAAAGCCAGTCAGCAAGAACTGATCAAGTCACAAAGCGAAATCATAGCCGCAAATAAACTTAACATTCAGTCTCAGCAAGAAATGCAGGCCCGGAACATCGAAATGAATGGAAAGTTATGTGAAATACAACTTCAAGTACAAGACTCACTACATAAAAACAACAACTACAACTCATGGTCTGATGTGGTGGCTTCACGTCACAACAACAGTAAGAAGACAGAAAAGGAATCATTACCAACAAAAAATAAATTTGAAGTACTCGCATCTTTAAATGACACACCAGCTTATGCACCAAACAGCATTAGTGACAAAACCGCAGTCACCGAGAACAGTGATGCATGTACCATAAAAAAAACCAACAAAAACACAAATATACACACAAAAGGAAAACCAGTGTTCTTTAAGGGTGAAGATGATGTATTATCAAATTTCTACCCTTGCAAGATAGAATATAAGGGAAGAATATACTCATCAGTTGAACAGGGTTGGCAAAACGAAAAAGTGATTACTCACTCGAGCAAATTAACCTTAGCCATCATGGCATCAAGTGACCCTAAAATCATAAAATCTATAGGTGATTCCATTACAGAAGAAAATGAGGTGTGGAAGTACAGAAAAATGAGTGTAATGAGAGACTTGATAAGGATAAAGGCAAAATCCAACAATGATTTCAGAAAGGCACTACTGGAGAGTTACCCACAGAAGTTAGTGCACAATGTGATCAGTAGGGAATGGGGCTCAGGCCCAGATGGAAATGGTAAAAACATTATGGGTAGGATCCTCTCAGAAATCCGAGAGGAAATCAGAGCTGATGCTGAAGTACCTAAATCTAGCAACAGAAGTCAGAACAACAAACCATCACCAAACCTTCTACCCACTGAGAAGAGTCAAAGTGAGGCTGATACACTAATAATCGGCCACTCACATATGAAACAGTTTCACCCTGAAAAACTATCAGGAATAAACATTGCTAAAAGAATAGCACATAACATAGAAGAGGCCCTAGACGTGGTGAAAAATGAAACCAAACTACCAAAAACAGTAGTCCTACATTTGCTGACTAATGATCTGAAAACTAAAGATGTGGAAACATGTGTAAAAGACACCAGGAATCTAATCAAGACCATTGAAGCAGAGAAATCAAAGGTAGTCCTATCACTACCACCACCAGTCAGATCGAACCCAGCACTCAACAAGAAAGTAAAGGCAGCAAGTAGCATGTTAGGCCTAGAATTTGAGTGTATTGATAACTCGCACTCATTCATAGAATGGGGACACACTATACCATATCTGTACCAAAAAGATGGTATACACCTGTCACCACAAGGTACAGCTAGACTAGCCTCAAATATTAAAAGCTACCTCACTGGTATGAAAAAGTATTAGAATTGTATAGATATTATTAAACTTGTCATGGGTAGACACAGTCTATCAGTGGCATCCTGGAACATAAACGGTATAAACCACAAATTTGATGGAGTTAATGTTAGCCCAAAAACTGTTTGTCCAGCCTTCTCCAAAGTAATCAACAAACATGACATCCTGGGTTTCTTAGAGACGCAGGTTGCAGAAAAAGATAAAATAAACATCAAAGGTTACAATACTGATCAGATAGGTAGGAAGATAAGTAACAACGGCAGATATTATGGAGGCATTTGCATCGCAGTAAAGGAAGAAATACAACGTGGCGTATCTTTTATTAAAAAGAAAAATGAATCTGAATTCTTCTGGATAAGGCTGGACAGACAGTTCTTCAATCTATCACATGATTTGTATATATGTTTCTTATATGTAAGTCCCGATAAATCAGGGAAAGACTTTGGACTTGAGGTTTATGATAGAGTAGTAAATGATGTCATACAATATAGCACCCATAGCAAAGTAGTAATTTTAGGAGATTTAAATGCTCACACAGGCCTGGAACCTGATCACATCCCTGAAGACAATGATAGTAACAATTCCCACCTAGTTCTCCCCAGGAACTACCAAAATGACATCCCACAGAAAAGAACAAATTCTGACCACAGCCCTATAAATGACCATGCTAAGGCCTTATTTGAACTATGTTTGGCAAATGGACTGCGAATTCTAAATGGAAGAAAATTGGGCGATATGTTTGGTAGCCCAACATTTTATGGAAAACGTTGCAAAACCCCAACATTAATTGACTATGGGCTGGCCCATATCAAATCATTTAGGGATGTGGTTATGTTCAAAGTAGATGAATTTAATCTCTTGTCTGACCATTGTCCAATCAGTTTATTATACCGCACAGGCTACTTTTGTACTGATAATGTTTGTGAAGACAATTACACATTAAGTGAAATACCCAGGAAATTTATTTGGGAAGACAGTAAAAGTCAATTATATATTGAGAATTTAAATAGTGAGTCTTCAAGGTGTAAAATAAAGAGTTTTATGGAGAATAAGTATGGCTCAAGCATGAAAGATATTGATATGGCAACCACTCATTTTAGCAATGTCATTCACACAGCAGCTGAGAAAACATGTAGGAGATCACCCCTGAGAAATAAAATGAAAAAAAGTAAGAAATATGCAAAACACTTTGATCGAGATTGTACTAATCTTTCACATGAAGTAAAACAACTTGCTAGAAAAGTTGCAAGAAACAGGGAAAATGCAGAATTAAGAAAGTTATTTTATTCTAAAAAAAAGTATTTAAAAAGAACAATCAAATTCAAATTAAAACAGTACCGT
Source organism: Amphiduros pacificus (assembly GCA_949316495.1). Lineage (NCBI taxonomy): Eukaryota > Metazoa > Annelida > Polychaeta > Phyllodocida > Hesionidae > Amphiduros > Amphiduros pacificus. The sequence continues at coordinate 36,850,829 of OX439003.1, forward strand.
GAAAACATCGTACAAAAAATTTCTCAGAAAGGTTTAGACCCCAAAGATTTCTGGAAATTAGTAGAGAATTTACAGCAGTCCACAAATGGGAAAAAAAGTGAGCCGAATGACATTGCACCAAATGAATGGGTAAATCATTTCAAAAACTTGATGTGTAAATCACAGGATAGAGAAGACCCACACAGCACAGAAATAAATGATTTTTTAAATGATGACACCAACTGGAAAATATTTAATAGCCTAAATTACAAAATCGGTGAGACAGAAATAACCAGGGCCGTAAAATTGTTAAAAAAGAGAAAAGCATGTGGGGTGGATCTAATCTCAAATGAAATGATAAAAGCTGGCTGTACAACTTTAATCAAACCTATGTGTAAGCTTTTTAATCTTGTATTATATGCAGGTAAGTTCCCAAACAACTGGGGAAAGAGCTGGCTGAAACCCTTACATAAAGGTGGTGACACAAGGGACCCAAACAGATATCGTGGGATCTCTATTATGAGCTGCTTAGGGAAATTATTTACCACAATTATGAACAATAGACTAGTCCAACATCTGATTGACAAAGGAAATAACACCAAATACCAGATAGGTTTCTCACCGGATTGCCGTACATCTGATCATATATTGACCATGAAAACCCTTATTGATAAATACACCCAAAAAGGTGACAAACTGTTCACATGCTTTATCGATTTCCGTAAGGCATTTGACACTGTATGGAGAAAAGCACTTTTCTATAAACTACTGAAAAATGATATTGGTGGGAACTTTATAAAACTGATACAAAATATATATGATCAGGCAAAAGTATCAATCAAACTAGAAAATGGTTTGACAGAATATTTTAACACCGACATTGGCGTAAAGCAGGGCTGTGTACTCAGTCCGACCCTATTCAAGCTCTTCATAAATGATATGCCAGAGATGTTTGGTCCTGAGTGTCACCCAGCCACACTCTTTAATGAGAGAGTAAGCTCTTTATTATTTGCAGATGATGTCATTTTAATTTCTGAATCTGCTGAAGGCCTACAGGAAGCCCTAAATAGGTTAAATGAGTACTGTTCTAGATGGCAGCTTGAAATAAACACAGACAAAACAAAAGTAATGATATTTAGCAAAAGTGGTAAAAAATTATCATCTCTAAATTTTAAAATCAATAACCACGTCCTAGAAATTACAAATTCATATACATATTTGGGTATTCTTTTTAGCAGTAATGGATCGTTGAACAATGCCATCACAAATTTATGCATGAAAGCAACAAAAGCTATGTACAAATTGAGAAATGCCATCTTTAACACAAACATGAAACCTAATACTGCACTTTTCCTTTTTGACTCGTTAATAAAACCAATAGCTACATATGGAGCAGAGGTATGGGGATCATTTATACCAGATGTCCCTAATATGTTTGACATAAATTATGACAAACATAATAATGACAAATTGTGCTATGAAAAGCTTGACCTTAAATTTTGCAAATCTATCCTAGGGGTACACAGAAAAGCAAGTAACATTGGCACCAGAGGGGAGCTGGGACGTTACCCCATTTCATTGCACATCACTAAATTGATGCTAAAATATTGGCTTAGAATTGTAGATTATAAAAAAGACACAATTCTTTATGATACATACCTCTGCAACCTTGAGTTAATGAGTGGGAATAAAAGGTGCTGGCTAAGAAATGTACATGATATTGTTAATGACAGATTGGGTGCTAGACACCTATGGGAAAACCAGGGAAAGTCTAAGAAAAGTATATCACAAATTACAACAATCCACAAGCAATTAAAGTACATTTATGATTTCCAATGGGCAAATGCCCGAAACAAAAATGAAAACATAAAAAATGAAGGAAATAAATTACGAACATATAATAAATTTAAAAAGGATTTCAAATACGAGCATTACCTTGATTTCGAAACTGATTTTCGTAAAAGGAGAAACATAACCAGATTAAGGATTAGCGCCCATCATCTTGAAATTGAAAGGGGCAGATACACTTTAAAAAATAAAAAACCTCCCCCACCACAAGAAAGAGTATGTAAACACTGTAACATCATGGAGGATGAATTCCATCTCATTATGAAATGTGATCTATATAATAAAGCTCGCAAAGAAATGATAGATAAACTAGAAGAAACATTCCCTGGTTTTCCCAAATGGTAAGATGACCAAGCATTTATATTTATTTTATCTTGCAAAGACTATGAAGCCTATTCATATTTGAGCCACTACCTCGACCAGGTGATTAAAGTAAGAGGCTCTCTCTAACTCACATTAAAACTGTTTTGTGAAAAGAAAAAGCCACAAAAAAGTGATGCAATGTATCAGAGAAATGTAGATATCTCTGAATGTATATATAATACAGAAGTTCCTAGTCTTAAAACTTATTTAAACAAGTCAAAGGGAGAATCTCGACTGACAAATATCTTTATTTTTATATTTCCACTTTGTCTTACATGTTGCTAATATTGCCATAAATATAAAGGGTACTTATTATAGAGTGCCAAACATTGCCATGATCATCCTTGGGGGATAAAATGGATTAACTAATCATTTTCTAAGCAAAAGACAAAAGCAATCAACATCAAAACTCATAATAATCTAGTCAAAGTTTACCACCAGGTGACACCAGAGTGAAATCCAAATTGTCCACCAGGGATGAATCTTAAAACTGTCAAAAGGAGGCAGGTTTAAACTTAAATTGTAGCAGAAATTGTCCAAATGTTTTTGTGTTATTGTGTGTTTAAATATGATTTTATGTTTGTGTGTGTTATTCTTAGATATTGAGCTAGACATTTCATCAATTGTAGAAATTTTGCCAATAAATATTTCTGAGTTCTGAGTTCTGAGTTCTGTTTGCAGGTAATTTATATATTCCTATAGTGTTGCTCTTAGTGATTCCTCACTCGGCTATTCCTGAAGTCGGGACAGATAACTGCAGAGGAAATGAGGATATATTTACCTTTAACTCTCTGTGTAATATAATCAAAAAGTCCTAGTTCCAAATCTCCTTTAACTGACCAGTGGCGACTGACAAGCGTGAAACTGTGTAACATTACTGACAAAGCTGTCAGAACAAAAGACACTTTCATCAGAGTTGATCTGACGCTCCATATCTTAAAAAATGGCATATCTGTTGAATAAAGATGCTAAGTTCGGATAATAATATCCGCTTCAGGAAGAAATCCGCTGTCTGGTGTTAGTGATCGAGTGATATCGCCTCACAATAGCTTGCCCATGTCCCTGGAGAACCAGTTAACCGTAGACCTCCGTGCTCGGCGTGTCTTCCTCCGTGCTCCGTGGGCTGTCACGGAGGAGAAAATTTCTTCTCGGCCGAGGAAAGTTGCATCAGTTGGCCACTTGGTGTCACCACCTCACTACAGTACATTTGTATATGTTTATTTCCACGGAGGAGAAAACTGCTCCTCCGCCGCATTGATTGGCCGCTTGGTGTCACCACCTTGTTATATTATATTTGTACTTTATTTCCACGATGGAGACAAAAACTGTTCCATAACAGATGATTTCCAGTTTATCAGTTGACTGGCAACTGTCCGAAGTGGCAATTGAAACTCAGACATTTTTAAGACTGTCAAACATTTAACAACATTTACTGCACTGATTGCAATTGAGCTGAATGCCCGGGGCTGAATGTTGTCGCTCACACTGACTTTCAAAACGTTCAAAGTGTTCATACAGGGACTTTCACACCACTGCAACCCCTATTGGCGTTGAAAACAAAGACGTGTCAGGCATTGAACCCCGATCCAAAGATTTCATCTTTTAAGTCATTATCTTTTCTATATATTCTACGTGGGCAAATAATAGACCTAATTCAATTTTGTATGTTCTGATATGCATATCGCTTAAATAGAAGCCCATATGAAGATTTCATATTTGTTTTCTGTATAAAGTCATTATTCTTGATATTTTCTACGTTAGCAAAAAAAAACAATTCAATTCTACATGTTCTGATGTGCATATCGCTCAAATAGAAGCCCAATATGAAGATTTTACCTATGTTTTCTGTATAAAGTCATTATTCTTTATATTTTCTATGTTTGCAAAAAAAAACAATTCAATTCTACATGTTCTGATGTGTTATATGGTTCACAATTATGGCAGTCATTATCGGGGCCAAAACAAAGTAAAATTTACAAATCAATTCTTTGAGATAGTTGAAGTTGGTAAAAATTACCCTGTAACCTCCACTCCAGTTTTAAACATTAAAACAAAATCATTTAAAAAAAAAAAGATCACAACCTTGCAACCCCAATTGGTAGTGAAAATGTATTTCCTTTGTGGAATATTTCTTTCCTTTTTGAAAAGTATCTTACTTATGTGAAAAATATCATATTGATTTGAATAATATCTTACTTATAAATGCTATTGGTAAAAATTACCAAATATATTTAAATGTCTCTGAAATTACCCTGTGACCTTCCTTTTTTGGAATTTTGATTTGTTTTCACACCACTGAAAAGGAAGACATCAAAGGCTGCATGGAATCCCCCTTAAAGGCTGAACAGTGGAAACAATGACAGAATACCCTTTGATCACAGTTTCGGCCTTACATCACAAATACTTTGGAGAGCAATACTGTGAATGTTGGTAATTGGCATCAATGAAATTTGCCCTGTGATGTCATTTATTGAGATTGGTTTTTCACACCACTGAACACAATTGGCCTTTAATGCCTTTTGATCACAGCTTTTGTGCAAATAAAAATAAATAAAAAATCAAGAATTAAAAAATTCATAATATTATTTTTTACTATTAGGAAAGGGGAAAAGCTTCTTGTTTCTGCAAATTTTCTTGTGCCAACAAGAGGCAATAGAGTTGTGAATAAATGAAAAGTAATAGTGAATAAATGAAAATAAAAGTGAATATATAAAAATAAAAGTGCACGTTTTAGCACACATTTGCAATTTGTCTTAGGGTTGGCTTCTGGAACTATCCATACATACAAGGGTGGCTTCACCGCTGAACACAAAGGGCATTTCGTGACCTTTGATCTTAACCATGGAACAAATAAAAAATAAACAATTAAGAATTTCTTTTTATTGATTAAGATGTTTGATGATCATGGAACCATCTCTTGTTTCTGCAATTTTCTTGTACCTGCAACAAGTAAAAAAAACAATGTAATGTAAGAGAAGAGTTTACATATCTATATCTATATATTTATACAGTTTTGAAGATTTCACATTAATATCTTGCTGATCTTGGTTAATAATACACTTACAGAAATGATTTATATATGTTTGAAATTGTAAGAACAAGAGGAAGACAATTATATATGTAATTTGTAGATTTTTACTATGTTTTGGTCCAAAAAATGACTGCCGTAATTGTGAACAATATAACAAGATGTGAATGATAGTGAATGATAGTTTTGAAGATTTAACATTAATATTTCGGCTAATAATACACATAATACAATAATAGTTAATGGTGGTTTGTGTGGTTTCCACTCAGCTTTTGTGTGGTTTCCACTCAGCTTGTGTGGTTTCCACTCACTGCTGGTGGCTCCACCAAGTGGCAGGCATAATGAGCGATAATAGGTGAGTTACCGATGGGGAGAATTGTTGCGATGTGCATATCACTCAAACTGAAGCCCAATATGAAGATTTCATCTTGGAAAAAAGTCATTTCTGTACAGCCCAGTCGGATTCCATGCAGCCTTTGATGTCTTCCCATTCAGTGGTGTTTCAACAAATAGGGTCAAATTATAAACTTCACTGATACCAATTATCAGCATTCACAGTATTGCCATTCAAAGTCCTTGTGATGTAAGGCCAAACCTGTGATCAAAGGGTTTAATTTCATATTTTTAAAAGGTCGGCCTTTAAGAGAGATACTTAAGACTACCGCCAGATGTCACTACCTCTCAAAGCAGTTTCAATGAAGTTGACCACCAAGCCCCTAGTGGACTTTATATGCGATGGAATAAACTTCCAGGGTGACATCTGGCGGTTGAATTGTCCATCCAAGCGAGGAGTTTATCAAATTTATCAAAAAGTTGTCAAAATTGTCTTTTTAAGGGTCACTTTCCTTTTAAATCGATGCCATAGCCAGGTAAGATGTCTATATTATCTACAATAAGACACATAATTGCTTAGGAATAAAATAAAACAAGCCAAGGAGCAAGATTTGGAAGTTTGCTCGGCCGAGGAGCTCCTCCGTGCTACCACGGAGCAAGGATTTGCTCGGCCGAGGAGCTGCATAAATCCCACGGAGGAGCAGTCCACGGAGCGCGGAGGAAGACTCGCCGAGCACCGAGGTCTGCAGTTAACTATTGTTGTGTCCCTGCTGGCTGGCTTATTTATTATTTTTTTCATTGTCACGAGGCATTCAACTGGAAAGTAGGCTCTTAAAAGGCCAGTTTAAATAAATCAAGTGCCTCGCATTCTTTACACGTGGGTAGCCATGATTATATTTATGTTCTGATTCTAATAACAGTTGTGGCATAAAGGCAGGGGTTCAGAAACAAGAACCAGAAGAACAGAACTATTCAACTACAAGCCAATAAATACACAAAATTCAAAGGGCAAAATCAAGCCGTGTTGACCATTTTTCATAATGTCATGTGAACATTTCCTAGGTAAGTTTTGCAAGCTTTACATGTCGAGAATAGAAACATTAACAAAGGGAGTTTGGTCCGGCCTGCCCCCACACAGTAGCTGAGAGCAACAATATTAATAATAGTTATATTGCTCTCAGACAGTAGGTAAGATCACTACATACAGCTGTACATAAACCCACTACTCTGCATTATATAGGTAATCTTCAATTACTACCTCTGCAGTCATTGGCCTATATTTGATACCATTCTAAATTTGGAATTCCCCAAGTTTTAAATACTTGCTTTGCACACAAAAATATCATCAAATCTGAGTTGGCCACCATCAGGTCAAAATTGTAATCAGGTGTCTGGCACAAATACTGACCAATCAGTACAACTGCCAGTACAAAACAAATCTATTCATATTCTTTCTCCAATCAGTGATCAGCAAGTTTTTTTTAATGGAAACTGACTTGCGTTCGATTCTGTGCGCACCTTAATACCTTTGGTGGCAGGGACTGATATGGAGGCCGTCGACATGAATCAGGCAAAATATGGGAGCTAAGATGGAGGCCCTTCCCTAGCCCTATTTGTTGGAGGTTCTTTTGATATGCCAAAGAGGCAATCCCAAATCATCAACATCCAGTTCTTCTGAGGTCAGCGGTTACCTCTTAAAGACTAACACAACCGCCATTTCAAACTTCATTCATTCAGTCCTTGTCAGTAGCTCTTTTCAAACCATCTAGTTGTTGACTAAGACCCCATTGTATTTTTGAGTATTTTACTCAGAAAATCTGACATTTCCCTATTACTGCTCACATGGCCAGTCTACAATTTAGAATCTGGGCTTCTAAATTTTCATAGTAAATCATTACATTATGGTTGAAAAAAATTCAAAATGACTGCAATTGAAGCACGGTCTACACTTCGAAACTTTGAAGGAAAAAATGTGTGAACTTTCTTATTAATTCCTGTGCTCAGCATAAGGGATGAAAGTGTCATGGCTGCCATTAAAGCATGTTTGGATTATTTTGAATTGTCAAAAGCTTGCAACTTGGGATTTGAATAACTTTTTATGGCATGTCGTATTTTTCCAAAAGCCAACAAACAAATTTAACATTTTATTAGCCTCAAACCTGTACCATATGAAAGGCCAAGTATGATTAATTTTCTACCTGTTAAAATGGCTGGCTTTTGTCACAGGTGTGAAGGCACAGCACCATTCATAACTACAGTTTAAAAAGGCTAGAAAAGATTGTACTGTGTTTGTGGTGAATAATGATACTGATGCATATATGTTTGGATTTATTTTACATTTTTATTGAAATTTGCAATTAATCTAGGACTAGTTTCTGTTTGGCTGGTACTACTATAATCCCCTTGACAAGATGGCTGCCACCAGCAATAGATAATTACAAGATTAGAAAATTTGACCAGAGTAAAAGTACTAAAATGATATCTCAAAGTTTTCTTTTCATGTTATACCGTATTATCCCTAATAGCTGCCCTCTAGCTAATTACCAACCCCTCCTGTTTGAAGCCTATCTGCAGACCAGGCCTTGGTGGCTGGGGTAGTGGAGCTGCAGACTTACAATCTGCAGGGGCTTGCTATCTCAATGACTAATATGTGAACAGTACTCACAACTTCACTTGCAATATGCATGCATATCAAAGAAAACACACACCCCTTGTAATGTTTGCCACAATCACCTGTTTAATATTTCTCAATTTCACATGATGCTACACTGTAAATAACTCCTCATGTTGCATCAATGTTTACGATCTGAGTGAGGGTCACATGTGGGTCACAGTATGGTGCCCAGTGGCACACCCCAGCCTCTTGTAACTTAATTGGTTAATTACCCTATAGGCATGTGATCAAGTGTGGGAACTACAGGGCTCAACCCTGATTATAAGAGATTTTTTCAATATTTAGCATGCTTAGTTGTATTGTGTCTGGACTAACATATTCATTTTTATTAGTTGAATAATACTGTGCTGTAAAATTATTCTTACCTTCAAACTATTCTATTCTAAGTACAATTTATTATGAAAAACAGTCAATTTTGAACCCTGGTCTCAGCTTGTCAGCCAGTCACATATTAGCGGCCCCATCAGAGGCAATGTTTCCACCCACGGGGCGGCAAATAGGGATAATATGGTATGTGAGTTCATATTGATGAAGTTTAATTTGCTATCCCACAATTTGTAAAGGTTTCCTTCCCTTTTAAATTATATGGTCAATTTCTAGTGCAATAAATGTTGTTGATGGCTTTCAGCTGCATGATCTAATAATTCACACCGACACAATGTAAGCCTTTAGAAACTAGCTTGTCCATGCCAACTTTGAAGATCTTTTAGCCATCTATAAACATTAGGTCTCGATAAATCATATTTTATTATACTTGGTAGATATATCAAATATACAGTATGGTTATACTAGTCCTGCTTTGACTTGATACCTCACTAATGTGCCCAATCCCTATTCTATGTCCTTTGCCCCAACATGTCTGTCTCATCACTGATCTTTATCCTATTTATCCCCAACCTGTAACCAACATCCTCAATCTATTTTCTTTCCAGTCCTAATTCCAACCCTAATTATGACCAATCTGTGTCCTCTCCAGCCTCATTCTATAATCCTTTAAAGGATATGGATAAGGGTATGGAGAGGACATATATTAGGGCTAAACCATGAAAAGGACAGTAAGGGTATTTTCCAGATAAATGTTCTGCATGGAAATTAATACTGTAATGAACACTGAATTGTTTTCCCAAGCATTCCCAGAACTTAATGGAATAATCTAGTCATGAACTACAAAGGAATGAGCAAGCTTTTTACATATTTATCAGTCCATTTTATTTAAGAGATTATAAACAAACATTATTTCACCAGAAATGCCACATTAAATACACACAATAGGTATAACATATCATTATATGATCTCTTTTTTGTTTTACATTCTGTAACCATAGAAACATATTTCCTAACAAATGTGGTATCATTCAAATCTTGAGATTTATCACATAAATACTTTTAAACTTATTTGAACAATATAAAACTAATAAATATATAAATTTTCATAGGAAACAAAGGTTTATAATAAATCAGGTTGTCTGTTGTCAATTATAACTGGCAAATGGAACTAAATTCCAGGATGATTTTGCTGGATAATATTTGGAATGATTTCCAGCTATGCCAGTGTCCTACACACATTAAAAAAAATATATATATTGAATCAGTTATTAAAAATAACAACCAGGGAAGTTTGTTTAAGACATTAAATGTTTTGGGGCTGGCACGTTTATCTTGAGGGTTTTCAGAGCTTGGCGACCAGGAGTAGGAGAGTTTTATCCACTGCTGGGCTGAAAATCTGAAGTAATCTGCAAATTTCGTGCTATTCCAAAGCTGGATTATAATCACTTCAATTCCAGATGCTCGCAACTTGACACTAAATTGAACAATGGCCAGAATTAAATAGTTGTTTTTTTATTTATCAACTATCACATCCATTTGTCAAGAAAATAATACGACAATCAGTTACATATAGAAGTATATGATCACTTGAAACTGAATTTTAACTAGATTTTTGGCCAAATATAACACAGGAGGGTGTCCCAGATTATGACTGCATTACATGGAGTAATCCAGACTTGAAGTTATAAATATTAATGTAAAAATGTTCAAGATTTACTATAAAATCTACAGCATAATAGTAAAAACACTGTTATATTCTTAACCAAAATGAAATTTGCATAATTTTGTGAAGTTTTTGATACAATTATGACACTTTTCCTTGAGACTTCACCAAAGTTCAATAAGACACTTGACTATGTTGCAAATACTGTCCGACACTGGTCAGAGCTCTCCCACCCCGGACTACCACTATCACAAATGAACAAAATGTGCAAATGCACTTGCGACCAATCCTCATTCTACTTTTTAATATCCCATGCTGGTTCTATACTAAAGACTAAACACATCATGGAGGCAGCTGGATTGATAAAAGGGTGGTTGGATATGAAGTGGACAATAAATGATATTGTACGATTATATATTCATTTCATGACCTTTGAAATGCACCCAGACAGTTTTAAATGACCAAATAACTATATAATAGCAGATTTGCAAAGGCGAATTTATACTGTATACTTATCAATTTGACATAACATTACATTCAACTCAACAAAGGCTACATATATTTATTTTAAACATGTCAAAATTTAAATATTCTGTTTGCAGTTCAGACTATGCAGACTTATTAAATGCACATTTCATTTACACTAAATATGTCCTAAAATCATTGTCCAGTCCGTCAACATGAATTTTCACAAACAAGTTTGAGGCCAACACAAAATTGCTATCATTTTTGGCTACCATAAAATAAATATATGGCTTGACAGGTTTGCTTATTATTTCTTTATTGTAAATTTGTTGTACACATCATTTCTCGGTACAATATTTCTGCAGACAAAACCTGACAATTTGTTTTTTTTTGTAAAATACTTTGACCATGACATTTTCATGACATCTTTGGGGTTCATTTATTCACTTTTCTTTTTATCACAATTTTTCACACTTCATACAGTATATATGACATTTAGAATACAAATTTATCATAATATCACAATCTTTTGTTATCTGAACACACATTATAATACAATTGAATCACATAACAAGCTTAAATCAAGGAGGTTTTAAATTGCTTAAATTGAGAAGCACTCTCCAATGTTTTTACGACTATTTGATAGAATTTGCCACAAATCCTGCAGACAACTGTACCTGAACTGAGTATCCCTTAAATATTTTTCTTGGAAACAAATATATAATAATTTAAGGTAAGGGTTCAGGGTACAACAGTTCAGGGTTCTGGGAAGATTCATCAAAATTCAGGGTACAAAACATAACAATACATTTACAAATATATCTAAATTTATGGAAATGTGCCTAGATTCAATGTATACTGATACTGGGGAGATGTCTACATACTTCTAATCTCAGCACTGGCAGCAGGGTAATATAGATAATAAATACTAGTTAGAAAGGAAATCAATATGCATAAATCCAGCTCACTTGAGTAAGCACCTTACTGTAACTTTGACAGTGTTACCACATACTTTGCTCAAACTACTTCATGCAACTTCTCTTGACAGAGACATGCACTAATTCAGCTCCCGTTCCATTCTCATTCTACCATTTTACAATTTAAACAAGGAAATGCTGGAAAGAAGTAAATATCACAGGATTTTTATATTCTGCAGTAATCATACTGTTATAACATGAGTTGCCTGCCAAATAAATAAATCAATTTGTAGTTGACAGATCAATATCTTAACAGGCCTAATATCCAAGCTGACCCGGACATTAATAATCAAGGGTCTGAATGGCCAAGGCTCTTCTTAGGTCTATCCATCATCTGCCATAATCTACCAGTCCATATGAGTGAAAATATACAAAATATCCACATATATGAGGGCAAGTGGAATAAAAACACTGCACTGCACTGCCCTGGAGGCTGAAAATAGCCTTCAATTCTGGGCATCACCTGACCAGTGCAAATGTCAAGCCAATTACAATATGTGCCGGTGGAAGAGGTCTTCCCAGATCACATCCCTCACATGTTGAGCACTGATCATTGACATATTAGTGATGACAACTGCTTTTTGACCGTTCTCATTTTTTTTACTTGACATTTTTATTAGTAATTTATTTGAATTTGGATCAAAAGTCTTTCCCTTTCAGATGGGACAATGCTTTCCTTTCATGGGGGATGATGAGGGCATCTGTCTTTCACAATTTGTTTTTTTCACGGGATATGGATATTTAGAGAAGAGCCTTGACTTCATTCTGCATTATCTGTTTCTCCATTTCTTCAAAGTCGTCCATGAAGTCTGACTCTCTGCAAAGAAAATGTAAAATTTCCTGTGTTATTTCTATTGCATTAATACTATTTCCCATTGCCAGCTTTTAAATAAATAATAATAAATTATAAAAAATATTTCCTCTGAACTTTAGTTAAATTAAATTAAATTCACTTGCTTTTCCACAAATAAATAAAGTTTAATTTATTTCTCTGCCTTTAAAATCATTTCTTTTTACAATACAGAAATGTGATAAGTCTTGTGAATTTGCAGAAGGGATGATTTATATCTATATAGAGGTTTTTTTTAAAGATTGCATGTTTTCTTTTTAAAATTACTGCTCAAGACAAAGTCCTAAAAACCAATTTCTATTTGACCTTGTGATCAAATATAAGTTGGCCAAGGTCCCTCAATTTCTAATGGCTAATGGTAAATCAGATGCTATATATCTGGTATACATTTGTTACATGTGAACCTTATATTTCATTGCAAAGAACTTTTGCTATGAAGAATAGATAGCCACAATGTTAATAGCCTCCTTCCAAGTTTAAACAGATAATTAATGGATTTACCTGAGATGATTGTTGATGTCCATCCCAGCGTTTACATCTGGAGTGGTGAGACCGGAGGCTTGGCCGTCATCAAGGGTGATCCCCAGCTCCTCATCCTCCAGCATACTCAGGGAAGATAGCTTGCCATCATCTGAACATAATAGAGACACTGGCTTACTCAGGGAAGATAGCTTGCCATCATCTGAACATAATAGAGACACTGGCTTACTCAGGGAAGATAACTTGCCATCATCTGAACATAATTGAGACACTGGCTTACTCAGGGAAGATAGCTTGCCATCATCTGAATATAATAGAGACACTGGCTTACTCAGGGAAGATAGCTTGCCATCATCTGAACATAATAGAGACACTGGCTTACTCAGAGAATATAACTTGCCATCGTCTGAACATAATAGAGACACTGGCTTACTCAGAGAATATAGCTTGCCATCATCTGAACATAATAGAGACACTGGCTTACTCAGAGAATATAGCTTGCCATCATCTGAACATAATAGACACTGGCTTACTCAGGGAAGATAGCTTGCCATCATCTGAACATAATAGAGACACTGGCTTACTCAGGGAAGATAGCTTGCCATCATCTGAACATAATAGAGACACTGGCTTACTCAGGGAAGATAGCTTGCCATCATCTGAACATAATAGAGACACTGGCTTACTCAGGGAAGATAGCTTGCAATCATCTGAACATAATAGAGACACTGGCTTACTCAGGGAAGATAGCTTGCCATCATCTGAACATAATAGACACTGGCTTACTCAGGGAAGATAGCTTGCCATCATCTGAACATAATAGAGACACTGGCTTACTCAGGGAAGATAGCTTGCCATCATCTGAACATAATAGAGACACTGGCTTACTCAGGGAAGATAGCTTGCCATCATCTGAACATAATAGAGACACTGGCTTACTCAGAGAATATAGCTTGCCATCATCTGAACATAATAGACACTGGCTTACTCAGGGAAGATAGCTTGCCATCATCTGAACATAATAGAGACATTGGCTTACTCAGGGAAGATAGCTTGCCATCATCTGAATATAATAGAGACACTGGCTTACTCAGGGAAGATAGCTTGCCATCATCTGAATATAATAGAAATACTAGTTTACTCAGGGAAGATAGCTTGCCATCATCTGAATATAATAGAGACACTGGCTTACTCAGGGAAGATAGCTTGCCATCATCTGAATATAATAGAGACACTGGCTTACTCAGAGAATATAGCTTGCCATCATTTGAACATAATAGACACTGGCTTACTCAGCATGCTGCTCAGGGAAGATAGTTTGCCATCATCTGAACATAATAGAGACACTGGTTTACTCAGGGAAGATAACTTGCCATCATTTGAACATAATAGAAATACTGGTTTACTCAGGGAAGATTACTTACCATCATCTGAACATAATAGAGACACTGGTTTACTCAGGGAAGATAGCTTGCCATCATTCATCTGAACATAATAGACACTGGTTTACTCAGGGAAGATAACTTGACATCATTTGAACATAATAGAAATACTGGTTTACTCAGGGAAGATTACTTACCATCATCTGAACATAATAGAGACACTGGTTTACTCAGGGAAGATAGCTTGCCATCATTCATCTGAACATAATAGACACTGGTTTACTCAGGGAAGATAACTTGCCATCATTTGAACATAATAGAGACACTGGTTTACTCAGGGAAGATAACTTGCCATCATTTGAACATAATAGAAATACTGGTTTACTCAGGGAAGATAGTTTGCCATCATCTGAACATAATAGAGACACTGGCTTACTCAGGGAAGATAGCTTGCCATCATCTGAACATAATAGAGACACTGGCTTACTCAGAGAATATAGCTTGCCATCATCTGAACATAATAGAGACACTGGCTTACTCAGGGAAGATAGCTTGCCATCATCTGAACATAATAGACACTGGCTTACTCAGGGAAGATAGTTTGCCATCATCTGAACATAATAGAGACACTGGTTGACTCAGGGAAGATAGTTTGCCATCATCTGAACATAATAGAGACACTGGCTTACTCAGATCATATAACTTGTCATCATCTGAACATAATAGAGACAATGGCTTACTCAGGGAAGATAGCTTGCCATCATCTGAACATAATAGAGACACTTGCTTACTCAGGGAAGATAGCTTGCCATCATCTGAACATAATAGAGACACTGGCTTACTCAGATCATATAATTTGTCATCATCTGAACATAATAGAGACAATGGCTTACTCAGGGAAGATAGTTTGCCATCATCTGAACATAATAGAGACACTGGCTTACTCAGGGAAGATAGCTTGCCATCATCTGAACATAATAGACACTGGCTTACTCAGGGAAGATAGCTTGCCATCATCTGAACATAATAGAGACACTGGCTTACTCAGGGAAGATAGCTTGCCATCATCTGAACATTATAGACACTGGCTTACTCAGGGAAGATAACTTGCCATCATCTGAACATAATAGAGACACTGGCTTACTCAGAGATTATAGCTTGCCATCATCTAAACATAATAGAGACACTGGCTTACTCAGAGAATATAGCTTGCCATCATCTGAACATAATAGAGACACTGGCTTACTCAGATCATATAATTTGTCATCATCTGAACATAATAGAGACAATGGCTTACTCAGGGAAGATAGTTTGCCATCATCTGAACATAATAGAGACACTGGTTGACTCAGGGAAGATAACTTACCATCATCTGAACATAATAGAGACACTGGCTTACTCAGATCATATAACTTGTCATCATCTGAACATAATAGAGACAATGGCTTACTCAGGGAAGATAGCTTGCCATCATCTGAACATAATAGAGACACTGGCTTACTCAGGGAAGATGGCTTGCCATCATCTGAACATAATAGAGACACTGGCTTACTCAGAGAATATAGCTTGCCATCATCTGAACATAATAGAGACACTGGCTTACTCAGGGAAGATAGCTTGCCATCATCTGAACATTATAGACACTGGCTTACTCAGGGAAGATAACTTACCATCATCTGAACATAATAGAGACACTGGCTTACTCAGAGATTATAGCTTGCCATCATCTAAACATAATAGAGACACTGGCTTACTCAGAGAATATAGCTTGCCATCATCTGAACATAATAGAGACACTGGCTTACTCAGGGAAGATAACTTGCCATCATCTGAACATAATAGACACACTGGCTTACTCAGCATGCTGCTCAGGGAAGATAGTTTGCCATCATCTGAACATAATAGAGACACTTGCTTACTCAGGGAAGATAACTTGCCATCATATGAACATAATAGAGACACTTGCTTACTCAGGGAAGATAACTTGCCATCATATGAACATAATAGAGACACTGGCTTACTCAGGGAAGATAGCTTGCCATCATCTGAACATAATAGAGACAATGGCTTACTCAGAGAATATATCTTTCATTACACATTTAGATTTTATTGGCTCTTTAGATTTTGTTCAGGCAATCAAACAATTCCCTGGCACAGTATTCTAAATATGAATATATGTGACATTTTTTGTGTGTAGATCCTAGCACTGGTTTTCTTTGGTCACTCAAGTGAGAAGGTAATATATTTAAATATCTGCAATACATGCAAAACTGTAAAATCATGTATAAATTTCAAACAATGAACCTAATTAACAAAGCAGTAAATTATGGGACAATTATCAACACAAAGTGCATCATGCAAGAAGAACATATCATAAACTTTTACTTGTGCAACAGAAGGGTTAGCAAACTTATAAAAAAATGCTATACACATCAAGAAATTTCATACATGACCACACACACACACACACACACACACAAACACACACACTCACACACAGTGCTCTGATGGTAAGCTAACCTGTGGCATGGCCATCTTGTGATGCAAGTTCCCAATGCAGCTGTCCGAGGGCGCTATTGTCATCTCCATCCTGTTCTGCTTTCATCATATATATATCTTCATCATACTGACTGAGGTCTGAACCATCTACCACTGAAAACACCCACAACAAACACTCACATTCCACTACAAAGCACGGACATAGACCACTACCCGGATGCCACCTACTGGGCCATGGTGCACACTACACTTACAGCTTATACTCTCACTTGACAAACAATGTAGTATAGTTACACTTGATGTTATAGGACAAATCATCAAATTATCAATATCATGGTTATGATTCATTTTTTGTACATATGCTGTCAAAATCATGAGGAGGCCAGTCTGTAACATCGCCATATGACTTGAATACATTTACCTGCAGATTTTCTGCTTTCTGGTAAATAATCCATTAAGTAAGTAATTGCAGTATGTTGACTTTCAAAAACAAATCTTTTGGGGTATTTTGAATGTAGTTTGTGTCAAATTTTATACGAGTGACCCCAAATTCATGTCATTTGTTTGTACTGGTGTTGATATAATTTATGGAATCATTGATACAAAAAAAAAAAAAAAAGACAGGGTAACTTCAACAAATCAATACTTTAAACTCAATCGAGATGTGGGCTCCTTTGAAATTAGAGGGTTTTTCACATCTTACATTTAGTTGATTTCCCAAACGAGTTCAAAATACCAATAATACCAGTTCTATGACCATATGTCAAATGCTAGAATCAACCCAAAGTACCAGACTAGTTAATTATCTAAGATAATTATCACATATAAGAACATCATTCAACAAATATTAGCAAAAAAAACCCACAATCTTGATCAGAGAGACCATCTTACCAATAGTCCTGGAACTTGGTCTTGAATCTGCACGGCTCTCAGCTCTTGTGCTGGCAGTCATTGGTCGAGGCGTCCTTGGTGTGACAGGCCTTTGTAACATCATGTTTGGTGTTATTGCCCTTGGTGTGATAGAGTCACGGACTGACATTGCTCTTGGCGTCACAGAGTCTCTGACAGACATTGCTCTTGGCGTCACAGAGTCTCTGACAGACATTGGTCTTGGCGTCAAAGAGTCTCTGACAGATTCTGCTTTTGGTGTTAATGAATATCTGACAGACGTTGGTCTTGGGGTCACCGAATCTCTGACTGACGTTGGTCTTGGGGTCACCGAATCTCTGACTGACGTTGGTCTTGGGGTGGCAGAGCCTCTGGAATAACTACTCCTTGGTGTTGAAGACCTTGCTGACATTTTTGATCCCCTACCTATTTTTTCAGCATCACTGAAAATAATATACATATATATAATATATGTATACGATTTCTGGACCAATCAGAGATTAAAATAATCCAACATTTCACACACCAATATTTTGGTTGGTGTCACACCCATCCACATTATGTCAGGTAGGATTATTTACCCCTCTCCCTTGACTGGCAGACAGACCTTGCTTGTTTCAATACACTGACAAACGTGATAGGCCAACAATATTTCTGGCTAGCCTAACTGGGGATTACTGAATATATATACACTTAAAAAATTCAGAATTATTTGATTAATCTCAAAATTTTTGGCAAAACAATAAACCGCATTAAACCTTTGAATACAATACTTTTGATACAATATAACACTTTGAGATGTCAAATAAGATTAAGCAAAACATGCACAGTTTAAAAACAATCCTTGTTGCATATCCTATCTTTCAGATGCTTATTTGGAAAGGGAATCCGCTGGACTTTCAAATTGTGAATGCTTGGTTTCAAATTACACTGCAAAGTGCCACTGACAGGGGTGGGTTCTTGTGGCAAAATGATCGAGCTTTACAGCATCAACTGAGAAAGTGTCAAACAATACAATAAAAGGCAAAGAAAGTTTTTATTCTTGCTGTCAACTCTCACTGCAAGTTAGTAACATATCTTATCATATTGTAACATTTATCATTTTAATTTTCAATGATAAATATCATCTTGTATTTTTTTAAAGATATCTTGCACCAGGTGACACAACGACCAAAAGAGTGACAAATTCAAGGTGTGCAGCATGCAGTTCTCTAATCATATACAATCATCTTGCTGAACTCAGTCAAGGACTTACCTAGATTTTGTATATTTAACGTTTGTGTTGGCAGTGTTTGTAGGTGGTGATGTGGAGGTCTGGGAGGTCAAACTGAATGCAACAGTGGCTTCTCGCTCAGCATCTTCATCAGTGTTAGGATTAAGGAAGTTCATCACATCAGTGGAGACAGTCTCATCCAAGTGTGCTGCCACCTGGCCATCATTAACTGTACCACCCAGGCTGCTGTCGGGGCGCCATGAGCGTGGACCCATGGTGTACACTGCAATTAAATAGAAATTTTGGATCTGACAACAAGAAGCTGGACAGATGTGAAAAGATCCTCCCAAAAAACCTAAACAAATTGACAATATTACCTTGTCTTGGCAAATTTAGTGCTGATCTTAACCTCATTACTCACATTTGTTACTGACTTTCCATTTTTCATCCTTGCCCTGTTGACTGCGCCTTCCACTAGGTGTCATGACCCGTTCCTGATTCATTGGTTTTACACCAGCTGTGAAGAAATCTGAGAGATCAGCTTTATAGTGTAGGTCTGGAGCTTGAAAGTGTCCTGCTAACATGGCAACTTCCTTCAGTGCTGCTGACGGCTTCTTTGTCAGGAGGCCCTCTCTGATATCAGATACAAGACAACATTAACACAGGAAGAAAAATGTAGGTTCACCTCTGTCTGGTCTTATAACTGGAATATTGTGGTTATATTATACCTACTTAGCCTCCCTGAAATTTTATAGTTGTTTAGTTTTAAAACCTGAGAGATGATAAAAACTACCCATTTTTGGGTGTCCGAATTTGAGTCTGAGATGTTATATCCTCAGCTAACATTTTTATCATGTTTCCTGTATCTTAATATCATTTTGGATGACCCTAAATATATAATGCTATGTGACAAACCAGTTTTGTCCCTGGTAACAGATTTTGGTTTTTGGTCTGGGGGCTGACAGCCCTCCCTTGTGGGTTATGCTCGGACCTCTGGCCAAACTCTTTTTATCAAAGATATGATAATCTAATTAAATATTAGTGTGATAGGAAAGAAAGAAAAAGAGTTATTTTTAATCCTCACTAGATATTAAAATTCAGGGACTCAGTGGCATCAAAAGCTCTGACAGGAATAATTTCTGATGCATACCCAAATATTGAGAGATTTGAGGCAGCTCTACTTTGAGGGCGTGACCCAGCTCTGCTTGCCGCTCTGCTGCCTGCTCTGCTGGCTGCCCTGCTGGCTGCCCTGCTCGATGTTCCAGAGTTGGCTCTGCTGCTATTTATTCTTGAACTTGGACGGGATTTCACAGATTTGGGCCTATTTTCCTTCCCATCATTGAATCCCATGGGTAGAGTCAAATCAATGCTTTTTATAACTTGAGACTTTTCCCTCCTTTGCTTCAACCTTTTCAACTCATCTTCCAAGTCAAATGTCTTTTTCATAAAACTGAGGTCGTCATGTAAAGCAAAGTTTTTTTCTAATGGCACTATGGGTGTTGGTGTGATAGGGACAGGAGTTGGGGGAGTTTTTGCTGATCTTCGTGCCCGAGCCAAACGAGAAGACTTGGGGGTTGAAGGTTTTTGTGTCGGAGGTTGAGGAGAGGGAGAGTTGAAAGCTCCATCACGTGTGTGGGGAACAGGTGACCTAAAAACAACATCAAAAGTCCAATGCATGTAACATGTTTATCTGATTAAATAAGGATAATGATGAATGATAATGATGAATGATAATGATGAATGATAATGATGAATGATAATGATGCATGATAATGAATGATAATGATGAATGATAATGATGAATGATAATGATGAATGATAATGATGAATGATAATGATGAATGATAATGATGAATGATAATGATGAATGATAATGATGAATGATGATTAACATCAGAAGCAAAATGTCCATCTCATTTAATATGTACAGTATGCAGCATGTTTATCTTATTTATTGTAAACTCAATGCAACAAGTTTATCATTTTTAATCATTGTGTATTTCATATGTTTTTAACATTTTATAAATTATATTTGCAATAATAATTGCCCCAGACTAAAGAACCATCTGTAGTCTATATATGTATAGACTTATAATCAGACTTTAAAAAAATATGACTCATTTATATTTCTGGGTTACCTTTGGGGAATAGGTTCATCAGGGATCTCCTTAACATCATATGAAGACGAATGTTCCATGCCACGTAAACTGTATGATGGCTGAAAATGAATCATATCACCTTAAAAGATGTGGGTATTATTATCATTAAGCAACAGTGATATCAAAAGTGGTCTTCCAGCACTGATCTTAAAAGGCAATTATTCAAAAAAGGAAATGCCAGTAAAATACACAAAGAAATACATTACACAATTTGAGTTATTATTACAATTTAAGAAGAATGACAATATTTTATACCTGGAAGATATAACCTAAAGGTGGTTCTGTGCAGGACTTGAATTGGCACCAAAGGAGAATTCTTAGGCTTGAGGTGATGAAAAATGTGTGGTTATGTGTGTGTGGCTTCAAAGTGTTGCCAAAGGGCAGGTTTGTGTGTGGCTCCAAAGTGTTACCAAAGGGCGGGTCTGTGTGTGGCTTCAAAGTGATACCAAAGGGTAGGTCTGTGTAAGGCTTCAAAGTGGTACCAAAGGGTGGGTCTGTGTGTGGCTTCAAAGTGATACCAAAGGGTAGGTCTGTGTAAGGCTTCAAAGTGGTACCAAAGGGTGGGTCTGTGTGAGGCTTCAAAGTGGTCCCAAAGGTTGGGTCTGAGTGAGGCTTCAAAAAGATACCAAAGGGTGGGTCTGTGCGAGGCTTCAAAGTGGTACCAAAGGGTGGGTCTGTGTGAGGCTTCAAAAAGATACCAAAGGGTGGGTCTGTGTGAGGCTTCAAAGTGGTACCAAAGGGTGGGTCTGTGTGAGGCTTCAAAGTGGTACCAAAGGTTGGATCTGTGTGAGCTTCAAAAAGATACCAAAGGGTGGGTCTGTGCGAGGCTTCAAAGTGGTACCAAAGGGTGGGTCTGTGTGAGGCTTCAAAAAGATACCAAAGGGTGGGTCTGTGTGAGGCTTCAAAGTGCTTGAGGTGATGAAAAATGTGTGGTTATGTGTGTGTGGCTTCAAAGTGTTGCCAAAGGGCAGGTTTGTGTGTGGCTCCAAAGTGTTACCAAAGGGTGGGTCTGAGTGAGGCTTCAAAGTGGTACCAAAGGGTGGGTATGAGTGAGGCTTCAAAGTGGTACCAAGGGGTGGGTCTGTGTGAGGCTTCAAAGTGGTACCAAAGGGTGGGTCTGTGTGAGGCTTCAAAGTGGTACCAAAGGTTGGATCTGTGTGAGCTTCAAAGTGGTACCAAAGGGCGAGTCTGTGTGAGGTTTCAAAGTGATAACAAAGGGTGGGTCTGTGAGAGGCTTGAAAGTGGTGTCAAAGAGTGGGTCGATGTGAGGTTGAAGATAGAACCAAAACATGCTGTGTGAGTATAACAAGTTTTTTTTCCTTCATAGTTAAATCAATATAAACATTCTGCCCACATAAAGAACATCAGTTGTAACTCCCTTGCCAGAGGGTGAAGCCTGGTGACAAGCAGTTGGTATTAATCAGCTGCACCCCTAAGTGCAAGCATAGAGAAAATATACTTTCTCTATGGTGCAAGCTTGCACTCTCAGTGGGATGCCAATTGATTTTGCCGAGTATACTTAGATGCAGATAACAATACTATATCCTAGCCATAAATCCTAACTAGGGTACCACTCAGTACTCACAATGTTCACAGACCAAATAGAGGAGTGACTTCTACCTAGATAGTTTTTTTAAATGAATGGAATATAGTGTTATTTTTTTTTCACTCAGGGAGCTTCTGAAAAATAATTCAAATAGAAGAAAAGATAGGAAAAATTAACTGTTGTAAAAGTAATTTAAAGAGTGAAGATAATCCTTTAGTAAAAGGAAATTGTAAATGGCTAGCACCTAAGTTTCATTAGTACATGTATGGAGATTTACTTCTCAAGTGCATATCACAGTCCCAAGACCATAAATGAGGTTTGACCAAACAACAGAGTTTATTATAGTTTTGGTTGACGGCAATGTGTGATTAAATAAGGTTAGTGTGAATGGGTTGTCAGAGAAAACTTCTGGCAGACAAATTGGACAGATAAAAACAAATACTGATGTCTATAGATGCTGATAGCCAGAATACCTGCCTGACAAACATTTAGCCCAGGGGTAAAATTCAATGCCATATGTGGTACCTGTTCATCATTGAGATCAATTATTGAAACTCGGGACTCCGTCCTTAACTCCACTTCTCCACTCTCATATTCCTCTGATGGAACAATTTCTCGCACAGACTGCGACAAAGCTTGGAAATCCACTCTGTTTAATTCAGCATTTAATTCTTCATCCACTCGGTCTGTAATGTAAAATTGTTCCATTCTTTAATCAAATTAACAATCAGGCCCAAATATAAGTCAGTATGAGAAAGAATAAAACTCTGCTTTCAAAAAATTAAATGCAGGGAGTCCATTCAAGAATTATTTTATGAATACAATTTTGTTAATGTGAAAGTGGACAAATTTGTATTGATCTTAAACTAACTGTAAGCATCCTGTTTGCGTGATGACAGCTGCTGAGTGTCAAACATGGGACTGAGTGGCGAGGACTCCGAGTCTGGAAGTGGTCCGAGGTCTGTGCGCCGGTGTTTCTTCAACAGCAACTTCTCAGCATAGGTCAGACTTTGTGATTTAAATTTAATCTCAATGGGTCTCTGCTCCTCCTCCATAGTGCTTGTCCCACTCTCCACTTGAAAAACAACAATCACCAATTCAACATCTTGTACTATATTAAAATAACTTTGAACAATTTAAAAAAGCTGATTGTCTGCAAAAGACTTTTCACTGTAATTTTTAATGTGTTTTAGTTCATGCAGTACATAAAGTTTATAATGTGATAATGTGATACCTCTGGGAGTTTGGGCTTGGGCAGGGGCACGGTTGCTCTGTTGAGAGCTGGTTCCTCCCTGTCTCTCAGCACCTTTGGCCACCCTCCATGCCTTCAATGCCTCCTGGAAGGATGCCGCACTCTCACTCTCATCATACTGCCCATTCAGCAAGGCAGAGGTACTGTGTCCCTGGCTGGCTCCAGACTGGCTCCCGTCCCCTCCATTCATCTCTGATGGCTGTAATGTACACTATAAGCTTTAGCAGAAGTCTCCATCAGATGTCACTCAAGTCACACATTATACATTCCCCATTGTAAAACTCCTATCAAGTAACCATTTCGGCAAAACACTGCTTGTCTCACTGCTTGTCTCATTCAATTAATAAATAACATAATTTGTTCATACCACACTTTTCTCTCAATAATAGTGATGCATAGGGAAGTGAACAATGCCACAAAGCAGGGCATGCCTTACCTGGGAGTAAGTGATGGAGGACCTGAAGTCTGTTGCTGCTGCTGCTGCTGCCCCAGAGTGATCCTCTCCTCCCGCCTCATAAACCTCAGCCCTGCATCATACACAAAGGTTCTCTTAATTCACATATCACAATAAATAAGAAATTATTCCAGTCAGAGGGCCTGGAATGCTTACAAAATGGAAGGCTTAGAAATTTAGGTCTATTTAAGTGCCTTTCATTTGGTGTACATTATGACTTTTCATCAAAATTCCAGATGAACACCATTTTTTAGATATTCCAAAGAAAATTTTTAATTTGATAGGATGTATTTGTATTGTTTCATTATTTGTAAAATCTGATAAGTTAACAATCAGGAAAATAAAGCATGATGTTAACCTTCTGGCAATGACCGGTGCTGCTGGCATGGGTGAAAAAGATCTCCTCATTCCATTAGTCTTGAAGAAAAAAGTCCAACATTTATATTAACATCAAACAAATTGAAAAATCTGTTTGTCAAAGATAATAAATCTGATCTGAACTTAAGTAGCTATAATTCTGACCTGAGTATCAGGGATACTTACCCCAACTGGCATAGACCTGTGTTTTTTCAGAGCTCCCTTCAGATGGAATGAGGCAAAGCATCCAGCACAGTAGTCTTCCCCACATTCCATACAACTCTGAAAAGTCCAAAGAGTTCTGTACATTTGTGGATTAAGCATCATGATGCAACAGTATATATGAAACTGACAATGGGTAATTCGATAACATGTCCAATGGGTCTGGGGTCTAACATTTTTTAGCATTAAAACATTATAATAATTAAAGTAATTATATATTTTTAGCCAAAACAATATTGGATGACCATCTTCTATGTTTGTTTATTCCCAAAGTATTTGATGATGCTTACAACTTGAGCGCCTTTGGTTTCACACTGTCCACACTTGGGACCTTTAGACTTGGTAGGAGGTTGTCTGTTGGGCAGGTCTCTATCAGCTAAGTGTCTCATGGTGCCTGGCTGTTTGCTCCTCTGGGGGGTCACTATAGGCTCGTCCTTCAGAACCTTCACCTTCATCCTCCTACCACCAGACTGAAACACATCATATCACCACAGTGTTAGCAAGATAGGCAGGACACAGGACAATTTTGATATTTAAATATAAACTTCTGCCGGCATGCATGCCGTAGAATTCTAATCTTTGAGTATGATTCCCGTAACATCAGTCATTTGGCCTCCATTCATAAACACTTTTTATACACTTCAAAGCATAATTTCAGTTTATGATATTACATTCAAAAATTCTGTTTGTGAACACCAACAAAATGTGAATTACTTAAATGAAGCAGTTCTGCTTTTTTTAGTTGTTCACCTAACACTCATTTTGTAATGTTAATATTGAATTCTCCTTTATTAAGCGTCATTAGCGCCAAACCATATCAATCCTTTCCTCTTTTGTAAATCATATTTGTATCCTGTATGTATCTATTCAAACATTTACTCTCTATTCAAACATTTACCTGCAAGTTCATTCATATTACGTTATGAACATCACCTTTAAAAAAAATACCTTTTTTCCTAATATCTTAAATGTTCTTTCTTTTATCAAATATGTTTCTCTCTACCAGTAGAGGGGTTCATAATTCAAATCTTATCATCTTCAATGTAAATAACAAGGTATCTGTGGTGTGTAAGGAGAGTCATATCTCATTTGAAAAGAATAGAAGTGTATGTGCAAAATGGTTTTCAAAATTGTACCGTTTTTGCACTCTTCCCAATATGTGAGGGGTGCTGTAATGTTTGTGAACAAAAATCTTACCTATAAATATCTCTGAAATCTATCAAGTAGTTCCAGAGGAAAAGAGCAAGATTGCCAGACAGACAGAATAACAGAATGTTTCCCCTTCTCAGTGCACAAGCTCTGCTGTCATAGTCAGCACAGCTAAAACCCACAATGGATTTTTAAAAAATCCCTTTGCACATGATAGCATAAATGCATAAATTCTAAATCTTCAGCTCAAGACCCATACTATCAGCATTTTGTATAAAAATATAACTGATCTTTATTTGTTTGGTGGATTTAATTATATTATTATTGTACCTTTTCTCTGTTGGATTTAGCGGAGGAGGCTTTGCTGGTGAGTACATCTTGTGCATAGCCACCGATCCCTCCTTGCTGCCCTGATCGCCAGAATCCACCAGAACCCTGCCGTCTGCATAAACAATCCCACATCACAATATCAGGCACAAAATCTCTTTGGTTTTTTTTTTCAATTCAATAACACACACCGACTGGTGTTGGGAAGTGAACACCAAATCAAACAACATCTAGTGCAATACTTTAAAGCTGCCAAAGGAATTATTTCTGCCCTTAAACTTGAATTAAGTATTCAACACCAGAGTAATTGTAATGTTATCTATCAATTGGGGCCTTTCTGTTAATTTTCAATCTCTTTTTATTTTAGTGCAATAAACTTGATAAGAGTGACTGACTCTCGCTCCTCTTTCTCGCGACTCATGGCCATCTTGAGTTCCTGCAGACGCTCCTCCATCTTGGCACTCTCTAACTCCAGCTTCTTTGTCATGTGCCGGGTTGACTTCATGTTTCTATGACAACACAAATAACAGTAACAACAAATGTTCATCTAGGCTACTACATCACTCACAATCTGCTATATAGCAGAATGTAGGATCTCCAAATTAAAATATTTCCCAATAAACAATAGAATTTCACAAGGACCTTGCAGGAAGGTTATGAATGTAATCTGATCTCTCTATTATCTTGGTAGGGAAGGGGAGGTTTGAACAATCCTCTCTGTTACACCTGGGAAGACAGGAAAAATTAATCTTAACCTTTTTTTTCTTTTATATCATGAACCTTTGTCTATTGTGCCTGGAGGGTAGGGAAGGGCTATCTGGTCCTCTTTATGTCATGATCTGAACCTCTATATGTTATTCCAAGGGGTAGCTAAGGGTTATTGGATCTGATATGTCATTCCAAGGGGTAGCAAAGGGCTATCTGCTCCTCTATATGACATTCCAAGGGGTAGGGAAGGGCTATCTGCTCCTCTATATGACATTCCAGGGGGTAGCGAAGGGCTATCTGATCCTCTATATGACATTCCAAGAGGTAGCGAAGGGCTATCTGATCCTCTATATATCATTTCAAGGGGTAGGGAAGAGCTATCTGATCCTCTATATATCATTTCAAGGGGTAGGGAAGGGCTATCTGATCCTCTATATGATATTCCAAGGGGTAGGGAAGGGCTATCTGATCCTCTATATGACATTACAAGAGGTAGCGAAGGGCTATCTGATCCTCTATATGACATTCCAAGGGGTAGGGAAGAGCTATCTGATCCTCTATATATCATTTCAAGGGGTAGGGAAGGGCTATCTGATCCTCTATATGATATTCCAAGGGGTGGGGAAGGGCTATCTGATCCTCTATATGACATTACAAGGGGTAGGGAAGGGCTATCTGCTCCTCTATATGACATTCCAAGGGGTAGGGAAGGGCTATCTGCTCCTCTATATGACATTCCAGGGGGTAGCGAAGGGCTATCTGATCCTCTATATGACATTCCAAGAGGTAGCGAAGGGCTATCTGATCCTCTATATATCATTTCAAGGGGTAGGGAAGAGCTATCTGATCCTCTATATATCATTTCAAGGGGTAGGGAAGGGCTATCTGATCCTCTATATGATATTCCAAGGGGTAGGGAAGGGCTATCTGATCCTCTATATGACATTACAAGAGGTAGCGAAGGGCTATCTGATCCTCTATATGACATTCCAAGGGGTAGGGAAGAGCTATCTGATCCTCTATATATCATTTCAAGGGGTAGGGAAGGGCTATCTGATCCTCTATATGATATTCCAAGGGGTGGGGAAGGGCTATCTGATCCTCTATATGACATTACAAGAGGTAGCGAAGGGCTATCTGATCCTCTATATGACATTCCAAGGGGTAGGGAAGAGCTATCTGATCCTCTATATATCATTTCAAGGGGTAGGGAAGGGCTATCTGATCCTCTATATGATATTCCAAGGGGTGGGGAAGGGCTATCTGATCCTCTATATGACATTACAAGGGGTAGGGAAGGGCTATCTGATCCTCTATATGACATTCCAAGGGGTAGGGAAGGGCTATCTGATCCTCTATATGACATTCCAAGGGGTAGGGAAGGGCTATCTGATCCTCTATATGACATTCCAAGGGGTAGGGAAGGGCTATCTGATCCTCTATATGACATTCCAGGGGGTAGGGAAGGGCTGTCTGATCCTCTATATGACATTCCAAGGGGTAGGGAAGGGCTGTCTGATCCTCTATATATCATTTCAAGGGGAATCAAAGAGCTATCTGGTCCTTTATATGTCATTATCTGAACCTCTATATGTTATTCCAAGGAGTAGCTTAGGGTTATCGGATATGGGTTATCTGATCTGATATGTCATTCCAAGGGTGTTGGGATAGGTTATCTGATCCTCTATATATTATTCCAAGGGGTAGCTAAGGGTTATCTGATCTAGCTTATCTGATCTGATATGTTATTCCAAGGGCGTAGTGATAGGTTATCTGATCCTCTTTACTACACAAGGAGGAAAGAGAATGGTTTGATACTTGTTAGTGAAAAGAAACCTCTTTCAGTTATTCAGGAAGGTCAGGGAAGAGTTACCTAGTCCTCTTTACAGCAGTAGTTCTCAATGGTTTTTGGTTGCACATTAGTTTTTAAGATTTCTTTTTTCCTTTTTTATGGATTATTTCTCTAATTGTTCATGTATTCATTCTACTGAACTGTTCCAAACTTATCACAATATACAAATTGCAATATTTTCATATAATCCTTCATTAGGAAACAAAATGTAAATGTGTTTGTTTTACAAGTTACCTTGTAAAACATGTACATACACAACATCTGGACAATCAAAGCCTCTGAGAGGAATATGTATATGACAGTTAAACTGTCTGGACCAACACTGACAACAATATCTTATTTCAAAATTATGTGAACATATTACTCAAAACATAACAAATGCATCAAAACATTGCTTTACACCCTGGCCAAATAGGATTACTTTCTGGAATAGGATTACTTTCTTAGATCTAATGATGTTGTCACCACATATCTCAACCAATCTAAAGTGTGCACACATCTGAGGGAAAGAAATGGCAGCTGGAGTTAGCTATCCTGCCAAATTTGTTGTGAAAGGCATCAAGGTGACTTTTAAAAAACATTAAATTCCAGAATGTATGTAGCAATAAAAATACCAACAAAAGTGCATATTTGATACCTCTGCCCCTGGCATATACCACCTCCAGCAAGGCCAGGGCATAATAAACTAACATACATTTATAAGCGTGGAAGATGCACAGTGTATCATCACATTACTGAACAGTTAAATATTGAGCAAAAAATGGCAAGAGTAAAACCTTATTATCTAGATCTGCAATTATCAAGATTATCTCATCAGGATAAGTGGATAGTTTTCTATCCATTTCCTTGGCCTGTACAAATCATTTCGAGACAATAAGGTTTTACTATAAATACTATCTGGGACCTTCATCATCTCTCCTCGTCCCAGATACTATACTATTGTATGGTGTAATAAAGATATGATAACAAGTAATTTAAAGTGGACTTTTATCACTGATTCTGTGGTATCAATCATTCAAGTATAAAATAGCTAAAGCATAGGCCATAAATGGCTATTAATCTCTTGCATATAAAAAACATATGAAATATCATTTACAAAAAGAAATTGGTGCAATATTCTAAAGTTTTTCTTTTTGAGTCTCAGGAGTGATAAAAATTGTAATGTTTCATTCAAATTTTCTGTTTACTTTGTTCAAGAATTTCTTTTGTTTTTCACTTAAGTTGGGAAGCCCAGCCTGGCTGAAAAAAAGTAGCTGGGTAAATTGATTGGTGAAGTATTCAAACCAATTGATACCTTTTTTAAAGTTTAACAATTGTTAAAGTCAATGATAACCTATCTTGTTAATTGCCTCCTGCATTTCTTTCCATGGTATTTTTTTTTAAAGATTTAGTAAGCTGCTCCACCTTTGGTCTAAATAATGAGTCAGTAGCCAAGAGAATTAATTAGAATTGATATTGATAAGAGAAGTACATATACATGCTTTAAATCCCTAAGGAATTTAAAATGTGCTTGATACCAAGAAGTGATTGTTTCTATTTTACACAAAATTATACATGTACACTTTGCCAAATTACTCAATTCATAAAATATAAAATGAAAATCAAAGCAAGGTTACTTACAAAAATTTCCTGCAAGGAAATTTTATTTTTTAGTAAAATAAAGTGAGAATTAATTACGAGTTAGTGATGATGCCTTATATTCTAAATGTAAATATTGTAATTCATCTGATGTCGGTTCTAATTTCTAGATAATGTTAATTGATACTGTGATTACAATAAGGCCTATATTTCCATCAGCTTATAAATGAGCCAGTCTCTTTCTATGAACAATACATTACTGTGAATAAAAATCAGTATGTACAATTCACTGTGATATTTGAAATTGTTTGAAAACAAAATTATATGTATGGCTTATTGTGATTTATGTAGAAGTCCAGCCACTTAAGATGATGTTGTCATGCTGTATTGTGTGTGATATCATTTGTGATGCTTTCATGCTTGTTTGTGGCCAAAGTTGACCATCATACAGACGTAAATGAACTCATGTCACAGACAGTGAAGAGTGATTTCTGAAAGTCTAGAAATCTTAGTCATCTTACTTGCTTGCATTATAACTCCTAAAAATGTTATGTAATAAATAATGTTTATTTGTTAGTATCTTCAATAAATTTCACATATTTTGAAAAAAAGAAAAAAAGAAAAAAAAAGTTTGATTAATCAATCATATCTGTAACTTTGTGTTACTGTGATCAGGTTTATTAACATGTGAAAGCAATTTAATTATTAGTATAATGGAAGTTTTGATATGTTCAAAGTTTTCACAGTTTAACAATGTCATTATATAAACTGAGGAGGGGAGGGGGACAATGAGGTAGAAGTGGATAAAGGGTATCTTTCTGGATTAAATAAAAAATACAGGTCTTTTATACTTCAAATTATTTGGTTAAGACGGGTAATGACAGTTAATCTTAAGGAACGGTGTGTTGAAAAATCAATTCAGGAACTAGAAATCATCCAAAAAATATTTAAACATAATTAAATTGTAAATATAGAAATATTATGAATATTCTAGTGATGGTTTTTTATTTCTACTAGACCATCCGTAACTGCCCCAAATGATTTTAACATTAAATAAAAATAACTACTATTGTTATAATTTTCTCTCTCTGATGATTTGTCTCTATTATTTATTCTTAGAAAGCCATCTATATAATGCTAAAATGTAGACATGTGATGATCGCCACATTGCACCATGAACACTTTTTGTAATAATTGTTTAATAGGTGCTCTCTGGTTGGTCAAAATTGTCTCTGTTGTCTCGACTGTCGTGATTTGTCAGCGAATCAGATGTGTGTGCGGCCCTCATTGTATTGTCATTAAGATATGGATGAGTGCTTTTATTAGCTTTTATCTGGACCATTTCTTTTGTCTAGAAATTAGGTTTGGTAAAAAAAACTGTTTAAGAAGCACAATAATTTACTCACTGTGTCTTGAGTTTCATGGAGACATCCTCCTTTCTGGTTGATATGTTGAATGACATCTTGATCTGTACAAATACCTGTAAAATATGTTCACAAAATCACAATCAGTCTCCCTGAACAACTTTATAAATTACTTAATTTCAGAGTTTTGAGATTATACAAGCATTCCTGGTTTTCCCTTGAGAGATCAAAGAATTCTTTTTTGTACCATGAATGTTTCCTTTTTTGACGCTCATTATTGCCAGTATTGGTATTGTGATCAGTATGATCATGGGGAAGGTGTTGTCATTTCCTATGGGTTGCAAATGGTATTTTTCTGTGGTCAATATAGTTTGTACAATTGACATAAAGTGCAGTGGAGCATGTCTTGGCCCATGAATATACATGCATCACTGTATATGAATATATTCTAATAACATGTAAACAAAGAAAAAGTAGTGTGTGGTCCATTGGTGAAATCATCAATTCACTAGCTTGGAGATGCTACCAATTTATATAACAAGAAATTTCAAGTTGGTTTTGCTCATATTTGGTTCAAATCAGATAATTAGAACAAAAATAAAACTAAATCGATAACAAAGATAGTTACAAAATCAACATAGGCAAATATTTGCATGCATGTGGGCTGAAAATTTTGTACATATGAAATAAACCCATCAGTTTAACATGATTGTTTTGTGTTTATTTTATTGTTTGTTTTGTTTATCATAATTTTTTATTTTAGCATTTTTTGTTTTGTTTGTTGTAATTTTTGTTTTGTTTGTTAATTTTTTCCCCATTCATGCTAGATGTGGAGCATCAATTTATGCCATAATCATTTAACTCCTGATAGACAGGAGGGATGTCAAAAATAACCATGAATAACCATGGTTATAGATTTCATCGATTTAGTTTGCAGATACATCAGTCCAGAAAAAAAAAGGGTTATGGCACTTCAACAATTCATGATCCAAACAGTCCGATACCCAGCTTTACTAGGCCTCTTCAATATAGGCCTAGCGCCGACGCGACCAAATGTCGTACTATTTGGGTGCTCATGAATATTAATTAGCTAGAGATTCGAGTTATGTCATCGTATCGTGCACGTGCTGTCCTACTGAAAGACTGTAATTACGTAATCGCATTGTGCACGTGCGGTTGGATACATTCAAGGGGCGGGGCTTATGGAACAGACCTATTTGAACATATCTGATTGCATAAACGGAGAGGGTGTTATATACTGAACCCGATGCAAAGGAGAGTAACAGTCTGATATCATTATCCTGATTACATTGTAACAAGTTGCCACCCAAGGGAATGATACAAAATGACATCATTAAGCCAGAACAATGGGGACATCAACGTCCCTCCTGTTTGTTACCAGTGGTGGACATTGCCGTCCTTCCTGTTCATTAGTAATGTATTACTGGCGTTAGGGGTTAAATAAATGTTTTCAAAGCAGTCCAAGCTCAATCTGAACCCAACTACAGTAGCTTTGGTCAGTTTGGGTCTACATGTTAATGAGCTTTGTCTGTAATATTTGTTGTAGGAATAGTGCCTTACAATGACATAAACTTCTAACGAATATATACATTGGAAGTCAGATGCAAAGGGGTAGTTAATCTCGATATACAGTCACCAAGATCCACATCAGAGCTGCCCAACGACGGACGGCGTCCTGACAACCGACTGTTTAATCACTGTTGTCTCATTTATTACACAAAATTGACTTACCAAATTTCTTAATATAAGTATATTTGTATTTTTGTATCGTTTCTCGCCTTCAATATTTAAATTACTAGTATTCGTCGTCCTGTTCTGGAGATTTTTCCTCCGCGATATCTTCCCACTACATCATCTGACAACTATTTCAATATGGCTACTCTCAAACCTCGTACACTTTGAGATATCAACGAGATCAAAATTTTACTGGTGCCCGATTATTAATTTCAGAACAAATCGTATTGTTGATGCGATATTTTAGAACCCGGTGAATTTCGCGGTGTGCTATTTTGTATTGGGTTTGTTCTTTTCTAAAACATTTATGCTTGTTCTGTTTCATGGGGCTTTGTCAGCTCTCTTTCTCAATAGTACAGACCCAATGATGTTACAGTTAGGTGGACACCCAAAATTAAAATATGTAAAATTGTGCAAAATGTTGACATCAGGCCTTGACAAAAACTTGAAAAAGAGAAAAATGTTGGTTGCCCAGTTGGGTCACCAGAGCATGCATGCCCCGGGGGGGTCACTTGAGGGGGGAACAGTGCTACCATGCGTGGTAATCAAATTTGAAAAATCCCCATATTGTGTGGTCTATTACTTCGAAATATACACCCTTTTCACACAATTTATCGCGAATTAGAGGCACAATTCTAGACCATTTCACACAAAACATCAAATCCTGATTCCATACCATTTCACACACATTTATTCAAAAATATACCATTTCTCACATTGTTTAATTTTCATAAACTCATGAAGAAGCTGGAAGAGACTGATGCTCCCTCCAAGCATGTAGGATCTTTTATTGCTTTCCCAGGCTTTGATCATGTTTGTTGTCATAAGATGCATACAATCCTGAGACATATGACTAGCCATGATGATCATGATGATATTGCCCTTTGAAGATAGGTCAGAGGCTGATAACAAACAATGGAGCTAAGTAACCACATCAGTCCCTACCCAGTTAACACTGTGTGCACATAGATTACTAGAGTAAACCTGGAAAATCAATTAAGGAGTCTTTGATTGTTTGTCATTGTCTTTGTTAGCTAACACCTGATGGCCTCACCAATCCATTGCAATTAGGCCTTTGGGCAAAGTTAGGTCAAATGTCAAAAGTGACATGTCCTGAGTGATTTTAGCCATTTCACACTCATTTATGAAGAGGCATCAAAAAGGGCCACTTTGTGTGATCTGATCTGACACAAGACCCATATTGTGTGTTTTAGCAGCATTTGACCCCCCATAATGTGTGCACACAATATCACACACTTTTCATCCTCTAAACGCCCCCATCTCACACAAAATCCTTACCACGCATGGTAGCACTGTTCCCACCTCAAGTGGGGGCCCCGGGATGCATGCAGAAGCAGAGAACTACTACATCGTAAAAAAAATCATTTCTGTCTTTGTTTAATCGTTTTTCAGTGTTAAATTGATGAAAATTCTTTAGGTTTGGCTTAGTTGGACAGTTTATGACGGGTTTCCTAAAATTATGTAAAAAAAATAAAGTTTGAAAAGAAACTTTGCTTTTAAAGTTTTATGGAGAAAAATAGTGCCGTGTAATGATTTGTCAGCAGGTGTTTTGGTGAGAAACAAGAAAACGTTTTTTTTTAATGTCCTATTAATGCATTTAACTTGAGATTTTCGTGCTTGACATGCCTTTTTACCCTCAGCCCCTGATGTAATCAGGCTGAGGGTATTGCAGTACTCCTGGCGTGGGTATGTATGTATGTATGTATGTATGTCTGTATGTATGTCTGTATGTATGTCTGTAGCGAACATCCTTGTCATCGCGATAACTCAAGAACAAATGATGGCAGCTTCATGAAACTTGACACACATATGTATCTGGTGAAAACCTCGGACGAGTTCGATGGACGGCGACCTTGACCTATTTTTCAAGGTCACAGGGACAATTATGTGAAATCCCAAGAATCACAATAACTCAAGAACGAATTATGGTAGCTTTATGAGATTTGACACACGTAAGTATCTGGTGAAGACCTCAGAGTTTTTTCTATGAAACATGACCTTCACCTACTTTTCAAGGTCACAGGGACAATTATGTGAAATCATCTTGTCATCGCGATAACTCGAGAACAAATGATGGCAGCTTCATGAAACTTCACACACATAAGCATCTGGTGAAAACCTTGGACGAGTTTGATGGACGGTGACCTTGACCTATTTTTCAAGGTCACAGGGACAATTATGTGAAATCCCAAGAAAAACTCAAGAACAAATGATGGCAGCTTAATGAGATTTGACACCCATAAGCATCTGGTGAAGACCTCAGAATTGTTTCTATAAAACATGACCTTCACCTACTTTTCAAGGTCACAGGGACAATTATGTGAAATCATCCTTGTCATCGCGATAACACGAGAACTAATGATGGCAGCTTCATGAAACTTGACACACAAAAGCATCTGGTGAAAACCTCGGACGAGTTCAATGGACGGCGACCTTGACCTAATTTTCAAGGTCACGGACAATTATGTGAAATCCCAAGAATCGCATTAACTCAAGAACGAATGATGGCAGCTTTATGAGATTTGACACACACAAGCATCTGGTGAAGACCTCAGAATTTTTTCTATGAAACATGACCTTCACCTACTTTTCAAGGTCACAGGGACAATTATGTGAAATCATCCTTGTCATCGTGATAACTCAAGAACAAATGATGGCAGCTTCATGAAAATTGACACACATAAGCATCTGGGATGACTCCAGATGAGTTTGATGGACGGTGACCTTAACCTGCTTTTCAAGGTCACCGGCCCATATCAATAATTCTAGAGTAAATGATGACAGTTTCATGATACTTGACACACCTAAGCTATCAAAGGAAGTAGATGTTATGGGTTTTTTTACCCCTGCATCAATTTGCCTTGGTGCAGTGATGTTTTGTTCACAAATATTGTGTGGAGCGAATGTTGTGCAATGAGTTACCAGGGCTGAGGGTTGATGCATCTCTGATGCCTATGTTATTTATGGTTTTATATGAAAATTGGCGAATTTTACAATATTGTAGAGCCTTAGATTTAGCTCTTGACATTTTTATTAAAGAAGTTATGATAAATTGAAATCGGCAAGTCTAATCTTCCCTGCAATAGGGGCCTCAATTACTGGGGTGAGACCATCTATCAATGATTAGAATAATAAAATCAAGATAGTTTGGGCCACTAAAAGATAAAAAAATATGGTTGCCCAACTGGGCCACTACAACAGAGCATTCACTGGCCTGAACAGAGGATCTAGTGGTCCCGGGCCAGTGCTTATGTCAAGCCCTGGACATGAGGGCAAAATGACATAGGCCGATTGCCGATCTCCATGTTGTTTTTTTTTCCCATTGAAAAGTACACACAGGAACTGTACAACTTTACAGGAACCAGAACTGTACAACTCCATTATATTTAATCATTGGTCGGAGAGATTGGCAGGGGGTCTATGCGGGTTCTCGATTTTAGTAAAGTATTTGACACAGTCTGCCATGAGCAGCTGAATCACAGAATCTCAGGGCAGGTCGGTTCATCGGTTCATGGATAAAAAAACTGGCTTACAAACAGTGAACAGAGGGTAGTTATTGATGGTGATGAATCTGACCCTGTCCATGTTAAACCTGGAGTGCCTCAGGGTACACTACTTGGGCCAATACTATTTCTACTCTGTATTAATGACATTGGAAAGAAACTAAAATATTCCAACATAAGGCTCTTTGCAAATGACAGCCTCCTACATCTACATCTATAAGTTTACTTTGCAAAACCAATTGCCATCCCACTAAGAGTGCAAGGTTGCAGTAAGGGGTGCAGCTGGTACACACCAGCTGCTTGTTGCCAGCCTTTATACTCTGGCTCCAATATACAATAGTTGAAAATGATGATGATGCCATAAAACTGCATGAGGACCACAATATGCTGGAGGAATGGTCAAATGAGCGGCAAATGGACTTTAATGCTTAGAAATGCTACACCCAGAGCAGCAAGAAAAAAAGCCGATCTTGATTCAAGAAAATATACATTAAATGGTCACATCTTGCAACATGTTGAACATCATCCCTACCTCGGGAGTCGAGCTCCAAACAGATATGAAATGGGATGAGCATATTAACAACATTGTCTGCAAAGCAAATCAAGTACTGGGATTTGTAAGAAGGAATTTCAACATGTGCCCAGTAAATATCAAAGAAGCTGCCTACAATACACTCATGCGCCCTCACTTAGAATATGCATCTAGTGTGTGGGACCCTTACCTCAAGAAAGATATAAAATCAGTTCAAAGATGTGCTGCTAGATTTGTGGCTGGCAACTGGAAGAGAGAAACAGGCACTGTAACAAAAATCCTGGAAGACCTAAAATGGGATTCACAAGCAGGGAGAAGAAGGATCCAGAGGCTGGTTTTATTGTACAATGCTATAAATGGTGAAATAGCTTTGAAACTTCCAGAAAATGTCAAAATTAAATCAGCTCCTACAAGGAAAAACCATAGAAATCACTGTATCGAAATGGCCACAAGCTGTGACCCTTATAAATACAGCTATTTTCCAAGGACAGTGACTGACTGGAATAACATTCCCCTCATTTAACTAGATTGGAAACAGGTAGCTTGGCATCCTTCAGAAACTCCCTTGCCAGAGTATAAAGGTTGGCAACAAGCAACTGGTGTGTACCAGCTGCACCCCTTAGTGCAATCTTGCACTCTCGGAGGGATGCCAATTGGTCTCACCCCAATAATTATGTATACCTACGAGTAGAAGCAGAGAAGTAGTACATCGTAAAAAATTCATTTCTGTCTTTGTTTGATCGTTTTTCAGTGTTAAATTGATGAAAATTCTTTAGGTTTGGCCTAGTTGAACAGTTTATGACGAGGGTTTTCACAAATCATGTAAAAAAAAAATGAAGTTTGAAAAGAAACTTTGCTTTTATGGAGAAAAATAGTGCCGTGTAATGATTTGTCAGCAGGTGCTTGACATGCCTTTTTTATGGTTTTATATGAAAATTGGAGAATTTTACAATATTGTAGAGCCTTAGATTTAGCTCTTGACATTTTTATTAAAGAAGTTATGATAATTTGAAATCGGCAAGTCTAATCCTCCCTGCAATAGGGGGCCTCAATTACTGGGGTGAGACCAATTGGTCTTGCTGAGTAAATTTATAGATGTAGATGCGCGTCTCTATCTTGATCCTACTGCATTGCATCAGTAGTCGTTGAGTTTTCTAATTCTAACTACCTCTGCAGTCATTTCCCAGTTTTTGATCTCAATCAAAGTTTGGAATTCCCCTAGTCATAAATACTCGAGAGATATTTAAACATTATAACTTGGAATCAGGTGACCAATCAGTACACCTGTCAGAAAGCATTCATTCCAATTTTTATGAATACCTTTCAGTTGATTCTGTGCACAGCTTTATAGCTTTGGAGGCAGGAATTGATATGATGAAGTCCTGTTATGGAGGGAATCTTGATCCAAAAGAGTGTCATTTTTTCAACAAAAGTCAAATCAATTGTTTATCAATTGGTAGTTAATATTTATCACACCTGATCACATGCTTATGGTCCTTTATTGGTTTTTTTCTTGGTTATAATGTTTAACATGTTTAAAGATGTATAGATGTATGTCCTGATGTTTCAGATATAGGGGTGTAGATGATATGACCAGTCAGTATGAGGTCATTCCTTTGAAGGAAGGCTATTCTTTCACCTCAGAAACAGGTTGGTTCACCCAAAGAAATGACATAGTTGTGAACCATTGGAATTTTTCTCAATAATCCAACCTTAAAATATAGAAAACAAAATGTAAAAATATCTAATGTTGGGAATGTTATGACTTTCTCTTAAGAAGCATTTCTTCAGATTTGAAATTATATTATCAGCATGATTTTAAGCATTTATGAAACCTGGAAGGTTCCAGGCGATTTTACAGTGGTTTAAGGTATCTGAAAACAATATATGGTCTTAAAATTGACATACATACAGGCTAGCTGTCTGAAATCCACTAAAGAACATCTGCCCTGAGAATTATGATTTTTTGTGACCACCAAGTACTGCCAGTACTAAACAGGAAGTGTGTTGTGTGACCTTGACCTTTGACCTGTCAGGGGGCTCCGTAAGTCACAGGAGGTGTTGTTTACCAATTGTCATAATTGGAGCAACACATTTTTGGCCATTTTTTTCCACTATTTAGAGAATGAATTGGAAGATAACACTTATCATGATGATAGTGCATTTTCTTGGCTTTCTTTTGGTGGTAAATTGATTAAAAACGGATGAATATTTATGAAGTTATAAATGAAGAAAATTCATTATTTTTTATATTATATATGTTTGCAAAAAAAGTTTTTAAAAATTCTATACAGCCCAGCTTTTAAGGTGGAATCCATGCAGCCTTTGATGTCTTCCCATTCAGTGGTGTGAAAAACCCCAAATTTCATCAAAGAGGGTCAAATCATAAATTTTACTGATACCAATTATCAGCATTCACAGTTTTACCATTCAAAGTCCTTGTGATTTAAGACCAAACCAGTGATCAAAGGGTTTAATGTCACTTTTTCAATATCACAGCCTTTAAGTTAAGGGGGATTCCATGCAGCCTTTGAGTCATGTCTTCCCTTTTTGACAGAAAGGTTTTCACATGCATAAGATACTTTTCAAATAAATAGTATACTTTTCCCATAAATGATATATCTTTCACAACCATAAGATATTTGTCACAACCATAAAATACTTTTCACAACCATGAGTTATTTCATTGATTCAAATAATATTAAAATAATCTTATGCTGTTCTGAAGTATACTCCTGGCAATAAATTGATAAATTGCACAAAACATCTCCACCCTGTTTCCCAAGCTGGACAGGTGCACAACTGGTAACTCATTAGGTGTTTACACAAGATCACAGACCAGCTAAACAAAGCTTGTTGACAAAGTGTTCAATTGCTGGTGTAGGTTCCAGCAGACAACTGATCAACTTTCAAGTGCCACAGAAAGTTGTTAACAAGGAATATTTTGGGTACTACTACATAAAAGCACTGTTTAGGGTATAAACATTCGTGTTATGTAAAGAAAATGTGTCTGAAAGTCAGGTTTCATGAATGCTTTAAATAATCTAAATTTTGAGAGTTTCACATTTGTAAAACTGACCAAAAATGTCTTAAAAAGTAATGATGTGTAATTGTTGTCTCAACTGTTTGCTTACTTATATATCATCTGGTACATTTATGTTCTGAACACATGATTCCACTTATTATGAGTGAAATACATGCATTGAATGACATATGTAGCTCATTATGTAATGATTTTCAGGAGAGCAGAGAGCAGATGGCTCGATCACCCTAGTTAAAGGTAGACATACCATTGTGGTGGACACAGGTAGTCCATATGATAGACTTCAACTCTTGCAAGGTAATATAACAAGCAATATAGTAGTCTTAATTTCAGTAATTGAATTTTCTGCAATTTGCATATGTTGAATATCTGTGATGCCAGCATATTTTAAAGCAATAGAGTTGTGTCAAGTCTTATTATAATCATTCCTCCTTTAATTGTTGCGATCACAGAAAGTTCTGAATCCACTGCAGAACAGTGTTATTATGTGTGCTGACGATGTAAACATAGTCTGCAGCGTGGTCATTTTGTCTGGCCCATAACAATTATCTGAAACTACTGAATAAATTTCTTAGATATTCATGGGTATGATGTAATATTGTCAGGAGATGAATTCTACCCATTTCCCATGATAATAACATTTTTTCCAATTTTGAAAATATCTTTTTACAGTGGCAAACAGTGAATTCTATTTCCAGTGCATATACACATGAGACATTTAGCACCTCATTATATTGATCTAAATATCGCCTTGGTTAGAGAATTAAGTCTGGAATAAAACAATGTGGGGGTGATGGAGTCTGCCCAAATATTGGGAATATTTATTTTATCAGATTGACTGCTCTCAAGCTTCAACGCCGGGATAGTACTTGAAATGATCATGAAGCAATTTGCAGGCATATCCAGGAAATGTTAATAAACATTGCAAAGAGCACAGCTCTAGAACCAATGGCCTTTGTTGTATTAATAAGTCCTTCAATATAGAAATAAGTTACTGCTATTGAATCCTTCCAAAATGTCATTAAACCATAACAAAAAGCAGTGGACCCCTCATTGAATCAGTCACAGAATAAATAGTCATATGTCCAGGAATTGTGGAGACTGAAAGGACAACATGGCCAGTAACAGAAGTATGTTCTTATTTGCAGGACTTGAGAAACATTGTGTGGCGGTGAATGATGTGGAGTATGTGATAGGTACACATGGCCACTCAGACCACATCGGCAACCTCAACCTCTTCCCCAACGCCACCTTCATCGTCTGCTATGACATATGCAAAGGAGATGTCTATGCCTCCCATGATTTCTCCAGTGTGAGTATTATACATCTTTCATTGAGAGACTGGAAGGTAACATCCAATCCGATCGTCAACTAGGAATGCTGTGGGAAGACTTTAGGGAAGCCCATAGTGAACCCCCATCTGAGCCTTAATGAGATTATGTTACACAATAGTTATTTTTTAACAAATGCAGTTTTGCAACACACAGACCAATTGGACTCATTTCTTTTGAAATTTTGCATGACCAGGGGTAAATTCATATCATGTGTACACACGAGAGTGAGACAGATGATTATCCATGTATATATTATTATTATTGTAGTTAGTTCATATGAACATATGACTGGCCAACTTTTGAATTACAAGTGCTAAAAATAGTCATTGACAAAGCAAGAAAATTTTCTGCTAGTTGCTACCTGTATTAAAGCATGGACATGTGAGAGATTATGGTCCATTAAAATTGTTGTTGCTGAGCAAACATTTTTATAAACTTGCAGAGTGTTTGCAATTCTCAGGCAGCATAAAAGAGGGAAACTAGGTAAAAAGTTTAGATACCAATCTTTTAATGCACATTGTGCAATTGCAATGAAGTTTATCTGCTTGCATGTTGAAGTTTATCTGCTGTTATTGATGAAACCAGAGAAAGTTGACAGACCCCTTTATAAAGGTACCACAATGTGACAAAGTTGTCACAAGATATTTGGTTCCATTCTATCAGTAGCATTTACTTCTACCTTTGCCAGTATTAGTATCAATCCTGTGAAAAAGCTCAGTTTGCATGTAATTGAAATATTTCCATATCAACATCACAACAATTTTAACCTTAGGTTTTATCTTTAGGTTTTAAGAAAACAGCTCTCATTTACATCACAGTATTTTAGGAAGATATATGTTCTTGGTATGTTTTCTTGGTGATTTTAATTTTGTTGATACAAAATTATTTTTTCAATATTAATGAATTTTAAAACAAACAGAAAAGAAAAACTTTCCTTTTGTACCTTTTATGATCAGATAATATATATTTTCCAATAATGGATTTGACACAAATCTTCACAGGGTGAAGCATACAAGATTGAGGAGGATTTGGAAGTGCTGCCTACTCCCGGCCACACAGGTTCAGACGTCAGCTTAGTGGTCCACCAAACAAGTCAAGGAACAGTTGTGGTTGCTGGTTAGTATCATATAAAGGACATTCAAGGACTTTTGAATACCTGTCTATTTTTTCCAAAGATTTTGATTTATGAAGTTCCAAATTTATTCTACTGCAAATGTTGAGAGGAAATCTAAGTTTTATGAAGAGAAAAGAATAGTTGGTGGTTTGGTAACCAAACATGGAACATATATAATTTTTCACACACTTTGTACTAATTTCTGAGGTAAAGAAGGGATTTATCATAAATATTGCAAAAATAACTTCATTTTAATTTTTTGATTGATTGTAAGAAATTTGAAAATGTTCTAAGATAGTCATTCAGAAAGTGGGGCTATGATGTGAGCGAATGTTATCAGGCTTGGGCTTTGTGCAGCATGGTTCATCATATTACACTTTGGTTGTCACTATTTACATCAGGCTTGGGCTTCGTGCAACATGGTCCATCATACTACACTTTGGTTGTCACTGTTTACATCAGGCTTGGGCTTCGTGCAACATAATTCATCATATTATACTTTGGTTGTCACTGTTTACATCAGGCTTGGGCTTCGTGCAACATAATTCATCATATTATACTTTGGTTGTCACTGTTTACATCAGGCTTGGGCTTCGTGCAACATAATTCATCATATTATACTTTGGTTGTTACTGTTTACATCAGGCTTGGGCTTCATGCAACATGGTCCATCATATTACACTTTGGTTGTCACTGTTTACATCAGGCTTGGGCTTCATGCAACATGGTCCATCATATTACACTTTGGTTGTCACTATTTACATCAGGCTTGGGCTTCGTGTAACATAATTCATCATATTATACTTTGGTTGTCACTATTTACATCAGGCTTGGGCTTCGTGCAACATAATTCATCATATTATACTTTGGTTGTTACTGTTTACATCAGGCTTGGGCTTTGTGCAGCATGGTCCATCATATTACACTTTGGTTGTCACTGTTTACATCAGGCTTGGGCTTCATGCAACATGGTCCATCATATTACACTTTGGTTGTTACTGTTTACATCAGGCTTGGGCTTCGTGCAACATAATTCATCATATTATACTTTGGTTGTCACTATTTACATCAGGCTTGGGCTTCGTGCAACATAATTCATCATATTATACTTTGGTTGTTACTGTTTACATCAGGCTTGGGCTTTGTGCAGCATGGTCCATCATATTACACTTTGGTTGTCACTGTTTACATCAGGCTTGGGCTTCATGCAACATGGTCCATCATATTACACTTTGGTTGTCACTGTTTACATCAGGCTTGGGCTTCGTGCAA
Source organism: Amphiduros pacificus (assembly GCA_949316495.1). Lineage (NCBI taxonomy): Eukaryota > Metazoa > Annelida > Polychaeta > Phyllodocida > Hesionidae > Amphiduros > Amphiduros pacificus. The sequence continues at coordinate 36,895,340 of OX439003.1, forward strand.
CATAATTCATCATATTATACTTTGGTTGTCACTGTTTACATCAGGCTTGGGCTTCGTGCAACATGATTCATCATATTATACTTTGGTTGTCACTGTTTACATCAGGCTTGGGCTTCGTGCAACATGATTCATCATATTACACTTTGGTTGTCACTGTTTACATCAGGCTTGGGCTTCGTGCAACATAATTCATCATATTATACTTTGGTTGTCACTGTTTCCATCAGGCTTGGGCTTCGTGCAACATGGTCCATCATACTACACTTTGGTTGTCACTGTTTACATCAGGCTTGGGCTTCGTGCAACATAATTCATCATATTATACTTTGGTTGTCACTGTTTACATCAGGCTTGGGCTTCGTGCAACATAATTCATCATATTATACTTTGGTTGTCACTGTTTACATCAGGCTTGGGCTTCGTGCAACATAATTCATCATATTATACTTTGGTTGTTACTGTTTACATCAGGCTTGGGCTTCATGCAACATGGTCCATCATATTACACTTTGGTTGTCACTGTTTACATCAGGCTTGGGCTTCATGCAACATGGTCCATCATATTACACTTTGGTTGTCACTATTTACATCAGGCTTGGGCTTTGTGCAACATGGTCCATCATACTACACTTTGGTTGTCACTGTTTACATCAGGCTTGGGCTTTGTGCAACATGGTCCATCATATTACACTTTGGTTGTCACTGTTTACATCAGGCTTGGGCTTCGTGCAACATAATTCATCATATTATACTTTGGTTGTTACTGTTTACATCAGGCTTGGGCTTCGTGCAGCATGGTCCATCATATTACACTTTAGTTGTCACTATTTACATCAGGCTTGGGCTTCATGCAACATGGTCCATCATATTACACTTTGGTTGTCACTGTTTACATCAGGCTTGGGCTTCATGCAACATGGTCCATCATATTACACTTTGGTTGTCACTATTTACATCAGGCTTGGGCTTCGTGCAGCATGGTCCATCATATTACACTTTGGTTGTCACTATTTACATCAGGCTTGGGCTTCGTGCAACATGGTCCATCATATTACACTTTGGTTGTCACTGTTTACATCAGGCTTGGGCTTCATGCAACATGGTCCATCATATTACACTTTGGTTGTCACTATTTACATCAGGCTTGGGCTTCATGCAATATGGTCCATCATATTACACTTTGGTTGTCACTGTTTACATCAGGCTTGGGCTTCGTGCAACATAATTCATCATATTATACTTTGGTTGTTACTGTTTACATCAGGCTTGGGCTTTGTGCAACATGGTCCATCATACTACACTTTGGTTGTCACTGTTTACATCAGGCTTGGGCTTTGTGCAACATGGTCCATCATATTACACTTTGGTTGTCACTGTTTACATCAGGCTTGGGCTTCGTGCAACATAATTCATCATATTATACTTTGGTTGTTACTGTTTACATCAGGCTTGGGCTTCGTGCAGCATGGTCCATCATATTACACTTTAGTTGTCACTATTTACATCAGGCTTGGGCTTCATGCAACATGGTCCATCATATTACACTTTGGTTGTCACTGTTTACATCAGGCTTGGGCTTCATGCAACATGGTCCATCATATTACACTTTTGTTGTCACTATTTACATCAGGCTTGGGCTTCGTGCAGCATGGTCCATCATATTACACTTTGGTTGTCACTATTTACATCAGGCTTGGGCTTCGTGCAACATGCTTTCCACCGCGATATCCAACGGGTTCGCACGTATTTAAGTGTGGGAAGCATTATCTGTTGTATCTCAAGCAAAAAACAGCCATCGGCTCTGCAATTTCACTAAATTCCAAAGACATCAAGCTTCTGAAGCGAAAGTAAGAACAATTTTTTGAAAATGGAAACTTTTCAGTGACATTTTTCGTGGTTTCTGCCTGAGTTAGTTACCGGGTATCAAAACAGCCATCGGCTCTGCAATTTCACTAAATTCCAAAGACATCAAGCTTCTGAAGCAAAAGTAAGAATAATTTTTCGAAAATGGAAACTTTTTAGTGACATTTTTCGTTGTTCTGCCTGAGTTAGCTTACCGGGTATCAAAACAGCCATCGGCTCTGCAATTTCACTAAATTCCAAAGACATCAATCTTCTGAAGCGAAAAGGCAGTGAATTCCAAAGACATCAATCTTCTGAAGCGAAAGTAAGAACAATTCTTTGAAAATGAGAACTTTTTAGTGAATTTCTTCGTTGTTTCTGCCTGAGTTAGTTCACAGGGTATCAAAACAGTCATCGGCTCTGCAATTTCACTAAATTCCAAAGACATCAATCTTCTGAAGCGAAAATAAGAACAATTCTTTGAAAATGAGAACTGTTTAGTGAATTTCTTCGTTGTTTCTGCCTGAGTCAGTTACTGGGTATCAAAAGAGTCACTAAATTCCAAAGACATCAAGCTTCGGAGGTAAAAGTAAGAACAATTTTTTGAAAATGGAAACTTTTCAGTGACATTTTTCGTGGTTTCTGCCTGAGTTAGTTACCGGGTATCAAAACAGCCATCGGCTCTGCAATTTCACTAAACTCCAAAGACATCAATCTCCTGAAGCGAAAAGGCAGTGAATTCCCCCCATTGATGAGCCATAGTAGGTGTTTGGAGTGTGTGTCAAGATTGGCTGTTTCTAAAGTACGTCATAGAGAGGTCCCAAGTGGGTTGCACGTGAAAAATTATTTCTTCAGAACAACTAGCCAACGTGGAATAAATGCTTGCATTCTAGTCTAGATAACTTTTGGATAAAGAATAAGCCATATTAACATTCTAGTGGGAGAATTCAAGCCAGTGGATATTTGTGAGTTTGCTGAACCCCGCCTGCACCTCCAGTAACTTTGTCACATGACACAAGATGGCACCCAAAGTCTTGTCTTCTGCTCTTAGATATGTTTCATTTTCGGCTAATATCAAGCTTCCATAATCTTATAGCAAGACACAAATAAATCAGGTGACTAGTTTTAAGTAACAGAAAATCAACCTTTTAATTTGTCACCTCATATCTGTCACGAGAATGTCACACTAGGTGTGTGGTTTGGAATCTCTTCATGCGTGAATGGGGTGACACTGAAACGGTCATATTGCTCCGACCAGCCCAGCTAGAAAAGAACAAGGAGGACCAAATGCCGTTTCTCTTAAACTACACTGGATGGGCTCTGGAATGAGGTAAGACGCTCCCGTTCCAGGAAGCCCATCGTGTTCCTCGACGTGGTCGGGAACGACTTGGACGGGGATATGCCAATCCACCAGGCAGCTGACAGGCTGATTGATCTGGCCCAGGAACTCCACAACGAAGGGGCCAGGATAATGGTGAGGGGCATGCCAATCCACAGAAATAAGCCGAGGAACATGTCGGCGGAGGACTACAACGCCAAGTTGGACGATTCAGCGAGCACATGGCTGAAAGGCTAATCCGCCCTAAGGCGGGGAAGAAAACAAACACTCGCTTCAATTTCCCGCACATCTGGTGGTGGCGGCATCAGAAACTCAAAGTGGACCCCCCACCACCCCACCCGCGCTGATAACGGCATATACCGCTATTATCACAATGTAAGGAGGGCCATCCTGGAGGCGGACAGGTGTGTGGAGGAGCAGGAAGGTCGGCAGAGCAGAGTGACTAGGAACTGGCAGGATGCCAACAAACTTTCAGTTTGGTGGGTAGAAATACATTACTAATCATTAACTTGGACAGTATTGATGTTATAATGGCAGACTAGAATGATTATTTCATACCAAGAACTTAAAAATATATTAACTGTATTTGCATAATAAATTCACTCTATTATACAACTATAGTCAAATTAAACCACCATGAGGACTTATAGAATCTTAATTGCACATATGCATTGCATGTATTGTATTTTAAATATCTGGAGATGTTTATAGTACTGTAGGTACTCAAGATATTCAATTATTGTGAGTGTTGTGGTACTGTATGTACTTAATATATTTTATGTATTGTAGGAATTGTATTTACTCAATATCTTAATGAAAGAAGTTTAGTGTAGGAAATCAGTCAGTATTCTGTTTGGCTACTACATAAAAGAAACAATAGTGTGGACCTTGCATTAGTTAAGCACACTCAAGGTCAAATATTATCAGGAAAGCCTTTGGGCAACCCACCAGGGATTAGGAGCAAGTCTCCCTAATTCATAGTATATATATATCTGCATATTAACAGGGGGCTGGAGGCAAGTTTCCCTATGCACACCCAATTCCATTATCAGGCGGAGGCAAGTCTCCTTAATACACCGCCAGTATATACATGTGGGGGCTAGAGGCAAGTCTCCCTATGCATACCCATTTTTTCTACTTCTATCAGAGGCAAGTCTCCCTGTCACACATATAGCGGCCAGAGGCAAGTCTCCCTGATTCACCGCACAATATCGATAGTGCGGGGTTAGAGGCAATTCTCCCTACGCATACCCATTCCTATTCTATGCAGAGGCAATTCTCCCTGTCACAAGGCGGGAGTCAGAGGCAAGTCTTCCTGATACACCGCACACCTATTACAATACAGGAGTCAAAGGAAGGTCTCCATAAAACACATTAAAACACTATCAGAGGCAAGCCTCCCTGTTAGCATCTCACGAAGCACAGAGCCATATGACAGACCATATAGTCGGCATGTGTTTTGTAACAAACTGTAATCATCAATTACATTTTCATCAGAGGCAAGTTTTCCCTGTCACACAAAATAGCGGTCAGAGGCAATTTCCCCGGTACACCGCTCAATTTCGATAGTGTGGGGCTAGAGGCAATTCTCCCTATGCATACCTACTACTATTCATTATGCAGAGGCAATTCTCCCTGTTCACAAAGCGGGAGTCGGAGGCAAATCTCCCCGACACACCGCACAGATAATATAACACAGGAGTCGGAGGAAGGTCTCCATAAAACACATTACAACACTATCAGAGGCAAGTCTCCCTGTTAGCATCTCACGAAGCACAGAGCCAGATGACAGACCATATAGTCGGCATGTGTTTTGTAACAAGCTGTAATCAGCAATTACATTTTCATCAGAGGCAAGTTTCCCTGTCACACAAAATAGCGGCCAGAGGCAATTTTCCCCGGGTACACCGCACAATTTCGATAGTGTGGGGCTAGAGGCAATTCTCCCTATGCATACCTACTACTATTCATTATGCAGAGGCAATTCTCCCTGTTCACAAAGCGGGAGTCGGAGGCAAATCTCCCTGACACACCGCACATATATTATAACACAGGAGTCGGAGGAAGGTCTCCATAAAACACATTACAACACTATCAGAGGCAAGTCTCCCGGTTAGCATCTCACGAAGCACAGAGCCAGATGACAGACCATATAGTCGGCATGTGTTTTGTAACAAGCTGTAATCAGCAATTACATTTTCATCAGAGGCAAGTTTCCCTGTCACACAAAATAGCGGCCAGAGGCAATTTTCCCCGGGTACACCGCACAATTTCGATAGTGTGGGGCTAGAGGCAATTCTCCCTATGCATACCTACTACTATTCATTATGCAGAGGCAATTCTCCCTGTTCACAAAGCGGGAGTCGGAGGCAAATCTCCCTGACACACCGCACATATATTATAACACAGGAGTCGGAGGAAGGTCTCCATAAAACACATTACAACACTATCAGAGGCAAGTCTCCCTGTTAGCATCTCACGAAGCACAGAGCCAGATGACAGACCATATAGTCGGCATGTGTTTTGTAACAAACTGTAATCATCAATTACATTTTCATCAGAGGCAAGTTTTCCCTGTCACACAAAATAGCGGTCAGAGGCAATTTCCCCGGTACACCGCTCAATTTCGATAGTGTGGGGCTAGAGGCAATTCTCCCTATGCATACCTACTACTATTCATTATGCAGAGGCAATTCTCCCTGTTCACAAAGCGGGAGTCGGAGGCAAATCTCCCCGACACACCGCACAGATAATATAACACAGGAGTCGGAGGAAGGTCTCCATAAAACACATTACAACACTATCAGAGGCAAGTCTCCCTGTTAGCATCTCACGAAGCACAGAGCCAGATGACAGACCATATAGTCGGCATGTGTTTTGTAACAAGCTGTAATCAGCAATTACATTTTCATCAGAGGCAAGTTTCCCTGTCACACAAAATAGCGGCCAGAGGCAATTTTCCCCGGGTACACCGCACAATTTCGATAGTGTGGGGCTAGAGGCAATTCTCCCTATGCATACCTACTACTATTCATTATGCAGAGGCAATTCTCCCTGTTCACAAAGCGGGAGTCGGAGGCAAATCTCCCTGACACACCGCACATATATTATAACACAGGAGTCGGAGGAAGGTCTCCATAAAACACATTACAACACTATCAGAGGCAAGTCTCCCGGTTAGCATCTCACGAAGCACAGAGCCAGATGACAGACCATATAGTCGGCATGTGTTTTGTAACAAGCTGTAATCAGCAATTACATTTTCATCAGAGGCAAGTTTCCCTGTCACACAAAATAGCGGCCAGAGGCAATTTTCCCCGGGTACACCGCACAATTTCGATAGTGTGGGGCTAGAGGCAATTCTCCCTATGCATACCTACTACTATTCATTATGCAGAGGCAATTCTCCCTGTTCACAAAGCGGGAGTCGGAGGCAAATCTCCCTGACACACCGCACATATATTATAACACAGGAGTCGGAGGAAGGTCTCCATAAAACACATTACAACACTATCAGAGGCAAGTCTCCCTGTTAGCATCTCACGAAGCACAGAGCCAGATGACAGACCATATAGTCGGCATGTGTTTTGTAACAAGCTGTAATCAGCAATTACATTTTCATCAGAGGCAAGTTTCCCTGTCACACAAAATAGCGGCCAGAGGCAATTTTCCCCGGGTACACCGCACAATTTCGATAGTGTGGGGCTAGAGGCAATTCTCCCTATGCATACCTACTACTATTCATTATGCAGAGGCAATTCTCCCTGTTCACAAAGCGGGAGTCGGAGGCAAATCTCCCTGACACACCGCACATATATTATAACACAGGAGTCGGAGGAAGGTCTCCATAAAACACATTACAACACTATCAGAGGCAAGTCTCCCTGTTAGCATCTCACGAAGCACAGAGCCAGATGACAGACCATATAGTCGGCATGTGTTTTGTAACAAGCTGTAATCAGCAATTACATTTTCATCAGAGGCAAGTTTCCCTGTCACACAAAATAGCGGCCAGAGGCAATTTTCCCCGGGTACACCGCACAATTTCGATAGTGTGGGGCTAGAGGCAATTCTCCCTATGCATACCTACTACTATTCATTATGCAGAGGCAATTCTCCCTGTTCACAAAGCGGGAGTCGGAGGCAAATCTCCCTGACACACCGCACATATATTATAACACAGGAGTCGGAGGAAGGTCTCCATAAAACACATTACAACACTATCAGAGGCAAGTCTCCCTGTTAGCATCTCACGAAGCACAGAGCCAGATGACAGACCATATAGTCGGCATGTGTTTTGTAACAAGCTGTAATCAGCAATTACATTTTCATCAGAGGCAAGTTTCCCTGTCACACAAAATAGCGGCCAGAGGCAATTTTCCCCGGGTACACCGCACAATTTCGATAGTGTGGGGCTAGAGGCAATTCTCCCTATGCATACCTACTACTATTCATTATGCAGAGGCAATTCTCCCTGTTCACAAAGCGGGAGTCGGAGGCAAGTCTCCCTGACACACCGCACATCTAATATAATACAGGAGTTAGAGGAAGGTCTCCATAAAACACATTACAACACTATCAGAGGCAAGTCTCCCTGTTAGCATCTCACGAAGCACAGAGCCATATGACAGACCATATAGTCGGCATGTGTTTTGTAACAAACTGTAATCAGCAATTACATTTTCATCAGAGGCAGGTTTCCCTGTCACACAAAATAGCGGTCAGAGGCAATTCTCCTCGGTACACCGCACAATTTCGATAGTGCGGGGTTAGAGGCAATTCTCCCTATGCATACCCATTCCTATCCTTTGCAGAGGCAATTCTCCCTGTCACATAGATAGTGGTCTGAGGCAAGTCTCCCCACCACAGGTAGAAAAGATTGCAGGTATCCTCGAACACATAAAAAATAATTGAGTGCTACGAGCAGGTCAGGTATAATGGTCAAAGATAATTCTTGATTCATTAGTATTTCTATTACCGATGATCACCATTACTATGGTATGTGGGCAGAAATATGGAATCATATCAATCCCTAATAAATCCAGGACACCTTAGGAGAGTCCGGTAGAATCAGGTGAAAACAATGTCAGACACAATGACTATTCTCTAAAGATAGCAATATGTTTCAGTGGTAAAGGCCAGGGTCAAAAGACGAACCAGGAACGTTCAGAGGTTAGGGGAGTGGGAGATGGACCCCCCCCCAGCGAAGAGGCTCCTGCCCCTGGCAGTTTCCGGGGCGAGGCCGAACCGACGCCAAGCACCTCCACCGCACCAGACACTCGAAGTCCTCCAGAGACGGTGACAACCCCCATGCCTCAAGTCATCGCAGAGGCGGTAGCGCAAGCAATCCCGCAGATCGTAGCGGAAGTGACCGCCAACCTATCGGGCCCCTTTAGGCCTCAACCCTCCCAGGCAGATTCCGAGAGGGTGCAGGGCCAAGGGGAAGTCCCAACACTTCTAGAATCACAGAATGCCAGACCAGAGTTCAACCGAAACACCGGGGCATCAGTGGATCCTCTTCAGTTCCAAATCCAGGAGCCCATGGATGCAGTGGACCGCCACCTGGCGCACCTCAGTAAGAACCTTTCCTAGTTGGGGCTGGTGGGGCTCTCCCCGACTGCTTCGGGGAGGCAATCCCGGGGTTGCTTGGCCTGCTTAACCCCACCAGCAAGGGAAACCCAGGCAGCTTCCGGGGTCCCAACTCAGGGAAGAAACCGTCCAAGGTAAAAAGGGGCAAGTTAAACCAGGAATAAAGGGGAAGAATTGTAGGGGATGGGAGTAACTTGGGGAAAAAAGGGAAGCATGTAAAACGGGGAGTGCATTGTGGGGAGGGAATTAAGCAAGGAGGGAAAGGATTGATATGTCAGGGAGTAAATAAATTTAATATGGTAAAGAAAGTCACGGTTAACCCTCAGGTTGTAAATAAGTTCACGGGTAACCAGATTTAGTTAAGGTGAAAAAATCATGTACAAGTGATCAATTATTGGCTATCTGGTAATGGACCTACCCAAATATGGGCCTAGGTCAAGGTCACGTGGGTATCAAGCGGCAAACCGCTACAAAAGGACTGTAAAGACTGTTGCAAGAAACATAGCCCGCAGGGCCATATGAACTGAAGCCGTATCAGGCAATGATATATATGCAGACAGGGTACAGTTTTACTCCGTCTGAGGTAGAAGTAAGTTATTGGACATAATAACATAACCACGTATATATATTGTTATGTAAAAAATATATATATTTTATTATCAGAATAAAGTTATTGACATGGTCTGTCGCCAAGAACTCGGTTGTTGTTGTCAGTCACTCCCATGAGGCGAGGAATTAACATAAAACACATTTATCGGTGCGATAAATGCTTTTATGGGAGTGACGAGCAGCAAAATACGTACCGGGGTTTGTTTTGGTGGCGGACTTCTGACGGAAGTAAAAGGGGTGCGCGCGCAGCCGGAAGCGGCCAGGAACTGCGCGCGCAGCCATTCTTTCTTTCCACCGCGATATCCAACGGGTTCGCACGTATTTAAGTGTGGGAAGCATTATCTGTTGTATCTCAAGCAAAAAACAGCCATCGGCTCTGCAATTTCACTAACCACCTCCTCCCCACCACCACCAGTTTTCCCTGGCCTGCTTAACCCCACCAGCAAGGGAAACCCAGGCAGCTTCCGGGGTCCCAACTCAGGGAAGAAACCGTCCAAGGTAAAAAGGGGCAAGTTAAACCAGGAATAAAGGGGAAGAATTGTAGGGGATGGGAGTAACTTGGGGAAAAAAGGGAAGCATGTAAAACGGGGAGTGCATTGTGGGGAGGGAATTAAGCAAGGAGGGAAAGGATTGATATGTCAGGGAGTAAATAAATTTAATATGGTAAAGAAAGTCACGGTTAACCCTCAGGTTGTAAATAAGTTCACGGGTAACCAGATTTAGTTAAGGTGAAAAAATCATGTACAAGTGATCAATTATTGGCTATCTGGTAATGGACCTACCCAAATATGGGCCTAGGTCAAGGTCACGTGGGTATCAAGCGGCAAACCGCTACAAAAGGACTGTAAAGACTGTTGCAAGAAACATAGCCCGCAGGGCCATATGAACTGAAGCCGTATCAGGCAATGATATATATGCAGACAGGGTACAGTTTTACTCCGTCTGAGGTAGAAGTAAGTTATTGGACATAATAACATAACCACGTATATATATTGTTATGTAAAAAATATATATATTTTATTATCAGAATAAAGTTATTGACATGGTCTGTCGCCAAGAACTCGGTTGTTGTTGTCAGTCACTCCCATGAGGCGAGGAATTAACATAAAAGAATAGTTGGTGGTTTGGTAACCAAACATGGAACATATATAATTTTTCACACACTTTGTACTAATTTCTGAGGTAAAGAAGGGATTTATCATAAATATTGCAAAAATAACTTCATTTTAATTTTTTGATTGATTGTAAGAAATTTGAAAATGTTCTAAGATAGTCATTCAGAAAGTGGGGCTATGATGTGAGCGAATGTTATCAGGCTTGGGCTTTGTGCAGCATGGTTCATCATATTACACTTTGGTTGTCACTATTTACATCAGGCTTGGGCTTCGTGCAACATGGTCCATCATACTACACTTTGGTTGTCACTGTTTACATCAGGCTTGGGCTTCGTGCAACATAATTCATCATATTATACTTTGGTTGTCACTGTTTACATCAGGCTTGGGCTTCGTGCAACATAATTCATCATATTATACTTTGGTTGTCACTGTTTACATCAGGCTTGGGCTTCGTGCAACATAATTCATCATATTATACTTTGGTTGTTACTGTTTACATCAGGCTTGGGCTTCATGCAACATGGTCCATCATATTACACTTTGGTTGTCACTGTTTACATCAGGCTTGGGCTTCATGCAACATGGTCCATCATATTACACTTTGGTTGTCACTATTTACATCAGGCTTGGGCTTCGTGCAACATAATTCATCATATTATACTTTGGTTGTCACTATTTACATCAGGCTTGGGCTTCGTGCAACATAATTCATCATATTATACTTTGGTTGTTACTGTTTACATCAGGCTTGGGCTTTGTGCAGCATGGTCCATCATATTACACTTTGGTTGTCACTGTTTACATCAGGCTTGGGCTTCATGCAACATGGTCCATCATATTACACTTTGGTTGTTACTGTTTACATCAGGCTTGGGCTTCGTGCAACATAATTCATCATATTATACTTTGGTTGTCACTATTTACATCAGGCTTGGGCTTCGTGCAACATAATTCATCATATTATACTTTGGTTGTTACTGTTTACATCAGGCTTGGGCTTTGTGCAGCATGGTCCATCATATTACACTTTGGTTGTCACTGTTTACATCAGGCTTGGGCTTCATGCAACATGGTCCATCATATTACACTTTGGTTGTCACTGTTTACATCAGGCTTGGGCTTCGTGCAACATAATTCATCATATTATACTTTGGTTGTCACTGTTTACATCAGGCTTGGGCTTCGTGCAACATGATTCATCATATTATACTTTGGTTGTCACTGTTTACATCAGGCTTGGGCTTCGTGCAACATGATTCATCATATTACACTTTGGTTGTCACTGTTTACATCAGGCTTGGGCTTCGTGCAACATAATTCATCATATTATACTTTGGTTGTCACTGTTTCCATCAGGCTTGGGCTTCGTGCAACATGGTCCATCATACTACACTTTGGTTGTCACTGTTTACATCAGGCTTGGGCTTCGTGCAACATAATTCATCATATTATACTTTGGTTGTCACTGTTTACATCAGGCTTGGGCTTCGTGCAACATAATTCATCATATTATACTTTGGTTGTCACTGTTTACATCAGGCTTGGGCTTCGTGCAACATAATTCATCATATTATACTTTGGTTGTTACTGTTTACATCAGGCTTGGGCTTCATGCAACATGGTCCATCATATTACACTTTGGTTGTCACTGTTTACATCAGGCTTGGGCTTCATGCAACATGGTCCATCATATTACACTTTGGTTGTCACTATTTACATCAGGCTTGGGCTTTGTGCAACATGGTCCATCATACTACACTTTGGTTGTCACTGTTTACATCAGGCTTGGGCTTTGTGCAACATGGTCCATCATATTACACTTTGGTTGTCACTGTTTACATCAGGCTTGGGCTTCGTGCAACATAATTCATCATATTATACTTTGGTTGTTACTGTTTACATCAGGCTTGGGCTTCGTGCAGCATGGTCCATCATATTACACTTTAGTTGTCACTATTTACATCAGGCTTGGGCTTCATGCAACATGGTCCATCATATTACACTTTGGTTGTCACTGTTTACATCAGGCTTGGGCTTCATGCAACATGGTCCATCATATTACACTTTGGTTGTCACTATTTACATCAGGCTTGGGCTTCGTGCAGCATGGTCCATCATATTACACTTTGGTTGTCACTATTTACATCAGGCTTGGGCTTCGTGCAACATGGTCCATCATATTACACTTTGGTTGTCACTGTTTACATCAGGCTTGGGCTTCATGCAACATGGTCCATCATATTACACTTTGGTTGTCACTATTTACATCAGGCTTGGGCTTCATGCAATATGGTCCATCATATTACACTTTGGTTGTCACTGTTTACATCAGGCTTGGGCTTCGTGCAACATAATTCATCATATTATACTTTGGTTGTTACTGTTTACATCAGGCTTGGGCTTTGTGCAACATGGTCCATCATACTACACTTTGGTTGTCACTGTTTACATCAGGCTTGGGCTTTGTGCAACATGGTCCATCATATTACACTTTGGTTGTCACTGTTTACATCAGGCTTGGGCTTCGTGCAACATAATTCATCATATTATACTTTGGTTGTTACTGTTTACATCAGGCTTGGGCTTCGTGCAGCATGGTCCATCATATTACACTTTAGTTGTCACTATTTACATCAGGCTTGGGCTTCATGCAACATGGTCCATCATATTACACTTTGGTTGTCACTGTTTACATCAGGCTTGGGCTTCATGCAACATGGTCCATCATATTACACTTTGGTTGTCACTATTTACATCAGGCTTGGGCTTCGTGCAGCATGGTCCATCATATTACACTTTGGTTGTCACTATTTACATCAGGCTTGGGCTTCGTGCAACATGGTCCATCATATTACACTTTGGTTGTCACTGTTTACATCAGGCTTGGGCTTCATGCAACATGATCCATCATATTACACTTTGGTTGTCACTATTTACATCAGGCTTGGGCTTCATGCAATATGGTCCATCATATTACACTTTGGTTGTCACTGTTTACATCAGGCTTGGGCTTCGTGCAACATAATCCATCATATTATACTTTGGTTGTCACTGTTTACATCAGGCTTGGGCTTCATGCAACATGGTCCATCATATTACACTTTGGTTGTCACTGTTTACATCAGGCTTGGGCTTCGTGCAGCATGGTCCATCATATTACACTTTGGTTGTCACTGTTTACCTCAGGCTTGGGCTTCATGCAACATGGTCCATCATATTACACTTTGGTTGTCACTGTTTACATCAGGCTTGGGCTTCATGCAACATAATTCATCATATTATACTTTGGTTGTCACTGTTTACATCAGGCTTGGGCTTCGTGCAACATAATTCATCATATTATACTTTGGTTGTCACTGTTTACATCAGGCTTGGGCTTCGTGCAACATGATTCATCATATTATACTTTGGTTGTCACTGTTTACATCAGGCTTGGGCTTCGTGCAACATGATTCATCATATTACACTTTGGTTGTCACTGTTTACATCAGGCTTGGGCTTCGTGCAACATAATTCATCATATTATACTTTGGTTGTCACTGTTTCCATCAGGCTTGGGCTTCGTGCAACATGGTCCATCATACTACACTTTGGTTGTCACTGTTTACATCAGGCTTGGGCTTCGTGCAACATAATTCATCATATTATACTTTGGTTGTCACTGTTTACATCAGGCTTGGGCTTCGTGCAACATAATTCATCATATTATACTTTGGTTGTCACTGTTTACATCAGGCTTGGGCTTCGTGCAACATAATTCATCATATTATACTTTGGTTGTTACTGTTTACATCAGGCTTGGGCTTCATGCAACATGGTCCATCATATTACACTTTGGTTGTCACTGTTTACATCAGGCTTGGGCTTCATGCAACATGGTCCATCATATTACACTTTGGTTGTCACTATTTACATCAGGCTTGGGCTTTGTGCAACATGGTCCATCATACTACACTTTGGTTGTCACTGTTTACATCAGGCTTGGGCTTTGTGCAACATGGTCCATCATATTACACTTTGGTTGTCACTGTTTACATCAGGCTTGGGCTTCGTGCAACATAATTCATCATATTATACTTTGGTTGTTACTGTTTACATCAGGCTTGGGCTTCGTGCAGCATGGTCCATCATATTACACTTTAGTTGTCACTATTTACATCAGGCTTGGGCTTCATGCAACATGGTCCATCATATTACACTTTGGTTGTCACTGTTTACATCAGGCTTGGGCTTCATGCAACATGGTCCATCATATTACACTTTGGTTGTCACTATTTACATCAGGCTTGGGCTTCGTGCAGCATGGTCCATCATATTACACTTTGGTTGTCACTATTTACATCAGGCTTGGGCTTCGTGCAACATGGTCCATCATATTACACTTTGGTTGTCACTGTTTACATCAGGCTTGGGCTTCATGCAACATGGTCCATCATATTACACTTTGGTTGTCACTATTTACATCAGGCTTGGGCTTCATGCAATATGGTCCATCATATTACACTTTGGTTGTCACTGTTTACATCAGGCTTGGGCTTCGTGCAACATAATTCATCATATTATACTTTGGTTGTTACTGTTTACATCAGGCTTGGGCTTTGTGCAACATGGTCCATCATACTACACTTTGGTTGTCACTGTTTACATCAGGCTTGGGCTTTGTGCAACATGGTCCATCATATTACACTTTGGTTGTCACTGTTTACATCAGGCTTGGGCTTCGTGCAACATAATTCATCATATTATACTTTGGTTGTTACTGTTTACATCAGGCTTGGGCTTCGTGCAGCATGGTCCATCATATTACACTTTAGTTGTCACTATTTACATCAGGCTTGGGCTTCATGCAACATGGTCCATCATATTACACTTTGGTTGTCACTGTTTACATCAGGCTTGGGCTTCATGCAACATGGTCCATCATATTACACTTTGGTTGTCACTATTTACATCAGGCTTGGGCTTCGTGCAGCATGGTCCATCATATTCCACTTTGGTTGTCACTATTTACATCAGGCTTGGGCTTCGTGCAACATGGTCCATCATATTACACTTTGGTTGTCACTGTTTACATCAGGCTTGGGCTTCATGCAACATGATCCATCATATTACACTTTGGTTGTCACTATTTACATCAGGCTTGGGCTTCATGCAATATGGTCCATCATATTACACTTTGGTTGTCACTGTTTACATCAGGCTTGGGCTTCGTGCAACATAATCCATCATATTATACTTTGGTTGTCACTGTTTACATCAGGCTTGGGCTTCATGCAACATGGTCCATCATATTACACTTTGGTTGTCACTGTTTACATCAGGCTTGGGCTTCGTGCAGCATGGTCCATCATATTACACTTTGGTTGTCACTGTTTACCTCAGGCTTGGGCTTCATGCAACATGGTCCATCATATTACACTTTGGTTGTCACTGTTTACATCAGGCTTGGGCTTCATGCAACATAATTCATCATATTATACTTTGGTTGTCACTGTTTACATCAGGCTTGGGCTTCGTGCAACATAATTCATCATATTACACTTTGGTTGTTACTGTTTACATCAGGCTTGGGCTTCATGCAACATGGTCCATCATATTACACTTTGGTTGTTACTGTTTACCTCAGGCTTGGGCTTCGTGCAACATGGTCCATCATATTACACTTTGGTTGTTACTATTTACATCACAAGCCTTTTTGTTGCAGGTGATTTGTTTGAGTGTCAAGAAGACCTGGTTGATGAGAGTATATGGAGAGAGGTCAGTGAGCACCCTGACAAACAGCTGATTAACAGAAACAAGGTGCTCAGGTTAGCAGACTGGATTGTACCTGGACATGGTGCCATGTTCAAGGTACCAGACAAGTATAAAATACAATAAAACACCCATCTACTGTCATTGCTATGTAACATATCGTATAATGATAATTTGTCTCAGAGAGAATATATGTCTCAGGGCAAATAGAAGAGTTATTATTTATATATTTTAGATGTTACTTAGAATTTAAAGATATCAAATCATGACTAAGGAAGAAAATGAGGGTCATCATATTTTTTAATAATTAAGTCAGCACAAGCTACGTGGTATCAGGGATCCATCATTGCGCAATATATTAATATTTCAATGCGAGTTATTACTCTGGTGGCATTCTGATCGTTTTTGCTCCAAAAATAAGAGCTTCTCCCCGTCACCTCCCCTTTTCAAAATGGCGACCTCATGTAGTGTAAGCATAATTAAGCATTGTTAAATTCACATTTTCTCTGACTTGTGCATAATTTACACTTATTAAATGAAGGCGGACTACTGTTGAGACGTGGTAAAATATTTCTATGTGTATTATAAACCAAAGATATTTATTATATCGCTTTTGGGGGAGTTTGTATCTGGACAGTATGAACAAAGTTTATTTACTTTTCAAGTTCAAGTTCTGATCATCAAACAAAATTTCCATCTTTAGAAGTTTTTTTTCAGGTGTATTCCACTAATTTTATTTCCAGTGGCAACAATGATATTAGTAATACGAGTTAAAAGGTATTCGGGTAAGATTACGATTTGATTTCGACAGTAATTTTTATCCAAGGAATGCTGTCCTCATCAATGTAGCGTGGCCATATGTTAGTTATGTTTTATAACTTGTATAATAATTATTATCCACAGACAAGACACCTGTTGTTTGGAAATGTTATATAAACAATAAAGAATTATTTTGAGCTGTTTAGTTTATTTTATTATCAAATAATATGGCATCACAATATATCACAAATAATTTCTCCTGTCTTATAAATTTAATTATTGATAAAAATGAAAATATTTGAGTATGTATAGAATGGGACTTTTAAATATATAACAAATAAAAACTGGATTTGTTCATTTATTATCTTAATAGAAACTGAAAAACAAAGAATTACAGCACCAACTTGAAAAAAAAAAACACACTTTCGTTATTTCTTTTAAAAAAACTTTCAAACTATATTTAGTTAAATCCATTACTTGTTTGATCAGAACATTATTATCTGATGTAAATGTATTTTGCTCTTGAAATATATTTTTTGACAAAAATGTTTATCACACTTTAGTGTCACACTTTAGTGTTAAATATGGAGATATAATTTGGATGGGGAAAAAATAGAATTCTCCATTCATGCTAAGAATTTTTGTTAGTGGGTATGGTTCAAGCCAGACAAAAAGGTGCACTACCAACCACTTTTTCCAAAAAAGGTCTGACATTTAAAGCCAATTTCATAATATATAATAACTTGGGACTAAAAAAAAATATATATAATACATTATCATAATTTGGATTTCATACTTTGGCAAAACAATATTTGACTGAAACTTGGAGACAGCATTATCCATTTGTGAATATCACATAGTAAAACCCTGTACAGTTCTATGGATTGTTATGTATATAGGGCACTAATCAGACATTTGGGACTTCAAAGGCCACGGGTTAGCAGCTGAGAGTATATACATGTAGATTAGGGGTCACAGATCAGAGGAGGCAGATTAATGATGGACACCGATAAGAGCAGAGGTCATAAAATAGGACAGCATTCAGATTAATACCCTACTGGAACCTTCAGGTTTTGATTTTATAAAACACTATATCTGTTTCATTCCCTTGACCATGGAAACATTAAAATATACATTAATATTTTTTAACTGAAAATCAATTATTGAGTCTGAAATATTCAATTTAATGCACCTTACAATTAAATATGCTATATTTTGGTGTGTTAAGGCTATCACTGTTCTATAAGCTTGTTGTGTACATTCATAAGGTCCTTGAAGTACTTGGCAGTTTTGACCCTCAGCTCCAGAGTGGCATCCTCATCACATACAAAGATGGTTCGCGGGTGCTGCTGGAAGGCGGACACAGTCCACATGTGATTCACACCTTCCTCTATGGCCATGCGCAGGGCAAATGCCTTGTGTGACCCTGTGATCATGATCATCACCTGCATATTCATTCAACAAAATATACACATATACCAAATGATTTTTGTTTAAACTATAGCACAGTTATCTCAATTAGAATTATTAATTAACTTTGACTTATTATGGAGATAATTGCAGAATTCATTTCTAAAAATAACTTCTTACTTTGGTGGTGGCTTAAAATATTACCCTCTGATACATATTAACCCCCTTTTATGACAGAAATATGAGCACTACCAACATATTTCACTTAAATTCATAAAGATATGGTATAGAATGTTTTGGCCATTTTACATATTTTATTAACTCTTGCCTGAATTATCCAAACTATATGCCAAAACATAGCAGTTCCTTATTTTGGTATTAATTATCAAGACAATTTTAAGATAAAGTCACCCTTTTAGAAATCAGATATGAAATTTCTAGTCATAGCTAAATAGCATCTATAAAATCTAGCATTTTTTTCAAAGTTCTGGAATTCTGAACCCTGTAAGCATTAGTTTTATGTATGATAATGCTGCTCACCTCCTTGGCATCCATGACAGTTCCAACCCCCACAGTTAGGGCCATGTGTGGAACTTTAGCTATGTCTCCCTCAAAGAAGCGGGCATTGGCCTGGATGGTATCTAGGGCAAGTGTTTTCACTCGTGTTCTTGAAACCAAACTAGATCCAGGCTCATTGAATGCTATGTGACCATCTGGCCCAATACCTAACCAAATAAAACACAATTAAGAACAATGTTTTGGATATCTTTTTATATATTTGAAAATTATAAAGGTCAGCTTTGCTGTATTTTCTCAATTATGTATTTTCTCAATTATTAGATGATCTGATGGATTTGGAATTACACTACCATCTTTCTTTCAATTTTTTATTCTCTTGAGCCCATCAATCTCAATAAGCTATGTATAGACTGACCTCCGATGAAGAGTTCCACTCCCCCAGCTTCAGTTATCTTCTGTTCAAACTCCTCGCACTCTTTCTGCAGATCCGCTGCATTGCCATCCAGGATGTGAGTGTTCTGAGGGTCAATGTCGGTATGCTTGAAGAAGTTGTTCCACATATAGGAGTGGTAGCTCTCTGGGTGGTCCCTGGCCAGACCTGCAATGGCAGGCAACATTAAAGAAACCTTTTACATCACTTAATGTAGTTATTGACCTTAATTCACCAATTCTCACCGTTTGAATTTTAAACATGTGTTGTTACCAGGTGTCTTTGGTGTCATGCACAGTGCATGCTGGGATAGGTTTATAAATATGACAGCCGGTATGATGACTATCAATCTTTATAGTGTGTAGGAATACATTGATATTTTGGCAGCAAATGCATACAGAAAAAAAGATTACTTTGGGAATCTTGAGTAAAATAAATAAGAGAGTTATGGGTGTAAAAAACTGATTAAAATAAAAAATGTAAATCAAGATTTGTTATCAAGTTTGCATGTCTTCAAATTTCACCCACGTGTACAGATTTTAACACACCAGGTGGCAGCAGGGCCCACTTGAACAGTGAAAATTCAGGGTCACAATCAAAGGATACAAATAAATACACTGACATATGTGTGAAGCATTCATTTTCTGAAGTATTCATTTTCTGAAGCATCTGGAATTTATTGCACTCACCTACATATTCATCCATGTTGAATGTTTTCACATATTTGAATGATATCTGTCCATCTTTATAGAATTGGATGAGTTTCTTGTACATGAGCAGGGGAGTACCACCTACAATACACAATGACATCTTAAAAGAATCTGTCTATATTATGACTCAACCCTTCCACATTAAACATATTTCAAACATGCTTACTTAGAAAAGACACATTCTACAAACCTGTAGGCAGACCCAGCACAAAGTATTTCTCAGGTCCAGGTTTGAAGTCCTGAATTCGTTTTTTTACATATTTTGCTCCCCATTCTGAGGCCTTTTCTGCATCATCTAATATAACCAACCTCATCTGAAACCAACATATTCATAGTCAAAAACAATTTATTTTAAGTAATACTTGCCAGCAGAAAATAACTTTAAAATATAGGCCAGTGGCAGCCACAGTTATGCTGATTATTGTTTTTTTAATGTTTGGGAACATTTTCTGGAAATGCCTACAAATTGCTTCATAAATGATAATTTAAATCCTTATCCTGAGCAGACTTGAACCAATCAAAATGTACATCACACATTGAATTTGTTACCTCATTGGTTGATATTTGCTACATTATTCAAAGCATAGTTAAAATGCACTGCTGCATTATTCAGAAATCAGCATTTGGTCCTGATTTTGATTCCCTGCCAAGGCAATATTCTGATGTTTTAAAAATGTTTATTTGAAATTTATGCCTTGACTCAAGTTTCAAAATATTCACTTTAAGGGGTATGTATTGTTACATTCTGGCTATTTGTTCTAAAAAACATGACTATTAAAATTTTGATGTTTGCAAAAACAACATTTATTCAATTGTTATTATGTTGAAATTATTAATATATTTAAAAGAAAAATAAATAAATACAATTATTTTATTACTTTATTTTATAACTTATTTATTTCAACTCTCACTCCACTGTACAGTGGAGTGAGAGTTGTACATTTTTTTATTGATGTACATTGAAATACCTTTATACATTTCATTTTTACTTTCAAAATATGATCTCTTACTATCAGATGTAGTGTTCATATCTCAGAAATCAATACCATCAATCTGATCCAATCTTTTGAAGATGACCCAATAGCCTACAAAGTGCTTCCTATGTGTAAGATGTGTCAGATAAAACCAGGCTTCAAGCATGATGAATGCCATAATATCAGTCGGGCATATAATGCATATCTGCGATACCTGCCTGCTGTTATATGCATTGCTCATGCTTGCACTGTAGACTTCAGATCTGATCACAATCTAATTGTTTAAAGAAACATATATGTTGGAATGA
Organism: Amphiduros pacificus; assembly: GCA_949316495.1. Classification (NCBI taxonomy): domain Eukaryota; kingdom Metazoa; phylum Annelida; class Polychaeta; order Phyllodocida; family Hesionidae; genus Amphiduros; species Amphiduros pacificus. The sequence goes on from OX439003.1 coordinate 36,916,698, forward strand.
TTCATTCTTTTTCTGTCAAAGATGTTACCTGATCTTATTTTGTTTTACATTTTTTGATAATTATGGTAATGTTTATTTCATTTATTATATGATTTTCCAAGAGGATACTATCATATATTTTACACTTTGTGAACAATACTGAAAGTTAACCAAAAATATGATAAATGTAAAATTCTACATTTTGTTGTAAAATGTCATTGCCATGGTGTTCAATAGTATAAATAGCAATAATAAATATTATATTATTGCTCTCAGGTATAATGTGCTTACTCACCTTTGAAACAATTCAAAAACTAAGCCAAACTGTTAACACACCACTGTGCAGTAGCACTGTATGACCTATTTTATAGATCATTAAAATCTTTGACCTGTTATGTCAGGTGAGATATGTGGGATCCCAAGAGATAAAGGTTCACAACTTGCCTGACAAAGAGATCTTCAAACAGCTGTGGTGGGTTAGTTGGTGTCAATTTGATTCAGACACCAATCCACTGCGGTCGACAGGGATCAATAAATATGTTTTTTGTGTGCATATTATAAATGCTTGGTATTCCCTATCTGCTATTCCGAGATATTCCGAGAAACAACCACACTGTCCACAGTGCCTGTCAGTGGATTTCAAGTCCATTTTCCAGATGGTTTAGGCCAGTTTGGATGGAACTTTAAAAAAAGTCCACATCTATTTTGTTTACATGCACTTAACTAAATTGATGCACTTGACTACACTTGTGGCAATAATAATTTCGTTTTGCTCACCTTTTGCTGGTTGCTTGAAGCAAGAGTTGTATTTCCCTCCGCGCTTTGTTGATCATTTGATTTGATTTGATTTGATTTGATATGTTGGCCGCTCCACTTTTGTCTCGTGGGCACTCAGAGCCTACGCAGCGTGGCTACCCAGCTAGAGGGGAGATCCAATACGCACTATCTCCAATCTGTGAGTAGCACTCGTGCTGACCGCCCGGTGCAGGCCCCTACACTGATGAAAAGCTACCCTTTTATTCCATGGTCAAAGGTCATGATGGGGCGTGTTCAAATTACTGGCACCAAAGAATCTGGATCAACTTAGCAAAATAATTGATTCATCACTCAGTAATTATACGAAATATAACTTTTTCATTTGTTTTCTATCAAATTCCCTACCTTGGTGCAACGTCACAGGTCACGTGACTTACCTCGCGACCACGGCGGCCATATTGGAGCCGCTGAAAACAAAGTGAACACAGAGAGAACTTACAAATTTATCACCGTTTATTGCGCTCAGATTTCACTCAGATTTCACCCAAATGTCGTATGACAATCAAGATCACCTCAATATTATCACAAACTATGCTTTGCAGGTCGAGAACAGAACAAAACCATCCATCCATTTAACATGCATTACGCAACACTGCTTTGAGTCATGTCTTCCCTTTTTCAAGTTTTTGACAGAAATGCTTTCACACGTGGATCGATTTTAATTGCATTTTAAATGATAAATAAAGGTATTTACCCAATATTATCACAAATTATGCTTCGCAGGTCGAGAATTTCTCCACGATGTAGTACGTAATAGATGTACGTGACGTCCTTGATCTTAGCGTCAAAACGTGGTGGAATATTTCTTTGTGTATTGTAGCCAAAGATATTAGAGCTAACAACCATAGGATTCGCGAAACCATAGGATTGCCTCATAATTAGAGAAATGTCTTGTATACCTAAAAGAAATAGAATATTGATTTTTTTTGGCATAGAAAAGTTTATTTGAAAGGTATGAATAAATTGTTATGAAAATTGCACCCATTGACCCTGATTTTGTCACAATGGGCACATGTGCAAGTTCCAGTTTGTTACAAAAATATTACAATTTGGCCCTACTATGTGAGTTCTTGGCCGATTTACATCATTGACAACTCAAAATTGAGCAATTGAGCCCCTCTCTTCAATTTCGTAAGTCAGATAATTTTCATCTTTTGGCACAGAAGAGAGATCGTTTGCGAAAAGACGTGACCTTGACTTGTAAATCTTGTAAGAATTTTACATACGATGATCGCTTTGTAGGATAAAGTTATGTCAATTGTTACTGATGATAATATTGGGTAAATAGCTTTATTTATCATTTAAAACGCAATTAAAATCTGTGGACCAAGACGCTTCCATTGACATGATTGACGTGATAATCAAAATTTCTTCGTATCTGCGCTGAATACTTTGTAATACGATGTACATGTACATAATCATGTCAATGGAAGCGTCTTGGTCCACAGATTCTAAATCTCTTTACTTTTTGTTGATATCTTGAAGCATTGCAAAGATATCACTGAAAACGTAAATTTTGAAGGTTCACTGCTCTTTCTTGTCAATGGTTGCTACGAGTTTGTTTTCAGCGGCCAGTGGCTCGCGCTCTGGTCGCCAAGCTGTGAAATCACGTGATGCACTGAGTGACCCGGATACTCCCGGTCGAGAATATCTGTTCCAAATTTATTTGATTTGATTTGAGAAGTTGGCCGCTCCACTTATGTCTCGTGGGCACTCAGAGCCTACGCAGTATGGCGACACAGAGGGAAGACCCTATGCCAGCATGCGCATTATCTCCAATTTGTGTGTGACAGGCCCCTACACTCATGAGTAGATATCTCACTACATCCCACTGCAGTGACAACTTTATAACCTACACACTCCTCCTTCTGTGGGCCATTATCATAGTCCCCCGCACGCTAAAGGGAATTCTAATATCCCTGTTAACCTATACCCAAAGACATCGGCAAAATGGACCTGAAATCCACTGTTTCTAGAAACACCACGCACTTCCCATCATATTGAAGTTTCCCCAGTAATTAAACTCGACTTCCGGCGATTGACTGTTGCAGTTCTGATCCATGTCATCGTCTTTCCCAGTCATAATATCTATAATTGCAAATCCGGGGGTAATCTGTAGCGTTTTTTCCTCAGTTTTTTAGCCGATATTAAACATGACAATGTGAAATGGCATTTAGAAGAGTCCAAGTGATGACGTCATGGAAACGCAAAGGGAGAATCTTCATATGACGTCAGACGCACCACAAAGTTGTTGAGCTTCAGATCGTTGCTGTCACTCCCGTGAATAAACTGACCCACTTTCACCTGATTGCGCAAACTCGTAAACAATGGCGAAACGATGCCGAGATGAAGAAATAACAAAGAAATTTTTTCAAACAAGACTGACATCTTATGTTCATATAAAAGGAACATGATTGTTTGATTGTTAGTTGCCGGAAGTCGAGTTCTTACAGAGTCGTGGCTTAAATATGAAGGCCAGTGCAAGGTGTCTCTAGAAACAGTGGATTTCAAGTCCATTTTGACGATGGCTTTGGGTATAGGGGCTTCCAATATCCCTATTCTCACCTTCTCACAACTTGGGAACTTACATTCCCTATGTGAAGACCTAATATGCATACATCCCTTCATATCTACCATACCACCTGTTACACTTTCTTTTATATGTCAGATCAGTGCTACCTATCGACCTACTTCCCCACTACACTATATCCTATACATCAGAAATACTTTTTCTCCAACCGCCAGGTGTATTTGTTGCCTGTGTATGTATTGTATTTGTATTGAATGAAAATTGCTCATGCAAAACTAAATAAAAACTGGTATATTTGAAAGTTAAATGAACTCTTTGTATCTGTGCAGGAATGCAGGATTAGCAAGTATCTGAATAGGACTAGTTATTTCAGTGAAGGTAGACTTGAGTGAATATCTAAATAAATTCCTAAAGATATTGATGCAAAAATTCCAAATTGAAAATGTTTTCTATCATAACATTTGAAGAATTTAAATTTCAATTTTTCATCTGCTTCTTTCCCGCTCTTCGCCATCTTGATGTCTGATTTGATTTGTGATGATGGCCGTTCCACTTTTGTCTCATGGGCACTTAAATCCTGAACAACCGTTTGCACTGTCAGCATTAACCTAAACACCTCCCATACGATTCTGTGACCGGGTGGTTTGTGATATCAAGGACCTGCGACATGACAATTCAGCTGAAAATTCACTGAGGCAGCATTATATCTGCTACAATCCATGCTAATAAGCTGTTGTACACCTTAGGGTTACATCCTTGAGGGAGTAATTCTTGCAGCAATTAAAGTCGGGACCTTATTTGGGAACAGAATGGGGAGCAAAACCGAACATTTTGTCAAGTAACACAATCCATAACTCCCAAACACATTCTCAGCTGTCAGAATTGTGGTAAAAAACTTCTGAATAATGAACAGTAAAAAGTGAATAGGTAACAAACTTCATACACGTTTGTTTTGTTTTGGTTAGAAAGTGAGCGCACCTGATATCTGTGCAAGTATAAGCCAATTGGGCGGGCATTGTGGGTGCACATGTGCAAAGCCCACCAATTGCGCACCTGTCTGTGGATTATGCAGAATAGGTTGAGACAATGTCATGCAAATTATGGCAGAGGTAGAGGTAGTATATGACTCAACCTCACAGTAACAAGTGAAGTCGGCCCCTAAGTGAAGTCAGTCCCCGAGAGAAGTTGGCCCCTAGGAGAAATCGGCCCCCACATTTAGGTGACTAGATTATCAAGTTACTGGAAGATAATTAATGGCTACTGAGGGTCCCTAGGGTTAGTTAATGCCCTTAGGGTCAAATAGCCTTCTCGAAGGAGATTTCATGAGTTTTGAGCCGGAACAGAGTGACTGGGGCCGGCTTCTCTTGGGGGCCGAGTTCACCTACCCACAGTGGGGCCGACTTCACTTGGGGGCCGACTTCACTTGTATTCAACATCACCATGCAGAGTATACCATTATATTCCACTCCTGACTTCGGAAAGTTTGAAAACTAAAAATAGGCATAATGATCCTCTGTTTTATTAATCAATGGAAACATCAATGAAATGTACAGCTTGCAAGCCTATAAGTAGGACTACTGCACTTGCCAAAAATAGCATTACTTGCCAAAATAGAATTACACTCATAATACAGAGTTATTTGAAGAACCATCAATAAATATAATTTTGATTGAATCTACATATACGCTACATATAATAAATAGCAGCATTGTTTCTTGGTGATTCATGACCAATTTAGCACAATTTATTATTTGTGATGAGGGTAATTTTAATTACCCTCATCTTATTACCACATGTGCCTTTGTCCTTCAGTCCTTGTAAAGCTATGACTGGGTGGGTAATCATGTCAATGACCTGCAACGTGAAAATTAATTGGGGCAGCACTATATGTGCTATAAATAGATCTTATCATGAAATTATGAAGCTCTGGAGGTTCATATGAAATGGATATTGAAAATGACGCCAAACCCGAAACGAACAAGCTCATCAGGCTTGTCCAACCTAAAGTTGTCGCCCTCTAGTGGAGATAATTGCTCTTCTTAGCAAGGAGTTACGAAAGTGGTGTATCCGGTTCATCATGTGAGGGTTGAAGGTAAACATTTCCTTTGAATACATCTGTTTTATCGATAAGCTCCGGGAAATAAGCCAAGATGAATTGGATTTGAAGCCATAGATATTTGATATATTTTAGTCTTCGATGAGGATGGGTAGGTAGACATTTTCAGTATTCCATTGACTATTGTTCTTGTTTGGCAATCACGAATCAGGCTCAAACACACTGTTCTGGGTGAGACTCTGATTCGTTCACAGCTGGTTAAAATAACTGATTAATAGCTGCTTATCGTGTTAAAGCGTTTTTAAAACAGCTTTAAGTCAGAGAGACAAAAGTAGTGATATGGTTGCAAGACTAAATTAATCTTTTTGGGATGATGGTAAGCAGTTGGCTAATCTTTTGGCCTTTCAACCATTTCTGAATTCTATTTAATGAACCATCTGACACAAGAATGACTCAATTCAATACAAAAAGGCTAACTCACTGAATTCACCCAAAATACACCTGCCATGATTATTGTGTTTTGCTAAAAGTTTGTTGGCAAAATGTTCAATGGCTGATTTGGATTAAGCAGAAGACTGATAATCTTCCAGATGCCACAGAAATTAAAGTTTGGGCAATATGATGGATAATAAAATTTTATCACAATGTTTAGGGTACAAATATTTTTTTATTTTTAATTTAGGAAAAAGTGCCAATTTCGAAATGAATGATGATGTTGCATATTCCCACAATCTTACATAAGATACAAGATCGGTATACAGTGACCGGCAACCAAATCCGGACATTTTCATGTTTTACTCCAGATTTTCACAAAACCTTTCAAAACTGAGTAAAAATTGCTTACATTGATAGTAGATCATTATCTTTATATGCATGTAGAGTAAAATTGATATATGTTAAACTTGTACAGAATTATCGGAAAATTCATGCATTCAGCAAACCTGCAGTTTGTCCGAGTTTTATATTGAGTTAAACAGTGATGTTGGTCACATCACCACTTCTGACGTCATTTGACTCATGCCGTGAAAACAAATAAACATTTTTAACGTTTTGAAAAGCAGTGGGAATGCAAGATGATATGTGAGACACAACATTCAGCTCAATTGCAATTAGTACAGTAAGGTTTGCTCTATGATTTACCGAGTTAAATTTGTCCGAGTTTCAACTGCTGGTTTCGGACAGTTGCCGGGCACTGTAGTTTGCTTAATGTTTATATTTGCATTGTAGTTCTCGCTAGATTAGCTAGACTAGTTTATATTGTTTGATTGTAAGAACAAATTCTGTTTGCAAATGATTTTAATCATTTTACCACGAATAAAAGCTAAAAATGTGACACTATGCACTTTCCTTCCAATTTTTTGTTGAAATTTGATGCAGAGAATGTTTTGATGCAAATGATTTTAATCATTTTACCACGAATAAAAGCTAAAAATGTGACACTATGCACTTTCCTTCCCATTTTTTGTTGAAATTTGATGCAGAGAATGTTTTGATATATAAAGGCAGCATATAACTAAAATATTTAAACAATTTACAAGACATTTTGGTGCATTATCGCTGCAATTTATGAAAGATATTTAATGCAATTCAATGATTTATTCTAAAGTATTATTATTTTATATGTTTCAGATGTGTATTCCCTGTGTTAATAATGTTTCTAAGATGGGGATGTATTGAAAGTTGCTATAATGTCTGATGATGAGGAGATGGGCAAAGAGCTTGCCCACAAGTGGAGCCATCTATTGGTGGACCATGTGTCCATGAACGATTTACAACAACCCATCAAGTCCTCAGCCAGAATCAGAGTAAATATTAGCATCTCTGAGACAGTTGCTTCATGTTATATTTGTAGTTTTTAGTCAGGTTATAATAATATAAAATGGAAGTAGACAGAATCACTGGAATATAACAGTATTATGATTTGGAATGTTCATGTTACAGTACACTTGCCTGAGTGTGTCATGTCACTACATTGCTCTTGGATCAACCACTGGCGCCATATATATATTTACCAGAGACAGCCTTAAATATGTCTATGTGCTTCCTGGTGATAAGGTAAAATAATATGTTTATTCATATGCACAATCTCATTTTGTTTAACACTTTTGCATTTAAATGGGATTTTTTTTTTAATTTGGGAAAAAGACAAATGTTATTTGATTCCATTGAAAATCACAATTGCTGAAGTAAAAAAATGCATGAAAGCAATTTTGTGAAGAAATTTGTTTATGATATTTCAGGAGACATCAGTGGTGCAGTTGTGTTTCAACCCCGATGATTCAGTTTTGGCCTATGGTAACAGGTAAATAGATACAGTTATTCAAAGGGTAGCAGTGTAATGAATAAGAAATGTAGAGGGACATGATAATCTATTCTGAAAATATATTTATGTTGACAGCAAAGGCCAAATAGTTAATAAATTTATGTTGACAGCAAAGGCCAAATAGTTATAATGAGGCTGCGGATAGAACAGCGAGCAAAACCAGAAAAGCTTAGGTCTACAAGCGATCACAAAGGAGCAACAATTACAAGTATGTGCTGGAATGGACTGGGCAACAAACTGTTCACAGGTGATACAATGGGGCGTGTCTCAGTGGCCAAAATACCAACTGCCGGCACCAAGGTATGCTTAACTCAACAGTTTTATGGGAATTTAGAATGAATCTTAAAATGAGTAATTTATACAAAACCTGTGACCTATTTGACCATTATGTGCCTATGATGTATATATTTACAAACATTTGGCTTCATATTGGTGAAATATGTGTTGTAGGCACGAGACCTGCTGCGGCTGTCATCGGAGGTGATCATGAAGCTTGACACTGCCGTGGTTCAGATAGACGCCTTTGATGATCTAGTCATTGTCTCCACTCACACAAGGTCATTCCTGGGCAACACTTCCAAGTAAGTATGACTCTTCTCCCAGCTGAGGCAGTGGTTTGCTCAATGCATTACATTTGGCATACATAGGGCTTAATGCACTGAGATTTGACTGCTTTTGCACTGAGATTTGATTGGTTCTACTATATTTATTTATAAACAATTTCTATCTCATTCTTTTGTATTCTTGGCTTATTTTTTTACACAAACATTTATTTCTTTAATGTGGTCATTTATTGTTGTAATTATTACCAAGTTATGATACCAAAGATATGTTATGTCATGAAGTGATATCTATATCCCTTATCCATATTTATTTTGAATTTATATTTCAGAAAGAAGTAATCGCTGTGGTAACTTAGAATTAGAATTGCAGTGTTTAAGGTGCACAGAAGCAGTAATAAAATTCCCATGTGAACTATTTCACAATGAAAATTGATAATGCAAACATTTTTAGACAATCATAAAACAGATTTTAACCCATAAAATATGTGAAGATCAATATAAACAAAAATGCATAAATTTAGATGTCTCTTGGCTATCAAAATAATTTCAAAAGTTATTTGTTAAAAATATGAATTGTGATTTATCTTTTTGAAAATAATTGTTTATTTGTAACCTTCTTTCAAAAATGTAAAATTTACTCAGGTTTTACAAAAAATAAAAATTTTAATTGTTAATTTCATGATAAATTATGAGCCTCTGGGTAATTTTAGGAAATGCATAAAATTCATCAAAGAAGATTTTTTTAAAGATGATGTTTCAATTTATATGTATGGTTAGGTCTAGGCATTTTCACCAGCAGATTAACTTAAAGAATAAATAAGACTGAAAATATAAGAGTAAAAAAGGTAAAGATCCTCAAGATAATCACAGTCCCTGACCAAGCTGATTATATAATATTAATTATTATAAAAGGACAAATCAATAATTCAAAATCCAATCTCATCAAGTGTTTATGGCAGATTTCCCCACATTGCTTAAATGTATTAAGCATTAATCCTATAATTTTGTGCATTGATAGCTTACTTACAAATGAATATCATGACAAGTTTTTCATAGAATTACAAGATGAGTTACTATAAGACATAGAATTAGCACCCCTAGCAGAGATCTGTCCCAGCCATCAGCTGCACGTGATGAGTAAACACTGGTAGCATGAACTTTCTTTGCTCAAAGTAGGGTAGCACTGTTTGACGTCATTCTGGCACTATTCAAAGAACAATACCTATAATGATGTCATAAGCATATTGCCATGCTCTCTTGACATCATTTTACCTTATAGTGCCTCTGTGATAAAATTCCCGTAAAAAAAAAAATATCCATAAAAAAAAATTTCCATAAAAATGATGCTTTCAGAAGTGCTTTCAGAAGGGCTAATTTAATTAGTTGATGTTTAAATAGGTTTTCCAGACATTTTATGAAGCACTTCTCCCCGATAAAGATAATAGACATGAAAGAAACATACCGGTACAAAATCAGTGCATAATTCCTTTTTTTTACTCTTATTGACCCATGCGTAATTTGAGTTGCTTACAAATATTCATAAGCCATTGCCAGGAAATAGACTAAAAGACTATTTAAAATTAGCAACTGCAGTTATCAAATACTTAGTAATGCTAAATTGTGATTTATTGACTGCTTTTAGATTGTTGGGATAAAGTGTATATCTTTGAATATTTTTCAAATTGAATATATAATTTTTCATCATAGATACCGGTAGATGTCTAATGTAAGTACCGTGCTTATCTCATTAAGTTTCTGAAAAAATTGAATGACACTTATTTCCTAACCTTTCAGGGAACAATTTACTCACATTGGAACCAAGCCAAGGTAAGACAGTTTGTCTATTAATTTAAGAATTTCTTTGCTTTGAAATATACAAACAGAAAAATGGGCCAACTGTACGTCTTATTTATCATTGCTGAAAAGATGCTCATAAAAGGATACCTTAAACAAAACGTTTGAGCAATATGCACATCTTACAACTCAGTTAGTGTAATATTTTGTTAATTTAGAAGTAAACCTACATAATATGCTTGAAAATTCAAGTGCAAAATGTTTCTGGAGCCATGGTCTTGTGTTATAACTGTGACTACTACTTATATTCAGGTCCCGTGTATATATGGAGTGATGTATTATTATTGCAGGGATGGTGCATATGGAGCATGCTTCTACTTCATCAGTGGCATGGAGAGTGCTACGGTCTACTGCAGCCGTCCAGGATCCCGGCTCTGGGAGGTCGACAGTCAAGGCAACGTCATCAACACTCACCAACTCAAACTTCTCCTTGACCTACCCATCCTCCCTTATATTGATGCAAGGTGACTGTCTTACTAAATACAGTATTTGTACACTCTTATCAGATGCATTACCTCATTGTGTCTCGTTTTAGTTTAATATGACCTTGCCTAATTAAGATATGATATTTATATTTATTTAAGACTGTATTAGTTTCATTTCAGTAAATCTATTTATTTGGGTCAACCGGTAGTGAAAATCAGCATTTATATTTTATATTATCAAGCAGATATTAATTTAAGTCTAAATAGTGAAGCATTCAGCCTGTAAAGTGGCATATGTGACCATTGTTTTTTTTGTTTTGTTTTTGTTTGCAGGGGAGAAGACTTTGCCTATCCAACAAGTCTTGGTCTGACTGGAGGACCTCAATCTTTAAACTTTCCCAAACTTCTCACTATCGCGTAAGTGACATACTCAGTGTTGTAAAGTACATACAGAACAAATATCGCTCAAACATAATTTTCAATGGGTAACTTTTGTCATGCCAGCATTAGGCTTTGAAGAGAAAATCTGTGTTGTGTACTAATTGATTTAACATTGCTTATTGAGCTGACAGACATGTACAGCTATGCATCATTGTTATGTTCCTTGATTTCCTTGGTATATGTTTTAGCAATTTTTTAACTAATCGACATTTGCGCTCATTTCAGTGATCAGTTTTTACTCACCTGGAATGATAGAGGCATCTATATCTTTGATCCAGTAGAGGTCAAGGTCATTCTGTGGAACAATCAGATCAAAGGTAAGGATTTATCAGATTTTAAAAATATTTTTGAAACATCAGTATTCTCAATATAACAATAATACTCAAAAGTGTTATCCTCCAATAGTCTGTTGGTGATATGTAGTATTTGTCGCTATTACATTTTCAAGTATGAAATCCTCAAATTCTAATATTTTGTGATATTATCTGTTTTCAGGTATACAAGACATAAAAGTGCATAAAAGTGAAGCATACATTTTGTTACAAGACAGTCAAGTACAAAGACTTGATCTACAAGAAATACCAAAAGCTATTTCCAAACTCTGCAGCAAGAAGAAATGGCTTTTAGCAGGTCAGATCAGTGTGTGCTATAAAGCTACTGTTATGACACCAAAGTGTCGTCGCCATGTTCCAGTTGCCATGGTAATGGATATTAGGGATGAGCTTGATCAACTAGAAGAAGTGGAACTTGCTAATCAAGTAAATAAACTCATTCCAGATTTGGAAATAGACACAGATTCAGATACACAGTCAGTGTGTAGTAGTAAAAGTGGCTGCAGTTATGAGAAACTGGAGTCCGGGATCTACGTCGTCAGGAACAGACCTAGTTCCATAGAGGGGTATGAGCTGAAATCAATTGATGGCACCGAGGAGGAGAGCACAAGAAGCCAAACAGAAGATGATAGCGATGTTAGCTCTGATAAACAGGAACACAATAAAATTGCAGAAGATAGGCCAAGTAGACTGTTTATGCCTGTAGCAGAACTATCACCCCAGAGATCAGAGTCCAATGTCACAGTGACCCCTTCAAAGCCTGATGTTGCCAAGACTCATTCAGAGACAAATACGTTCTCAGAAAACCTAAATAACATTCCCATCATACCTTTGACGTTGAATACAAAAGATGGCCAGACATTTGCAATACGGGTATCACCAGCTCAGGAAGATAGCAAATCTACAAAGTTACGGTCAGCTGATAATGACAGTGGGAGTTTTGCCAGGGATAACTCCTCTGATAGAAACCTCATCACAAATCTCTTCATTGATGACAGCAGGCCAAGCTCAGTGGACAGCAGTGAAATGGCCTATATAGCACCAACTACAGGTCAGCATAAAATTCCAACTCAATGTCTAAAATTTATTATAAAATTGGGGTCTTGAACCAGAGCAGTAAAGAGAGCATCATTTTCATTGCCATTTGTAAACCCTCAGTTTATGTTTGTCCAGTGAGCAAAATAGTGAGCAAAATATGACAACTATCATGTGCACATAGTCCCAACATCAATTTTTCTATGACTAATGATTGCATTAAATCTTGATGAATATTCATGTTGAGTTTTACGGTCTTTGATTGCATTCATCCTGCTAGGCTTCTTGTCTAACAGTGAGCTACTCTCACCAATTCTTTATTGGATAATAGCGACAATGTTGAACCTAAATGTGTGATTCTTTACATTTCCAAATATATCAAAGTTATTTGTGAACTAATTTAACGAATGTACCTTGAAAACATTATTACAGACCCAGAACCTGTATATGCCAAGCCAAGCAACAGTATTGGTGTGAAGAAATTTGCATCGAAAGGCAAAAAGGCAAAGGTGTCACACATAGCATTGGATGGACAGCAACCAACATCTACTCCAGGTCAGAAAACTAATACTTATAAATTTGTCTAAAGTGTAATGCTATAAGTGTGATGATATGTTTGAAGAAACATAGCCACAGGATGAGATAATTTTTGTTAGACTCAATTTCTTAGAATTTATATTGTTGTGGATCTCAGTCGTTTTATGAAGATTTATGAAGACATTTAAATTTTGTGGGCTCATGCTTCTGATGAAATTATATCTAAGAGTAGCATTCTCTAACAAGACTATATTAATAAAGCTAGTTGCAAGGCACTTTTTTTATCCTTTAATCTTTTTTCAGGAAGGAAAATTCGACGTTCTCAAAGCTCATCTGGAGTGAAAAAAGGTACGGAATATTACTGGGTATATAAGATAAAAACCTTTTGAAGGGATTGAGCCATGCAAAAAACAAGTTTGACATCATAACCAAAGTCTTAATATCTTAATAGACATCAAAAGAGTCTTTTTAATCATTCACCCATTATGCTAATGATAAGAAAGATCACAATCCATCTTAGATTATAATAATGATTATCTGGGTATAATCTCATATTTATTATAATAATCAATGTGAGACTCTGACTGACTTTGTACTCAGCAGCCCAGCATGCGAGACCTTCTGCTGCTGCTTCACCACAATCAGAGCACAAAGAGGCTGACCACTCTAAACAAGAGCTGCAACACAAGGAAATCCCACTTCTGCCACCAGATGGAGCTGCTGATGAACCCGAAACCCCCCCAAAAAGTGTCTCTGTTGATGACATTGGAGAAGGAGGGGAAGCAGAGCAGCCTGGAAAAAGTTACTCATTAGAGGTAGATGAAGTCAGTACAGAGGACACATCAAGGTTAACCGTGTTAGATGAGGAAAGGTCAAGGTCACCTTCTCCGTATGCAAGCTCTGTAGAATCCGCAGCAGAGTTTGAAGCAGAAGGTAGCACATTGGATGATACTGAGGGACGACCTAAGACAAGAAAATTACGGGCTGTGAAAAATAAGTGAGTTGCAGTTTTACATCACATTATATTCCTGAATTCTAATTCTAATTCTAATTCTGCATCAATAACAGTCTTTAATCTTTAAAATTTGCAGTTCCTTTGATCCCGTCATTTTACAAAAAAGAGTATTTCTATTAAATGATGTCAAAATTCCTCTCATCTCTGATGTCTTCTTATGTATAGCAATGAACTCTCATCTCTGATATGAATCCATTTTTTTTTCTAATTGATGCAGATGTCCTTTTTTCTCTGATGGTAATATCATGCCCTCCCAGTGGTAAAGTCATTTCATCCCTGATCTCAATGTGGAATGAATTGATTTATTCCAGAATAACATCTAAAGTATCAAATACTTCCAAGCGAGTGTCTACAACAACTAAGTCCATCATCCAAACCATCAAAGACAAGAAAAACCAGATAACAACAAAGCGGGATGACAACTTGACTTCCCCGGAAGATGCTATCACTATTGTCTTTAGAAAGGAGGATGCTGCAGATGTGAATGACAGGGTACTCATGTTAACATTGAATGCCAATAGATACTCCAGAACTGTCATACTAACAACACACAATATACTGTGTTTATATACTATTATATATATATAAATATATATATATATATAGATATTTGTTTCAGGAATCTGGCAACACTGCAAATGAGGTTTCTGAAATCACCGAAAAAGATGCACCAAGCTACCCAAAGATAGACACATCACAGCTGCAAACTCTGACCAAGGAAACCAGGTGGGTACACGATAGACTCATCACATGTGTAAACTGTGACCAAGGAAACCAGGTGAGTACAAGATAGACTCATCACAGGTGTAAACTGTGACCAAGGAAACCAGGTGGGTACACGATAGACTCATCACAGCTGTAAACTGTGACCAAGGAAACCAGGTGGGTACACGATAGGCTCATCACAGTTGGGTACACGATAGACTCATCACAGCTGCAAACTGTAACCAAGGAAACCAGGTGGGTACATGATAGACTCACCACAGTTGCAAACTGTAGCCAAGGAAACCAGGTGGGTACAAGATAGACTCATCACAGCTGTAAACTCTGACCAAGGAAACCAGGTGGGTACACAATAGACTCATCATAGCTATAAACTCTGACCAAGGAAACCAGGTGAGTACAAGATAGACTCATCACAAGTGTAAACTGTGACCAAGGAAACCAGGTGAGTACACGATAGACTCATCACAAGTGTAAACTGTGACCAAGGAAATCAGGTGAGCACAAGATAGACTCATCGCAGGTGTAACCTCTGACCAAGGAAACCAGGTGAGCACAAGATAGACTCATCACAGGTGTAAACTGTGACCAAGGAAACCAGGTGGGTACACGATAGACTCGTCACAGGTGTAAACTGTGACCAAGGAAACCAGGTGGGTACACGATAGACTCATCACAGGTGTAAACTGTGACCAAGGAAACCAGGTGAGCACAAGATAAACTCATCACAGGTGTAAACTGTGACCAAGGAAACCAGGTGAGTACAAGATAGACTCATCACAGGTGTAAACTGTGACCAAGGAAACCAGGTGGGTACACGATAGACTCATCACAGGTGTAAACTGTGACCAAGGAAACCAGGTGGGTACACGATAGATACATCATAGCTGCAAACATAGCTGAATTTACTGACCATTTGCTTGGAATGTGTATATTAAGAGTCCAATTTGATATGTGATATTCAATTGCTGATTTCATATCTGATTGTTGATTGTCTTATGTTCATTGGGGAGAAGAAATATCTTGAGGAAATATGTATAAAATGATTTTTGTATTATGTTTTCAGCATTCGGCTGTTAGACTCGGCTGTGAAGTACAACCCCAGCAAGATGAGGGTAATCCTCACTCCATGGGCCTGCTGCCTTCACAGAACTCTGCAAAGCCTCCACACAGCTATATCAATGGGAGACCACACCCCTGTGTCTGAGGGAGAAGACATCAGCAATGGACTAAAGAGTGATCAACCAGAGGGAGAATTAAAGGACAAATCTCTCATAGATTATAATGAAGAGGATCAGAATGATTTAAATACTGATGGTATTGATGTGAAAATAACGGAGAATGGTTGCACAGAAGACATAAATACATCACATTGCTCTGATGGATCATCTGTAAAACTAGAAAGCAAACAGCCATTCATTGACGATGCATTCCATGATGCGATGTATGTTAGAAATCCATTTGATATAGGGCAGGACCTATACTCTGATGCCGCTCATCTTGCCATGCTGTGCTTCCAACTGAGGTGCCGCCCACAGTCAGCGGCCGAGAGCAACTTGGAAGTAACTCAGCAAGACATTGATCAGGGCAAAAAGACCTTCATGCCTCTGGGCCTTAATTCCAGTTATGTTCCAGTAATACTGGAGGAATGTCCAGTTGAAGATTCCATTGAACATGACAAGGATTTGGCTCAATTTCTTAGATTATTTTTTCATTTCTTTCTGGGATCCTTAGACAAAGTGCAGAAGTCAATCATATGCAGCAAGGGGAGTAAGAAAAACAGATGGAAAAGCCTCATGAAATGTGCCACAGGTAGATTTCTTTCATTTTGCATGCTATAAGATGTTGTATGATCTTGCTATTTAATTTTTTTTTTTTTTTTTGCTTTATTTCGTATTTCCACAATTTCTGCAGTTTCACTTTATAGATTTTTAATAATCTTTCAGTTTGGTGTCATGGTAGCCCAGAAGTGCAGCAACTTGAACCTCATAAGATAGAGGCCTTGTTTGACCTTCTGAGGTCAACTGCTGCACATGACCGAGCCACGTTTCTCGGCCACATACAGAGGTAAAACTTCCACACATTATTTCATTTGCACTTTATAAATATTTTTATACAGTTAATCATGTCAATAACATTTCTTTCTATGATTTGGAAACATTTATTTCGGCAGGAGTTTATCCCAGTATTTATCTACATCCCTATCTTTTCAAATTAAGAATGAAAAATCATTTCACCAAAATCCAACAAAAGTTGGTTGACAGCAATGTTTGTTATCAGTTTATATAAGGTGGTGCCCCTGAGGACACTGGAGTTTGTGAGTGCAGACGTAGCTGGATGTATGTCACCCCTGGAGGTACTCTACATGTGCCAGAGCTTCAGAAGTACTCATACCTCAGGAGAATCTGCAGCACAAGACACCTCAACTTCACATTGCAAAACCCCATCCCCCAGTGAGGCTGGGCAACACTTTGTATTTTACCTCAACAGTTACATAAAGCACACCGAGGAGTCAGCAAGGTGAGGGGAGCATGTCTCAGGAAATAAGTCTCATTTTATAATCCATTCTTACGGTGGCCTATTTAGCTTTTATAAGTGTCAAGGTTGGGAGAGCTCTGAACAGTTTTGGATGGTAAATCTGAACCAATCTGGACAATTCATGTAATTCTGGACACTGACAACACATGAGATTTATTGTTGCATACAATAATATTATTCTATATTCCCAATTGCAAAAGGAGAAAATAGCTTGATGAACTTGAAAATGTTTGAAAATTGGTTGCCACTAATATTTAGACATTTTCGTGGGAGTGATATCTTGAGCACTGATGGTTATGATGATGTTGGTGTGTTTCAGGAGTGAGGTGATACATAAGCTGTGTAGAGAGGAGGAGGTGAGGGAAGTGTGGCTGGAGACATTATTACATCAAGATCTCACATCTCTACAGGAACACCATCAACTCTCATGTAGCTGTGGATATCCAAGGTTAGTATCCCACTTGGTATGATAAATGGTCCCAAATGAGTCCCAGACAGGTGTCCTACTGTACTTATTCACTGGGTCTGATAAATGGTCCCAAATGAGTCCCAGACAGGTGTCCTAGTGTACTTATTCACTGGGGCTCTAAATGGTCTCAAATGTAAGTGTGATAACTTTGCCAAAACTACTTGGATTCCTATCAGACTTGGTATATCTTTAGGAAAATGTCCCCCCCCCCCCTTGACCTGTTTGGGGTTATATATATTTATTCAATGTTTGCTTTATGCTTATGAAAGGATTATGGCTGAGTGGTTCCTGGATCTCTGATCCATAATTTCTCAAGAAATTTGTACAGGAAATCCCAAGTCACTTATCCTAAATTTGATAAATTTTGTGATCTGCAATGCTGCAATTAATTTATAGTTGAACTCAAGCCTACCCAATATTCTTTTTAGTATAATTGATAACAGTATATGAACTTTCAGACCAGGAAGTCATAAGATCCAGTGGAAGCATGGTACAACCATAGACGACATCATATCCCAGAGTGGCACACCAAGCCAACATAAACACATGACCTTCAGATACGGGTACGCTCAATGAATCATTTGATATTCCCATATCCTTTATTTCCATATACAATACATAGGTGTCCTAGTGTACTTATTATGTTTAATGTGATCAGATATAATACATTGCTGATGATAGTTGTCAGATGATGATGTGTTGAGAGTGATGCCTATTGATGTTTCTTGTTTGTCAGGTACTGGCTGGGCTATGTTGGTCTGTGTGGGGTGCTGGGTGAGAGGGAGATGCTGCAGACCATGGTGCTACAGTTAGCTGACATCTCACTGCTTACCTCCCTGCCTGGTCAGTATTTCTATATATACGCTCTCATCTTTGTCTTTCAAATATACCTCTTATGCCCAAGGCCAAGCTTTAACATGCATGAAAAAATATGATAAGAGATAGTTTTGTATTAATTTTTTTTCTTTTTTGTTTAATGTGATCAGATATATTGAGAATTGAGATATAACCTGAAATTATTACTGAAAATTGGAAATTAGAAATGATCTTTTTTTTTAGTAAAGCAGTAATGAAGAGTAAAGGTCACATATATATATCACTATAATTTTGCTTATGTTATTTTAGAATGTCTGCCTAAATCTCTCAATGAATGGAAAATATTCTTGCAAAAGAGGAGAGAGCAGGAAGGCCTGTCTTGCCAGAGAAGTTGTGCTGAGAATACTCACGCATACCCTATACACTGCTTTAACTGCGGTGAGGATCTGTCAGGGATTGTAGAAAACGTGACAGATAAACAGAACACCTTGAAAGAAGAACATCCTGATTGGTCACTATCTATCACATGGGAAAACCTAGGTCTCCTATTAGTTGCTGAGTTTGGTTCTGAGAGAACTTTACAGTTGCTAAATGATATAGATATACCCAAGAGGGCATTTTCTCTTCAGTTCTACCAGAGCTGTGTTGCTTCCAGACTTCTTGAAAAACAGCACAGGTATACTTCCTGTGTTTTCATTGAAAGAAATTTATACAGGGGAGAGCATTATTTCAAACTTTGCAATTTTAAACTACCGGTAGATATAAAGTCTAAAAAATTGTGTTAATTTATTATATATTTATGTATTTATTTCCTTTCCAGCCAAGATGTACAGAATATGTTGGAGAAACTGGACACATACTTGTGGTCTCAGAGACAAAGCCACATCCCCCCTCAGGTATTGTATTTTTAAGAGATGCCAAGTATTGTCAGGCAGTCAGACATTTTTTAGCACAAAATGTAACTTTGTAATTTATAGCCTATAACTTATCAATAATGCCATTACAGTCGGACTGTTTATTGGAATAAAAAGATGTTGATGTACTAGTTTGGGAGTGTTTTCCTTTTAGCTCTATGCACCGGTGCTGCAAGAAAAGATTGAGTCCATCAACAAATACAGCATTCCCCCAGAAAGTATGGTAAGCACATGATATCATTCCATGTAGCACTGCTACCAGAAGAAAAATCAGTTTGTGTGAAGTTGCCCAGAGAAGAAATTTGATTTGCTATATAACATATCAAGTTTGAGTCTTGCGCATCACAATATTTTGACAATTAACTCTCTAATAGGACAATCACAGTATCTGAGCCCAGATGGTATATTTAGCATACAACCTTTTGAGACTTGAGATATTTCTTGCAGTTTTCCCGAGTGACAAGAACGAGTGGAGCAGAACAGACGCTGGAGGATGGGGAATGCCACTGGGGAGTCAGTGTGCACATCACAAGGTAACCAGTCCCACTTACTCAGTAACATCCAGAATGCATTCACATCACTCAGTAACATCCTTAAAGCATTCACATCACTCAGTAACATCCTGAAAGCATTCACATCACTCAGTAACACCCTGAGAGCATTCACACCACTCAGTAACATTCTAACTGCATTCACGCCACTCAGTGACATCCTGAAAGCATTCACACTACTCATAACATCCTGAAAGCATTCACACTACTCATAACATCCTGAAAGCATTTACACAACTCATAACATCCTGAAAGCACTCAGTAATATATTCTAAAGCCATTCACAGTAACATCCTGAAAGCATTCACACCACTCAGTAACATCCTGAGAGCATTTCCACCACTCAGTAACATCCTGAGAGCATTCACAGAACTCATAACATCCTGAAAGCATTCACACAACTCAGTAACATCTTGAAAGCATTCACACAACTCAGTAGAATCCTGATAGGAGTTAACACCACTCAATAACATCCTGAAAGCATTCACACAAATCGGTAACATCTTGAAAGCATTTACACAACTCAGTAGAATCCTGATAGGAGTTCACACCATTCAATAACATCCTGAAAGCATTCACACAAATCGGTAACATCCAGGGCCCTTCACACAAATCGGTAACATCCAGGGCGCATTCACACAAATTTGAATAACATCTTGAAAGCATTCACACCACTGAATAACATCCTGAGAGCATTCTCACCACTCGGTAACATCCTGAAAGCATTCATGCCACTCAAATACATCCTGAATACATTCACACAATTCGGTAATATCCAGAGCACATTCACACAACATGGTAACATCCAGAGCGTATTCACTCTACTCAATAACATCCTAAAAGCATTCACATCACTCAGTAACATCCTGAAGGTATTCCCTTACTTAGTAACAGGAGAAAGCATTCACATTATTTAATAACATTCACTGCACTCAGAAACATCCTGAAAGCATTCACTGCACTCAGTAACCCTGTATCAAACAAATTAAAACAAATAAAGAGAAACAACTAACTGTGCTCTTGTATGAAGAATTTATTTTTAACTATATAATAAAGTTTAAACTATTAAAGTTTCCACCATAGGATACCTGTGAATAAAATATAAAAAATAAATAGTAAAAATATACAATATTGTGTCAAAATATTGACCTGCTATATTTTATGATTTCAGTGATTGTCCAGGTTGTAGTTTGCCCCTCACTGATCTGGCCTCCCATGTCTTGCCAGGCACTGTGTTCCTCCGCTGTGGTAAGTTTACTTCATATTGACTCCCTCAATCCTAGATTGCTTCAGTAAATGTTGATAATATATGCTCACTTCTCACTCAGTGTAAATATACAAACACTTATCTTGTACTCTGAAAACAAACTCTTTCAATAACATTAATGCATGCCCTCCTCAATCCAGAAAACACTTTTGTAACTTCTCCTTTAATGTATAATTAGATCAGATTGGTAAAGACTATTTGTTTGATGATATAAGATGATAAATATATTTTTTTCATTCAGACTTTAGAAAGACACAGGATCCATTGAGCGTGGATGTTTGTCCTATCATTGTAGCAATAGACCTATTGAGGAAGTTATATTTGTTATCCATCTGTGATTGGTATATTTTGATATCAAGGGAGTGTAATAAATGTATGATGATGTACTTACAGGTCATGGCTACCACAAAGCGTGTCTTCCACACGACATCTGCATCAAATGCCTTTCTGACAAGTCTGCCAACATGTGCATAGAGAGGCACTCTCGCCGAGCAAGACGGGACTCACAGTAGCCTCACAAACGTGACCACCATCAGATGCCTGCCTGCTGTGTATGTCAACAAAGGTCTAATGCATTCACACTATGTCTGTATCATGACACTGGAAAGGTATCAAATGAAAACTTGCCAAATCAGGCAGATTTATATGCCATGGAGGATATTTGTTTGTTTAAACCTCTGAAGTGAATATGTTGGGATCGGTTGTATATTGATTCTCAGAGAACTGTGCCAATCATTATCAACACATTTAAACACATTTAACTTGCAGCTTATTTCATGAATTTTACATCCTCATAATATGTTGATTCCAAACAGCAAATGGATTTGCCTTTTTTTTGACGATACAAAATGTACTTAGGGTAGTTGCTATTTAAATAAGTGATAATAGATTTAGATTGTTGCAAATTAAACTTAATGTATTCCAACCTTGTGCAATGGCAATTCTGTGATCAAACATATGTAAATAGACAGAGAGAGCTTACAAACAGTCAGTTATATAACATGGTGCTCTATTATATTGATAATATTATTGTATTCATTGATATGATTATCACTGTATAGTTCCTGTTATTCCTGTTATCATCAACTCTCATAAACATTAAGCAAAAACACCTACTATTATAAGAGAAAATTTTGACCTGACCATGTAAATAATATCTGTCCCAAAGAAATAAATAAGCAAGTCCCAAAACCTCTAGATGCATTATAGAATCAAAGCTGGATGTTTTTATCTAGGTCTGCACCTTCTTCTGTGATATTTTTTTTAGTATTAGCATTGTTAAAAACTAAGTTAATTAAGTTGATGTTCTGAAAATGGCCATAGAGGTCTTGCAATATTTTTGCTGACAAGCTTAGTTTGTCTTTAATGTAAGTCAGTGAATAGAACTATATTTTCCTGGAAAAAAAATTGCAATGCACACACCATTCTCATTTTGTTTGCACCATGATATTTCGGGGCATAAACATGCAAAATTCGTAAATAGCTACAATAATTATGTTGCTATTTATTCAGTTGTGATCAGCAATTGACATTGTAATATTGATAAATATATAAGATGAGATGAGATTATTATTTAAATCAAATAACAATTCTGATTTATCAAAATATGTATAGATCTAATGATAATATTATAACTGTCTTGCAATATCGGTTTTGCTAATCAATCACAGGAACCAAAATGATGCAATTTTTTTACCAGTCAGAGACCAGCTAACAAACAATGGGTAACAAGATCTGTCCATATTTCATCTTTGCAAACCTACACAATATGCTGAAATTATGATTTAATTCTTGATTGCTAAACTTTTTGACTATTGGGCTCTTTTTTTCAACATTGCAAATCTTGAGAAATTGTCAAAATATGTTTGAAATTTGGCTTGATTTTAAATTGCAAGAAAATCACATTAATTTTAAAAAGATTGACAGCCCACTCACACACTAAATGTCAGTGAAAAACAACCAGAGGAAGACTGGGACTATTAACATCATTCATTCATTGATTATTGAAGAATTTCAGTAGTGTTTGGCAGCTATTAGAGACAAATTTGTGGGTTTTAATGCAAACTATCCACTATTTGTTTCCCTTACTGATGACAACTCAATTAGATATTAACTATTTCAAGCAAACATAATGTGGTCCTGTGGGTTTAATGCAAAACATAAAATTTTCCTTAGCAAGATTGACACAAGGAGATATGTGAGGAAGATGTCATAGAAATAGATGACAAAAATATTGAACATACATGTACAGTTCACAATGAACCTGGCATACATTATACACATGGACACCAAATAATCAAAAAGCGTACAAGGAAAACGCTGCCTTTTTCATGATGGGGCCAAAAATAAAGAGAATTAATGTTTCCTTATTGAATTTTAAATTAGATGAAAATAATAATTGTCTGATTTTAATGATAATGGTAGAAATGTCAAATTAACTAAGAGCAGGGTCATTTGAGGCAGCTACAGATGGTCTAGTGATATAAGATATGGTCTAGTGAATTATAAGATAAAATATCAAATTAATTATTAAAATAGAAATTAAATTAACTCAAACCAGGGATATTGTGGGTTTGTTTAGTGTCATTCACTTTTAGTGAATATATATATATATATATATATATATATATATATATATATATATATATATATATATATATATATATATATATATATATATATATATATATGTCATTCACTTTTAGTGAATATATATATATATATATATATATATATATATATATATATATACATACACTTTTTTTGTCATGTAAATGTAAATATGTAAGTAATTAGTGCAATTCAAATAGTGTACAGCGTTATATAATCATGGCATTTTACTGTGTAATTTCTGTTTCAAAATGAACCACCCTTAACTTCAACAGTTTGTTATTGATAGAGTATATGGAGTAAGTATAAAGACTTTTCTCAAGGATGATGTGTGTGCAAAACAATATGACATCATAATCAGTTGAACTTTGCTGCCTTAGTGTCTTGCATTTATTTCTTGAGTTTTCTTTTGACTACTTTTATGTCATAATTTTTTAAAACTGATAGAAAATTAAGACATTTATTTAATCTTTAAGTCTAGAAAAGGTTTTGGTAAATATACCATTAAATGACAGATGATATTTAACTATCATGTTATGTACATCACAACATGACTGCCTTTATATTTACAATACAATACATGGTTATTAACAGCATTTTTCAAGAACATTTTAGTCAAATATGAATCATATGTAATAAGTGATTTCCATATGTATTGATGAAATTATGTTAAGAGGTATTTCATAATGTTAATACAAAATATTTTAAATTATGTAAATTAATTGTAAATGTATCAATTATACCATATACAAACAAATCAAGAATGTACATACTGCTTGAGATTTTCAAAATGACCATTTCTAAGTGTTTATAAATTAAAAGACATAGAAACCGCTCAGTTATGTCTTGTTGTGATTCACTGACAGGTACAACCAATGTAATATTTTTGCTGTATAGGTGACCAGTATAATTAGTAACTGAATGTACATGTTATAGGTAATCTGCATTACCAGGTAGAATAGGCCACCGGTAATGTCAGTTGTAATAGGTTGCAGGTCAGATGTGATAGGTCACCAGTATTGATGTGATAGGTCACCAATATTATCAGATGTGATAGGTCACCAGTATTGATGTGATAGGTCACCAATATTATCAGATGTGATAGGTCACCAGTATTGATGTGATAGGTCACCAATATTATCAGATGTGATAGGTCACCAGTATTGATGTGATAGGTCACCAATATTATCAGATGTGATAGGTCACCAGTATTGATGTGATAGGTCACCAATATTATCAGATGTGATAGGTCACCAGTATTGATGTGATAGGTCACCAATGTTATCAGATGCAATAGGTCATCAATATTATCAGATGTGATAGGCCACCAATATTATCAGATGTGATAGGCCACCAGTATCGATGTGATAGGTCACCAATATTATCAGATGTGATAGGTCACCAGCATTGATGTGATAGGTCATCAGTATTATCAGATGTGATAGGTCACCAATATTATCAGATGTGATAGGTCACCAATATTATCAGATGTGATAGGCCACCAGTATCGATGTGATAGGTCACCAATATTATCAGATGTGATAGGTCACCCGTTTTGGCAGATGTGATAGGTCACCCGTTTTGGCAGATGTGATAGGTCACGAGTATTATTATATGTGATAGGTCACCAATATTATTAGATGTGATAGGTTTCCAATATTATCAGATGTGATAGGTCACTAGTATTTTTTGTCTTTACTTATAGCTTTAATCTGATGAGTTTTACAAATTTCATCCACATGAATATTATTAATTTTAGTGTTATATTTAACAGAAATATTACATCCCTGAAAATATTATATTTGTATTGCTATATTTTTTTAGTTCACAAGCATATATCGACTGTGTTCTGTCTTGTTCAGGTGGCTAAGGTTCCTTTGTCATTTAACCGATTACCAAGCATGAAAATCTTATTTTCAAACTTTGCATTGTTGGCACCTTAATCAATTGGGCAATGATTTAATCAATTGAGTGACATAAACAACAAAATTAATTATGATCTGACAAATTATCCCTGCAAGTATCTCTGACTGCTTCTTGGTCAGTTAGCTTGTGTTGATTGGCTTATTCATGTAACATTGTTTACACGAGGTGCTATCTGATTTAAGCCCTTGTCAATCATAGAAAAGGAACGCATGTCCAAATTGGGTATCACTTGCTTACTTCAGCTCCTTTTATGTTTATTTAATTCAAGGACTTGCTGCTGACAGTTTTGCTGTTTGGAATTGGGTAATTTTCACTATGAAGGCTCACAAAGGGTCGACAAATGAGCAATAAGCTTTTCATGGTGTTCTTTAAGTGACTCAAGGTACGGTATGGTTTAATCTCTTGTCAATCAAACATGATGAAGAGATTTCAATATTAGGTGTTATCCTGCTAATTGTGTAGTTTATTCCACAGTAATCAGCAAGGAGATAAGCACGGGACCTTTACATGACAGGTTCATGTAATACACTTGAGGAAATAGGAAAAATTCTCTCATTTCTAATAGTTGTCCTCTATAGCAACTATCTTTAGGTACCTGGTTCCTTTCTGAGATTTTCACTAATTGAGTAGCTAATATTAAGGGGTTGCTGAGGGGTCAAATATTAGCAAATATAAAAAAAATCTCAAATATACAATGGTAAGAGGGGCCTGAGACCAAGTCAATAGTTTGCTCGTATGATATTCCTTTCACATGAGAGATGATTTTTCTAGTATTGTTCTTTCCATGAATTTGGATATAAGGTACAAAATACCTTCCTGAACTTTTCATCAATTGAGCATTTTCATAAGGGGGTCAAACATTGGGACATATGAAAAATATTCCCAATATTGAACGTTTTTTGTTACAACATTTCTTTCAGAACTGAGATTTTTTCTGATGTTATCCTTTAAAGGGATTCATTTATAGGATACCTTCCTGATTTCTTTCACGAATTTAGGAACTATTATTTAAAGTTTAAAACACAATTTAGAATTATATTATCCATTTATCACTCATGACTTGGCCAATGGTCATATTTCCTGGTTTTGAGGTTGATATGCTGGAGTGAATATTTTTTTTGAACATCACATGAGGAGAAGCAGGCTGTTGAATATCTATATATCACGGAACAGGAAGATATTTTGTGATATAAGATGATGATGAAAATGTGTCTCATCATGTTTTCCTGTAAGTTTTTTGGATTGTTTTTTGCGATGACCTTGACCATACACTTAACTTTTAGACTGCAGGCAAAATTTATGGGATGTCAATTTATTACAGCAAATTTTGCTTGTAAAAACGAAATTGCTCCTCAGTTTTTTGCCAATTTACCATAAAATTGGGATTATGCTATTGACCATAATTTCGAAATTACTTTGACAAGGAGCAGATTTTCTGACTGCACAACTTGTGCATATATGTGTTTGAATATGGGACAACTGAGAAATTGCAAATGAACTTGAGTTACGTTGTATTTATAAAGTATACTCTAAAATTCAGATGACATTGACCATTGACCTTAAGGTGAGTTTGGTATAAGGCAAACAAGTTTCAGAAGCAATGCTTTAATTTATAATGATGGAATAACTCCTCAAGTTTCAACAATTTATCATAAAATTAAGACTATGACATGATTATTCATCGGATCTTTAAATGGACATGACTTAGAAAGCTTTTCTCAATATGTAACTGTTACATAATGTATTATTATACGGGATTTTTAACAAGCAAAAAGTGAACTGGTAACTGATAACAAGTAAAGAAGTTCCGTTCCCTCTTGTTAATGATTCTTAATGTATCAGATAAGACTGTGGAGAATTGGAAGTAAACCTTCACGAGGCCTCCTCTGGGACTGTTTCATCGCTGTAGCTCAAAGTCTGATCTGACTACATTCATATCGCGTGTGTTTACCTATCATCTCTGCTAATCCTGACCTAGCTTTAAATCCCATATTGGATTAAGGATATACTGTTTGATCATTGTGAAAGCATATCTGTCTGCACGCGCGTGAGGATTGAAGTTATTTATAGAACACGTGTTAAGCCGGCTGCTGATACTGGCGTTATGTGAAACCATTGATCATAAGACACAAGTCGGCAGGTGACCGTGATAACAACTGTTATCATTCAAAACGGAACCAATTTGGGCAGGTGTGAAAAATGGACTGATGTGCGAAATACCGCCCGCGCAGACGTCGTGCTGTGAGAGTTTGGCAGACGCTACCCCGGCTCCCGGCTCCCGGCTTCCCACACAGGTAGACAGCCACAGGTAAAACAGCTATTCTCAAAGTGAAATAACAAATATATATTTTATGACCTGTCTCATTGATTCATCCTCCTGTAGCACATGTAAGATGTGTCTATCATAATTATAATACAGTTTTAACACACAGATCAGCTGAGAGCGATATAACGTATTATTTATTATTGAGATCAGTCATTGAGATCAAAGATTAACTGACATTAATCTTATCGGGTCAAATATTTTTTGTAATATCTGTGTATCTGTGTTTTGATAATAATAGACACTCTCTTCACAGTTATAAACAGCTGATAGAGTATTTGCAAAATAGAAAAGTATTCAGATAAGTGGAGCCAATGCCTTGCCCCCTTGCTCTCTGATTGGTCAATTCTGTATCTCTATTTACATAATCAATGCCCACCCTCCCAGGTGGTTTAGGCAGAGTTCAGTTACTTTGGGTGGAGTACTCCAGTGGAAACACATTCATTAATATAGAACCCTTCAATTATTCATCAACCCAGTAGCTTGAGGTAAGTTTTTCACATTGATATATATATTTTTACTAATTCATTAAATGCCTCTAAAGTGCTTGTTCATTTTGTTTATATTGAATTAGATTATACATCATATTATACATATGCATCAATCTTCAAACTGGAAACATTTTATGTCACTTCAAACAGATGTCCTTTTGTGTGACATGACTGTTTTTCTGCAATATTTCTGCAATTTACCTTGAATAATTGCAATGATTTTTTTGTCATAAATGTTACAAGAATTTGATCATTTGTTGGCATTTTACTACCATACAGGCATTACCACATTAGTCATTTAATGAGTGACATGTTTGATATTTTGAAGTCCAGTGATTTAAAGCACATCTGGCATAAGTTATGCATATCTTGATTTGTATAATAGTGTTGATTGTGTTATTCACTCCTGGGCACTATTTAATGAGAGTACATACCACATGTCTGTAACATTACCATACCTCCATCATATCTTAGCAACCTTATCACCAACCATTAAAACATAAGTCTACACACTTCACAACTGCCATATTTAAGGCTAAAGGGTGAAACGCATGATGCATCCTGCATAAATCATGAACAAATTCTAAACACCATGAATGCTAAATTATTTAAAGATATTAACCTGTAACTTTTAAATAACAATTTCCAATTATTATTGTTAAATAAGATGTCATCTCATATGTTAACAAGTTAGGATTTATCTATTTTTTGCTTGCTTACTGACAACAAATCCAGTGTCATGTTTTGATATCAATTCTTTTTTAATCAATTCTTTTTTAATCTTATATATGGATTGACCATTATTTGAGTGTCATTTGTGACTCATGCAAGGTGGCTGCCAAGATTTATCCTCTGTGATGCTTTAATAGGGCATTAAATCTAAAACATAAAAAGTGAAAAAATCAATCTTAAGAGAGTGGCAGACATGTTACTTGGTGGGATTGATCGTTACTTACCACAAGCTGTGACAACAAAAGAAAAGGCAAAAAATAATGAAACTGTGTGTCAATATGTTGGAATTTTTCAAGGTTATATCATCCTAAGTGTCCAGAAGAGGATTACTTTCTTCCTGGCAATTTCATTGCTATTTCCTGCATTTATTCACAAATGATGGTTTGATATTTTAATGATGATTGAACTAACAAGAGGCATCAGTTTGTTGGACTGGGATAATTATATCATTTTGAAGTGTGTATTGACGTACAAGGTTGAGTCATTATATTTTCAGTTGTCTGATCAAGTTGTGATAATAGTTACATGGCCATTGATTGCATACCTCATACTGCACAGTGTGGGGTGATGTGTTTTGGCCAGCTGTTCTTTTTGATGTTATACCTCATGCACCAAATACACAAATTCTATTCATTCACTCAGTAACTTGTACCATCCTCTATCAGTAATTTAAAATGAAAAAAACAAAAACAAACAAAAATCATTTTATTTCAAGAAGAACATAGCTGGTATTGGCTACCATTAACTTTTTTATTTGGATTGAATTGAAAATTTGATAATGTCCATTGTAGTTAGCATTTTGTTGAGGTTGAGTTAGTCACAGTAAAGGAGTGCCGCTAGGTATCTGTTTCACAATTATACGTGCATAAACACAGATCAATAGCAGGCAGATTGCTGCACATGATCAAGTTGGTATTATATCAGCGCATTGTGTCATGCCCATTTAGGATGCTGATATATATCTCAATTGTTCCTAACCCAGCACACCATAAACACAATGAGAATTTCAATCATTTCAAAGGACAGGCAATTAGATTTTTCTTCTGATATTTGGAGAACACTCTGGTGGTAATTTTGCAAACATGTGCAGTTAATAATGACAGAGAACAAGGGTTGACTTGAGTTTTGCATTCTAATCAGAAAAGCTACCATTGCACCTATAGGCCACTATATGTTTGCATAATACAGATATTCTGGGAAAGATAATATTTCATACTTGACATAACTTTTTTTTTGTCAAAATAGGACACATTGATTGGTCAGCTGAATGGTTACATATATCATACACTCAGTTCCAGATATAGAGAGATTATAAGAATGATAATATTTCTCACATGAGTTTACTTTTCTCCATTAAAATTCATTCAATAAATGGTTAGCCATTGAGAAATTTTGTTTCCATGAAACAATTCTAGTAGGTAAATAGCAACAATCAGCCTTTCCTGTAATCAGCAGTGTGAGTATTTTATACTAATCATATATGGATCAAGTATCAGTGGAAATGTAAGTAGAAGCCTCAGGAGACATTCCCCTAATTGTGGAGGGTGTCTGGTGTCGGTGGAGCAGAGTTTATATTAATCACCAGTATACAATGCTCTAATTAGCTTGTATTCTTATGCTGAAAACATTAATAAGACCTTTCCATATCTTCATTAAATGAGTTGCATATTTGATAAGATTTTTTACACGTCTGTCCCTTTCTCATGAAGATTTTGTTCATATTTATAGCAATATTAAATAGAGTAGCCCAAATGATAGCAGTACTGATTAAGATTGACATATTACTTACAGATTCTATAGAAATAGTCAAGTCCATAGCATAGTTCATACACTAGCCAGATCATAGTGACAGCATGTTTTATACAATATAGCTATCTTTATGACAGCCATATCAATAGCATATTTAATATTTAATACATTAGCCATATCAATAGTATATTTAATACATTAGCTATATCAGTGGAAAATTCAGTACATAAGCTATATCAATAGCATATTCAATACATTAGCTGTATCAATAGCATATTCGATACATTAGCCATATCAGTGGCAAATTCAATACTTTGGCTATATCAGTGGAAAATTCAGTACATAAGCTATATCAATAGCATATTCAACACATTAGCTGTATCAATAGCATATTCAATACATTAGCTGTATCAATAGCATATTCAAAATATTAGCTGTATCAATAGCATATTCAATACATTAGCTGTATCAATAGCATATTCAACACATTAGCTGTATCAATAGCATATTCAACACATTAGCTGTATCAATAGCATATTCAATACATTAGCTGTATCAATAGCATATTCGATACATTAGCTGTATCAATAGCATATTCAATACATTAGCTGTATCAATAGCATATTCAAAATATTAGCTGTATCAATAGCATATTCAATACATTAGCTGTATCAATAGCATACTCAATACATTAGCTGTATCAATAGCATATTTAA
Organism: Amphiduros pacificus; assembly: GCA_949316495.1. Taxonomy (NCBI): domain Eukaryota; kingdom Metazoa; phylum Annelida; class Polychaeta; order Phyllodocida; family Hesionidae; genus Amphiduros; species Amphiduros pacificus. The sequence goes on from OX439003.1 coordinate 36,948,429, forward strand.
TACATTAGCTGAGGCAATAGTCACAATGATAGCCCTGATATTTCAGTCCAATGTCAAACAGGGTGTATTTGGAATTTATCATTATTCATACTATACATCAAGTCTATGTCATTTTATGGTGATCATTACAGTGTAATGTAATAAATCTGCTTTTTATCTTCAGGTTCATCATGCTGTGAGCTTCTTATCAAATAGAAGAAGAAAACTCTAGGATGAGATGACGCGGTATCAGACATTAAACCTTCTATTGCTGGCCATAAATGAGGCAATAAAATATCCAGAATGTGGTGCCATGCTGCAAGGAGTGGCCTAACCGTTGTCCACAATGCAGGAGTCATGGCACATGAGGAAGGTTTATGCTGGCTTGTTGCTGTGACACACAAGGTAGGTGTATTCTGGTGTGACACACAAGGTAGGTGTATGCTTGCTTGTTGGTGTGACATACAAGGTAGGTGTATGCTTGCTTGTTGGTGTGACACACAAGGTAGGTTTATGCTGACTTGTTGGTGTGACACACAAGGTAGGTATATTCTGGTGTGACACACAAGGTAGGTGTATGCTTGCTTGTTGGTGTGACACACAAGGTAGGTGTATTCTGGTGTGACACACAAGGTAGGTGTATGCTTGCTTGTTGGTGTGACATACAAGGTAGGTTTATGCTTGCTTGTTGGTGTGACACACGAGGTAGGTTTATGCTGACTTGTTGGTGTGACACACAAGGTAGGTGTATTCTGGTGTGACACACAAGGTAGGTTTATGCTTGCTTGTTGGTGTGACACACGAGGTAGGTGTATTCTGGTGTGACACACAAGGTAGATTTATGCTGGTGTGACACACAAGGTAGGTTTATGTTGCGTTGGTTAATGCTGGTTTATGCTGGCTTGTTGCTGTGACAGACAAGGTAGGTTTATTCTGGTGTGACACATGAGGTGGCTTTATTCAGGCTTAGTGTGACAGATAAGGTAGGTTTATTCTGTCTTTTTGGTGTGACAGATAAGGTAAGTTTATTCTGGCTTATCAGTGTGACAGATAAGGTAGGTTTATTCTGGCTTATTAGTGTGACACATAAGGCATTGTTGGTGTGACACACTAGGTATGTTTATGCTGGCTTGTTGCTTTGACACACAATGTAAGTTTATTCTGGCGTGACACACAAGGTAGGGTTATTCTAGTGTGACACATGAGGTGTGTTTATTCAGGCTTATTAGTGTGACAGATAAGGTAGGTTTATTCTGGTGTGACACATGAGGTGGGTTTATTCAGGCTTAATGGTGTGACATACAATGTAAGTTTATTCTGGCATGACACACAAGGTAGGGTTATTCTAGTGTGACACATGAGGTGGGTTTATTCAGGCTTATCAGTGTGACAGATAAGGTAGGTTTATTCTGGTGTGACACATGAGGTGGGTTTATTCAGGCTTATTGGTGTGACATACAAGGTAACTTTATTTTGGTGCGACACACAAGGTAGGGTTATTCGGGTGTGACACATGGGGTGGGTTTATTCAGGGTTATTAGTGTGACAGATAAGGTAAGTTTATTCTGGCTTGTTAGTGCAACAGATAAGGTAGGTATATTCTGCCTTGGTGTGACAGATAAGGTAGGTTTATTCTGGCTTATTAGTGTGACAGATAAGGTAGGTTTATTCTGCCTTTTTGGTGTGACATTTAATTATATATATAAGTTCATTATAGAAACAGTACAGAAGTAACAAAACTAGATGAAATATTATAATACAAGATTTAATCAACAGAACTTAAGGCAAGTATAAATCTTAAAACCTGTAATATTAGTAATTTCATGTATGATTTTGTAATCCAATCTAAACTGCTATGACAACATTATTAATCACTCTATGTTTCAAGTGGTTTTATCTATTTCACAGTTTGAAAAACAATATGAATCATTGATCCCCACATTAATGCACCATTTCCTTATGGAGATATATACCTTTGATACAAATATTGTTAAAAATCACAGTATATCATTATGAGATTTTTCTGCATTGTACAGTGCATTGATTCCCAGCAGAGAGATCAATTAGAACTGATACAGTCAAGAGGTTTGTCTATGAGGCTTGAGCTTGATGTTATCAGGACTGATCGTGACAAGATAACAAATCTTCCACTTTTTAGACATAAACTACCGGTAGTTTAGAATTAGATTTGTATTTTTATACAAGTAGCTAAGAAAATGAGAGTAAAGGGGGATTCATTTCTTTGCAATCACAAAAAATATAGCCAAAAAAACCCCCCAAAATAATCATTCAGTTTATGAATTATTCTCAAACTTAATGACAACAAAATACCATGTTTGCTAAGAACCTATGATCTTAGTTAAGGTGACAAATGCATCCTGTCCCCCTGTAATAAGGATATGAATCCCCACTCCCTCCCTCTCCAAGAAGCTGTCACCTAGATGGATTGCCCTTCATTGGGCTCTAACGATTGATTTGAGAGAAGTTATGCAATTTTGGTTCTGGTATTAAATTAAATCTCATTGAATCTCATGGCATTTGAAATGATTTGATATCACAGAAAAGGGTGAGTGCCAAGCAGAACAGTTGGTTATTTATTTGTGTTTGTGAGATTCTGTATCTAAAGTCATCGTAATGTGCAATAGTTCCATATGTAAACTGACTGATAAGGTCTGAGGGGCTCCAAATATTAGGTAAGATATATATCCACTTGTTAACTCTTTTGAAAGTCACTGATCACTGCAGATCACTGTTTTATTTTGTTTCTAAATTATCAATGAAAACTCTCCCTTTTATATCAAAGCATATCAAAACAAAGCCCATTTTGGTATTTTTAGAAGTTAGCATGTGTTTAGGCCTCCTAGAGATATAATGTACTGCGAGCACTGCCATCTGTTGTGGTGCCTTTCACACAGGAGAGTTCAGCTGTTGTCAGATCAATACAAGAAGCGACTGTGAATGTTTGCACAAGAGGTCACTCATACACTTGTCAATAATATACTGCAGTTAATACCCTCTCATCACTGACTCACATCATTACATAGGTCCTAATGAAGTGGCAGTAACAGGCATAAAGATTGACAGAGATGCAGTCATACTAAACTCTTCTTTGTATAAAAAGTTTTGGGATTTGAATTTCTAAAATGTTCACATAACCTATTGAAAATTTAGAAAATATGAAAGCATATTGTGGACACTTTGCTGGAAATGCTTAATTGATGTAAGAGCATAGACTTAATGACACATATAACAAGTGATGGTTGTTACCAAGGAAACTAGATGACACTACTCTAAATACCAAGTGATGGTTGTTACCAATGAAACCAGATGAAACTACTCTATATACCAAGTGATGGTTGTTACCAAAGAAACCAGATGAAACTACTCTATATACCAAGTGATGGTTGTTACCAAGGAAACCAGATGACACAGCTATATATACCAAGTGATGGTTGTTACCAAGGAAACCAGATAACATTGCTCTATATACCAAGTGATGGTTGTCAACAAGGATACCTGATGATAGGGATACCTGTTGATAAAGAAACTTTGTAATATTCTATGTACCAAATGCCTCAGAAAATATAATTTAGGTGTACAAAATTCATACTCCTATGCTTTTGAATACATATATTTGTCCCAGAATGTTATGGGGTTTGAATAAGAAAATTTGCTGCACATGTTTATCAAGGATGTTGAACTTTATATCTGCGTGACAACATTTGAAATGAGGTAAGATTATGGTTATGACAAGTCACAATTAGTGTCTGACATCAAAGGGGCCCTCAACATTGTTTTCTGAACATTGCATCAAAACATTTTAAACATTTCTAGGAGATAACATGATTAAGTCCAAAACATTAAGAGGTATATATGCCAGCTGATGCAAAGTTTATCATTGTTGGCATTTATTCCCTGATTGTTTCAGTCTAAAAGAAAACTCTCTTGCCACCCTTGCCCCGACACCATTATCAATTTAAACAGGTCAGATAGAATTCTGCATCAGAACACAATGTCATACTGTTATTAAAGTATAAAATTCATACATTGACAATAAATGTATTTGCCTTGCCTTTACACTAACTTTTTAGATGGATACATCGCAATGAGTCTCTGTAAGACCTATTTGAACAAGACATTTGAAAGCACACCCTTACATGGCATCATTTTTAAATTAAGTTTTATCAAAGAAGTAAATTGATTGAAAAATGTATAGAATGATTGTTATTGGTGAGCGCCATGAGCAGACCTAGTCTGAAATAGCGCCATACAAATTCTTTATTATTATTATTATTATTATTGTTGATGTTGCAGGGTGTATGACAGCAGAATGGAGCGGGATGCAGGAAGAAGGCAGCAGGCTGGGCAGCACAGCAAACACACCAGAAGGCCCTCCATGATGAAATATGATGATATCAACAGAGAAGAATCTCAGAATGCCAGAGGTACTCACCCAAATACAGATCTCTGCGCTGAGCACAGATGGACACGGATCTCTGAATGTGCCTTAGATCTACTACATTATGCAGTCAAGAGATTTTTCGTTTGTAATAAGAAGACATATGGTGATAATCAGTCAGTATTAGATGATAAAGAGGAAGTAGTATTATTACCTGACCAATCAGAAGTTACATGGGATTGTGGGTACCATTTATGTAACACATGTGATAATGACACTCTTACGGCAGACAGTTCTTCAAGTGCTGAGAACACTCTGTCATGTGATAAAACAGATGTAAAGACTATATTTTTTCCAACTTGGTTCAGTCCACTTGTGCCAACAAATAAAACCAAATCCTGTGTAAACTTGGCATTGGATGCCCCAAGCAATTTAAATGACAAAGTCATTCCAAACTATGATAGATTCATAATAGTCAATAACTGTGATGGTTCCACAATCATCCAAAGGTGTAATGCACCCACAACCATTCCAAACTGTGATGTTCTAACTCAACCAATCTGTGATGTTGCAAGACACAGACATTCCATTATATGTAATAAATGTGGTGCTTTGCATGATGGGACATCAAACCTAAAGGATAGGGAATATCCCAGTCTATGTAAAGTACAAGAAAATGCCATTAATATTTGTAAAGATATGAATCATGGTGCCCCTGTGCAAACCAACTCACAGCACTTGAAATGGAATATTTTCCACCAAATGCTACTGCAGACTCTGATATTTATACAGTATTTTCTCAAGAGACTTTCTCCAACAAAGCTGTATGTTTTTTTATATTTTAGCTTCTACATTATTGTTGTTAATCATACAAACTTTATGACAAGTTCCAAAGGCAAGGGTAGGATTTTCTCGAGAGCAATGACCATGCTGCTGACCCTTTGTTTTATTGTTAATGTCTCATCTCAAAATGCAACAATTTACCCAGAACTTGTCAACATGACAGGTACACCAGACAGACCATCAACAATTCTCATTAGGGACACAACCCAGTCACCACCAGGTGGCAGCACCAACAAAACAAGAATAAATGAAACTGGCAGCCAAAACAGCAATGTAACCACTGATATTTATACTAACTATTCTGATGGAAAAAGTATCGACAGTAATACTCCAAATATTAGTATCATTTCACCGAGCAAAGCTTCGCCCACAGAGGATATTCCCAAAGACAGCATTACCACATCAATCAATGGAAGTGCATTGGTTCCAGATTTCAAAAATTCAACCTCTGGCCAAGTACCTGAGTCAAATGTGGTTTCAAATGAGAACAGTTCCAATTCTTATGATCAAACACTAGATACAACTGTTACCATGGCAATGAGTACAACTGAACAAAAAATTGATTTGACAGACACTGAAGGGGTAACAGAAACTGTTGAAGGGATTACTGATGTAACAGTAGATGTAGATGTTACACCTGATATGACTGCTACCATGGATACAGGTACTGTTGAAGGGACAACAGGTGTGGCAGCAACTGAAAAGAATATACTTGATGTAACTGTTACCATGAAAGCACCTTCAACGGGCATTGTTGGAAATATTACCAAAGTGACTGATACAACTGATATAAATGTGACCATGGGAACAGGCACTTTTGAGGGGATAACAAGAACTGTTGAAGGGAACTCTGATGTAAAAGCAACTGCTACTGATATGCCGGAAATAACTATTACTATGGAAAGAAGCACCACTGAAACAACTACAGATGTAACAGCAACTGATGAGGTTGTACCAGACATGACAAATGTAACAATAAATGATGGGGTTACCATGGGACCAGATGTAACAGATGTAACTGAAAACAATATGCAAGACAAAACTGTTCCAACAGAAACAGCCACTATTGAAACGACTGCTGATATAACAACAACTGATAAGGTTACACCAGATATGTCAGTTACCACAGGAACTGGCAATGTTGTAGGATTCACTGATGCAATAGCAACAGATGAGGTTACACCAGACATGACTATTATAATGCAAAGTGGCACCATCAAAGAGATAACAGGAACTGTTGAAGGGATCACTGGTGTTGCAGCAACACCAGACATGACTGTTGCCATGGGAACCGGTACTATTGAAGGGATCACTGGTGCATCAGCAACACCAGACATGATTGCTATCATGGAAACTGGCTCTGTTGAAGGGATCACTGGTGGAATAGCAACTAAAGAGTTTACACCAGACATGACTGTTACCATGGAAACTGATACTGTTGATGCAATCACTGGTGGAACAGCAACTAAAGAGGTTCCACCAGACATGACTGTTGCCATGGAAACTGGTACTATTGAAGGGATCACTGGTGCATCAGCAACACCAGACATGGCTTTTACTATGGAAACTGGCACTTTTGAAGCAAACACTGATGTCACAGTTGCTGATGAGGTTACGCCAGACATGACTGCTACCATCAAAACTGGCACTGTTGAAGGGATCACTGATGTAACAGCAATACCAGACATGACTGTTACCATGGAAACTGGCACTGTTGAAGAGATCTCTGATGCAACAACAATTAATGAGGTTACACCAGACATGACTGCTACCATGGAAGCCGGCACCATGGAAGGGTTAACAGGAACTGTTGGAGGTATCACTGATGCAACAACAACTAATGAGGTTACACCAGACATGACTACTACCATGGAAACTGGCACCATGGAAGGGTTAACAGGAACTGTTGAAGGGATCACTGATGCAACAACAACTAATGAGGTTACACCAGACATGACTACTACCATGGAAACTGGCACCATGGAAGGGTTAACAGGAACTGTTGAAGGGATCACTGATGCAACAACTACTAATGAGGTTACACCAGACATGACTGCTACCATGGAAACTGGTACTTTTGAAGGGATCACTGATGCAACAACAACCAATGAGGTTACACCAGACATGACTGCTACCATGGAAATTGGTACTGTTGAAGAGATCACTGATGCAACAACAACTAATGAGGTTACACCAGACATGACTGCTACCATGGAAACTGGCACTATGGAAGGGTTAACAGGAACTGTTGAAGGGATCACTGATGCAACAACTACTAATGAGGTTACACCAGACATGACTGCTACCATGGAAACTGGTACTATTGAAGGGATCACTGATGCAACAACAACCAATGAGGTTACACCAGACATGACTGCTACCATGGAAATTGGTACTGTTGAAGAGATCACTGATGCAACAACAGCTAATGAGGTTACACCAGACATGACTGCTACCATGGAAACCGGCACCATGGAATGGTTAACAGGAACTGTTGAAGTGGTCACTGATGCAACAACTACTAATGAGATTACACCAGACATGACTGCTACCATGGAAACTGGTACTGTTGAAGGGATCACTGATGCAACAACAACTAATGAGGTTACACCAGACATGACTGCTACCATGGAAACTGGCACTATGGAAGGGTTAACGGGAACTGTTGAAGGGATCACTGATGCAACAACAACTAATGAGGTTACACCAGACATGACTGCTACCATGGAAACTGGCACCATGGAAGGGTTAACAGGAACTGTTGAAGGGATCACTGATGCAACAACAACTAATGAGGTTAATCCAGACATGACTGCTACCATGGAAACTGGCACCATGGAAGGGATCACTGATGCAACAACAACTAATGAGGTTAATCCAGACATGACTGCTACCATGGAAACGGGTACCATTGAAGGGATCACTGATGCTACAACAAGTAATGAGGTTACACCAGACATGACTGCTACCATGGAAACCGGCACCATGGAAGGGTTAACAGGAACTGTTGAAGGGATCACTGATGCAACAACAACTAATGAGGTTACACCAGACATGACTGCTACCATGGAAACTGGCACCATGGAAGGATTAACAGGAACTGTTGAAGGGATCACTGATGTAACAGCAATACCAGACATGACTGTTACCATGGAAACTGGCACTGTTGAAGAGATCTCTGATGCAACAACAATTAATGAGGTTACACCAGACATGACTGCTACCATGGAAACTGGTACTGTTGAAGTGAACACTGATGCAACAACAACTAATGAGGTTACACCAGACATGACTGCTACCATGGAAACTGGTACTGTTGAAGTGATCACTGATGCAACAACAACTAATGAGGTTGCACCAGACATGACTGCTACCATGGAAACTGGCACCATGGAAGGGATCACTGATGCAACAACAACTAATGAGGTTAATCCAGACATGACTGCTACCATGGAAACGGGTACCATTGAAGGGATCACTGATGCAACAACTAATGAGGTTACACCAGACATGACTGCTACCATGGAAACTGGTACTGTTGAAGAGATCACTGATGCAACAACAGCTAATGAGGTTACACCAGACATGACTGCTACCATGGAAACTGGTACTGTTGAAGTGATCACTGATGCAACAACAACTAATGAGGTTACACCAGACATGACTGCTACCATGGAAACTGGCACCATGGAAGGGATCACTGATGCAACAACAACTAATGAGGTTAATCCAGACATGACTGCTACCATGGAAACGGGTACCATTGAAGGGATCACTGATGCAACAACAACTAATGAGGTTACACCAGACATGACTGTTACCATGGAAACCCGCACCATGGAAGGGTTAACAGGAACTGTTGAAGGGATCACTGATGCAACAACTACTAATGAGGTTACACCAGACATGACTGCTACCATGGAAACCGGCACCATGGAATGGTTAACAGGAACCATTGAAGTGGTCACTGATGCAACAACAACTAATGAGTTTACACCAGACATGACTGCTACCATGGAAACTGGCACGGAGGGGTTGACAGGAACTGTTGAAGGGATCACTGATGCAACAACAGCTAATGAGGTTACACCAGACATGACTGCTACCATGGAAACGGACACCATGGAAGGGTTAACAGGAACTGTTGAAGGGATCACTGATGCAACAACAACTAATGAGGTTAATCCAGACATGACTGCTACCATGGAAACTGGCACCATGGAAGGGATCACTGATGCAACAACAACTAATGAGGTCAATCCAGACATGACTGCTACCATGGAAACGGGTACTGTTGAAGTGATCACTGATGCAACAACAAGTAATGAGGTTACACCAGACATGACTGCTACCATGGAAACTGGCACCATGGAAGGGATCACTGATGCAACAACAACTAATGAGGTTAATCCAGACATGACTGCTACCATGGAAACGGGTACCATTGAAGGGATCACTGATGCAACAACAACTAATGAGTTTACACCAGACATGACTGTTACCATGGAAACCGGCACCATGGAAGGGTTGACAGGAACTGTTGAAGGGATCACTGATGCAACAACTACTAATGAGATTACACCAGACATGACTGCTACCATGGAAACCGGCACCATGGAATGGTTAACAGGAACCATTGAAGTGGTCACTGATGCAACAACAACTAATGAGATTACACCAGACATGACTGCTACCATGGAAACTGGCACGGAGGGGTTGACAGGAACTGTTGAAGGGATCACTGATGCAACAACAGCTAATGAGGTTACACCAGACATGACTGCTACCATGGAAACGGGCACCATGGAAGGGTTAACAGGAACTGTTGAAGGGATCACTGATGCAACAACAACTAATGAGGTTAATCCAGACATGACTGCTACCATGGAAACTGGCACCATGGAAGGGATCACTGATGCAACAACAACTAATGAGGTCAATCCAGACATGACTGCTACCATAGAAACGGGTACCATTGAAGGGATCACTGATGCTACAACAAGTAATGAGGTTACACCAGACATGACTGCTACCATGGAAACGGGCACCATGGAAGGGTTAACAGGAACTGTTGAAGGGATCACTGGTGCACCAGCAACACCAGACATGACTTTTACTATGGAAACTGATACTGTTGAAGCATTCACTGATGTAACAACAACTGATGAGGTTACACCTGAAATGACTGTTACCATGGAAACTGGCACTGTTGAAATGATCACTGATATAACTGCAACTCTTGATGTTACACCAGATGTGACAACAACACCAGATATAACAGTTACAACGGAAACTGATGAAGGGATAACTGATGTAACAGGAACTGAAGAGGTTACACCAGATATGACTGTTCCCATGGAAACTGTCACAATTGGAGGAATTACTGATGAAGCATCAACTGACGAGGTCACACCAGAAATGACTGTTACCATGGAAACTGGCACTGTTGAAGAGATAACAGGAACTGCAGAGGGAATCACTGATGTAATAGCAACTAGTCAGTTTACACCGGACATGACTGTTACCATGGAAACTGGCACTATTGAAATGATCACTGATGTAACAGCAACACCAGATATAAGAGTGACAACAGATACTGACGAAGGGATAACTGGTCTAACAGGAATTGAAGATGTTACATCAGATATGACTATTACCATGGAAACTGTCACTGTTGGAGGAATCACTGATATAACAGTTACGGATGAGGTTACACAAGCCTTGACTGTTACCATGCGGACTGGCACTGTTGAAGCAATCACAGGAACTGCTGAAATGATCACTGATATAACAGCAACTGAAGAGGTTACACCAGAAATGACTGCTACCATGGAAACAAGCACCATGGAAGGGTTTACCGGAACTGTTGAAGGGATCACTGATGCAACAACAACTAATGATGTTACAACAGACATGACTACTACCATGGAAACTGGCACCACAGAAGGGTTAACAGGAACTGTTGAAGGGATCACTAGTGCATCAGCAACACCAGACATGACTTTTACTATGGAAACTGGCACTGTTGAAGCGATCACTGATGTAACAACGACTGATGAGGTTACACCAGACATGACCGTTACAATGGAAACTGGCACTATTGAAGGGATCACTGACGTAACATCGACTGATGAGATTACAACAGACATGACTGTTCCCATGGAAACTGGCACAATGGATGCAATAACAGGAACTGATGAAGGATTCACTGATGCAACAGCATCACCAGATATGACTGTTACCATGGAAACTGATACTGTTGAAGCAATCACTGATGTAACAGCAACTGAAGAGGTTACACCAGAAAAGACTGTTACCATGGAAACTGGCACTATTGAAGAGATAACAGGAACTATGGAGGGAATTACTGATGTAACAGCAACTAGTCAGTTTACACCGGACATGACTGTTACCATGGAAACTGGCACTATTGAAATGATCACTGATGTAACAGGAACTGAAGAGGTTACACCAGAAAACACTGTTACCATGGAAACTGGCACTGTTGAAATGATCACTGAAGTAACAGCAATGCCAGATATAACAGTTACAACAGAAACTGATGAAGGGATAACTGGTCTAACAGGAACTGTAGAGGTTACACCAGATATGACTGTTCCCATGGAAACTGTCACAGTTGGAGGAAACACTGATGAAGCAGCAACTGACGAGGTCACACCAGAAATGACTGTTACCATGGAAACTGGCACTTTTGAAATGATCACTGATGTAACAGGAACTGAAGAGGTTACACCAGAAAAGACTGTTACCATGGAAACTGGCACTGTTGAAATTATCACTGAAGTAACAGCAATGCCAGATATAACAGCTACAGCAGAAACTGATGAAGGGATAACTGGTCTAACAGGAACTGTAGAGGTTACACCAGATATGACTGTTACCATGGAAACTGGCACTGTTGAAATGATCACTGATATAACTGCGACTCATGAGGTCACACCAGAAATGACTGTTACCATGGAAACTGGCACTGTTGGAGAGATCACTGAAGTAACAGCAACACCAGATATAACAGTTACAACGGAAACTGATGAAGAGATAACTGATCTGACAGGAACTGAAGAGGTTACACCAGATATGACTGTTACCATGGAAACTGGCACTGTTGAAGAGATAACAGGAACTGCAGAGGGAATCACTGATGTAACAGCAACTAGTCAGTTTACACCAGACATGACTGTTACCATGGAAACTGGCACTATTGAAATGATCACTGATGTAACAGGAACTGAAGAGGTTACACCAGAAAAGACTGTTACCATGGAAACTGGCACTGTTGAAATGATCACTGAAGTAACAGCAACACCAGATATAACAGTTACAACAGAAACTGATGAAGGGATAACTGATCTAACAGGAACTGTAAAGGTTACACCAGATATGACTGTTACCATGGAAACTGGCACTGTTGAAATGATCACCGATATAACTGCAACTGATGAGGTCACACCGGAAATGACTGTTACCATGGAAACTGGCACTGTTGAAATTAGCACTGAAGTAACAGCAACACCAGATTTAACAGTTACAACAGAAACCGATGAAGGGATAACTGGTCTAACAGGAACTGTAGAGGTTACACCAGATATGACTGTTACCATGGAAACTGGCACTGTTGAAATGATCACCGATATAACTGCAACTGATGAGGTCACACCGGAAATGACTGTTACCATGGAAACTGGCACTGTTGAAATTAGCACTGAAGTAACAGCAACACCAGATTTAACAGTTACAACAGAAACCGATGAAGGGATAACTGGTCTAACAGGAACTGTAGAGGTTACACCAGATATGACTGTTACCATGGAAACTGGCACTGTTGAAATGATCACCGATATAACTGCAACTGATGAGGTCACACCAGAAATGACTGTTACCATGGAAACTGGCACTGTTGAAATTAGCACTGAAGTAACAGCAATGCCAGATATAACAGCTACAACAGAAACTGATGAATGGATAACTGGTTTAACAGGAACTGAAGAGGTTACACCAGATATGACTGTTACCATGGAAACTGGCACTGTTGAAATGATCACAGTTATAACTGCAACTGATGAGGTCACACCAGAAATGACTGTTACCATGGAAACTGGCACTGTTGGAGAGATCACTGAAGTAACAGCAACACCAGATATAACAGGTACAACGGAAACTGATGAAGAGATAACTGATCTGACTGTCACAGTTGGAGGAATCACTGATGAAGCAGCAACTGAAGAGGTCACACCAGAAATGACTGTTACCATGGAAACTGGCACTGTTGAAGAGATAACAGGAACTGCGGAGGGAATCACTGATATAACAGCAACTGGTCAGTTTACACCAGACATGACTGTTACCATGGAAACTGGCACTATTGAAATGATCACTGATGTAACAGGAACACCAGATATAACAGTTACAACAGAAACTGACGAAGGGATAACTGGTCTAACAGGAATTGAAGATGTTACATCAGATTTGACTATTACCATGGAAACTGTCACTGTTGGAGGAATCACTAATATAACAGTTACGGATGAGGTTACACAAGCCTTGACTGTTACCATGCGGACTGGCACTGTTGAAGCAATCACAGGAACTGCTGAAATGATCACTGATATAACAGCAACTGAAGAGTTTACACCAGAAATGACTGCTACCATGGAAACTGGCACTGTTGAAGCAATCACTGATGTAACAGCAACTGATGAATTTACACCAAGCATGACTGTTACCATGGAAACCAGCACTGTTGAAGGACTCACAGATGAAACAGCAACACCAGATATGACTGTTACCATGGAAACTGACAATGTAGGAGGATCCACAGATATAACAGCAACTGAAGAGATTACACCCTTTATCACTGTTTCTAGAGAAACAGCAACTATAATTGTTGAAGATGAAAGTACTGTAAAATCAATTACTGTTCCAATAACAGAAGTTACCTCTTTAATCCCACAGCCAACAACTAAAGCAGATCTGCTAACTACAGACCTTATAGTAGAACAAACAACAGAATATAAAACAGATTCACCAACTACAGAAATTCTAGTACAAGCAACTACATCACAAATGACAGATCTGCTTACAACAGATATTGTGATTGAACCAACAACAGAATACACAACAGATCAACCAACAACAAATATTATGGCAGAATCAACAACAGGGTATACAACAGATCAACCAACAACAGATATTGTGATGAAATCAACAACAGGGTACACAACAGACCTTCCAACAACAGATGTCATGGGAGAATCAACATCAGGGTATACAACAGATCAACCAACAACAGATATTGTGATGCAATCAACAACAGGATATACAACAGATCTACCAACAACAGATATTGTTGTAGAATCAACGACAGGATATACAACAGATCTACCAACAACAGATATTATTATGAAATCAACAACAGGTGCAATGATAAGTGACATGGTCACAACAGGGTCTGGTGTAAAAGTCACAACTGAAGAGATGACTGTGGCTAGCACAGAAGTTGCCACAACCCTACTTCCAGATGATGTTCTGGACAACCGGCTCACTATGACAGTCCAGCCAATGTGGAATGACAATATCAATGACCCACAGATAAAGGACCAATATGAACAAGGTCAGTCTTAAATTATTATGATTTAGGAAATTCAATATATTGAGATAGCAAATATGCATTGTCGGTATATATTATGGCACAACTCAATTGAGCAATATTTAACACCCAAACTCATGTAATTCTTGCTTTTGTGTATCTATATTTTACAAATCCTTTATTTAAAAGGTTTGCTAGTGGGTTACTTAGTGGCTCAGCAGCAATCAAGTCTACCAAGCAGACGCAAGAGAGAGGCCATGCCCGAAAACCCTGATTTTGTGGACATCTTCAATAAATACAAAAGACAGACAACTCCATACAAAGGAAATAGTGTGGATATCTTCAACAAAATCAAGAACTTGGTCATTCCAAGGAACCCAGATAAGGCGGATGTCTTCAACAGACTCAAGAAACTGGTCACTCCAGATAATCCAGATAATGTGGATGTCTTAAAGAGACATAAGAGACAGGCCATGCCGGACAACCCAGATAATGTGGATGTACAGGTAAATCTAAAATATCTCTCCCCATATTGTGTGTCTCCATACATATATGATAAATGATTGAATAAAATATGGGATTGCCAACATATTACAAGAGTTTATTTCCAATTTCATATATTATTATTTGCACCTGAATTCAAAATGAATGTCCACCTGAATTCAAAATGTAATAGATTACTTTATAATAAAACTTTACTATTCCTGATATATTGGTAACCAGTAATACATATATGAACAAGCTGACAAGATTTGGTTTTATTAAATTCAATTGATGATCATTTAATGAATTATTGATGTTTTTTTTCAAATGATACACAAGTCCAATTGATATTTTTGTTCAGATAACATCACTGACTGGCAACCAAGATGGCACGGCCAATGTGACATTCTATGTCAGGACTGAGAATGGCTCTGCAGTCCCGGCTGCCATGGCAACAGATACATTTTCTTTACTTACCACAGAGGAACTCACTGTATACATGGGAGCTTTGGTAAGTTCCCAATTACATAGACACTCAGAAAGTCACAGGTATAGTTTAGATTCAGCAAATTATTGGTTTGGGTGACATTAATATCTCACTTCATTGCTCACAAAGTCTAAATCTAAGTTTCTCACAAATCTACTCTCAAATATTTTGCACAGAAATGATGAAAATATGATAAAAATTCTTCTGTCAGAAATATAACACAAAATATCTGGTTGGTCAAAATTGAAATAGGAATTAAGATTCTTCTCCATTTAAACTAAAGCAATGTTTTAATCTGTACACAAAAGAATAAAATTGGAGGAAGACTTAAACTGAGAACCAGTGACATCCATGAAATAAAAAAAAAATACCACTGTAGTCTCAACCTGATATTTCCAATTAAAATTTTAAATCTAATACCTTAAAAGATGGTGGTTCGTTAATTTAACTGCTGTTACATTTATTATTGTTTGTGTTATAGGTGGTGGACCCTCCCCAGCCCCTGATCCCTGGTGAAGTGGAGTCAGAGTCCAGCGGACTGGAAGGGTGGCTCATAGCAGTCATTGTAGTCTCTATTCTTCTCTTGGTCATCCTAATCCTCATGTTGCTAGGTTACTTGTGGAAGAGTAGCCACCATCGTCAGGCAACACTGGTGCCCCCTAGTGCCAGGCATGGACTACTTGCACAACCAGCCAAGAATAAAAAAGATAAGGTGTGAAAAATAAACTTTATGAGGCAAATTATGTTAATTACACAGTATATCAAATCTCATATTTGTTTTTTAAACAAGAATGTTGATAATGAATTTTGAGATTCTTAATTTTAGCCCTCACAAAATTACACAAAAGCTCTATTTTTATATTACTAAGATAACGCTTAGGAGTATAGTATTCCCGCAGGGAAATTGATATTTGTTGGAGTTTTTATATTTATCAATTATTGTGTAATCCAAACGTGATGAGATGAAATTAATGTAAAAATACACAATTGAATATGAATTTATTTGTTATTTAGGATACCCCAGTGCTCACTCTCAGGGGTAACCAAAGAAAATCAGATGTGGAAAATGGCATTGTTCTTGAGGAAAACAAGTTGTCCATAGATACCAGCATTGTCCCACTTGCTGCCATGGAAACAGAAGAAGAAAGGAGAAAGGAGAACCAGAGAGCTCACAAATTACAGAAGAGATTAAGGAAGTATGATGAGGTGCCCGGATCTGGAGGAACAGGTCCAAGAATTGTCGCATATCAGAATAAAGCCTATAATCCAAACATAAATGGAGACTTGAGGTTAGCATGCTTTAGTTGTTTACCAATATTTTATACATGAACTGAGTGAGATTGCCCACTACCTTATAAGGTTATCAGTAACACTTTAGTTGTTTACCAATATTTTATACATGAACTGAGTGAGATTACCCACTACCTTATAAGGTTATCTAACACTTTAGTTGTTTACCAATATTTTATACATGAACTGAGTGAGATTGTCCACTACCTTATAAGGTTATCTAACACTTTAGTTGTTTACCAATATTTTATACATGAACTGAGTGAGATTGCCACCACATGATGAACTCATTATGATAGCCTTTTTGCAATGCATAAAGATCTATTCTATATAAGTTGTTAATACTCATTAAAAATTAACCTCATTTCATTAACATATTGTCCATCATTTGTATTATGAAAATTAACTCTTGAAAGAAACATTAATGAAGTTTCTGTCCATGGTTCAGCTTTGATTACAGCAAGGCTCGCCACAATATTTTAAATAACATCATTATGAACATTTTTTCTCCTGATTTTAAAATCATTTTAATGTCAATCACATTTGAACTCTTTTCTCTGGCAGCTGAAGTAAACATTGTTTTTATTAATATATTTAATATATTTAAGAGGCAAACATCTCACACCCTATAATATATGAAATGTGAGAAAGCTATCAGGAAAGGCCAAAGCTTTATAATTTACCTATAAAATTCAAGTTATTTGGGATTAATTCTCATTATTCTCTTAATCACTTACTTTACTCTACTCATTGTAGCATTTATTTTGCTGTGGTTGCCAAAATTGAAATAATTTTATTTTTATTGAAAAACTAGATAAAATCATATTCGATTATGCAATATATTTATGAGCATAGTAAAAAGACACAGTCATCCTGGCACAGTAGTGTGGAATGTTCAATCAGCGCATTTCTGGATGCCCCATCAGGGCCCCACACTTTAAGGTCAGGGTGAGGTCAGTAGCTAGAGGCCAGCAGGATATTTTGGCTAACCCCCTTGTGGTAGTCTCATATTTCCATGTGATGTCGGTAGTTGAAGATGAGGCAGCATGGGAAAGGAAACGGAAGTATTTTCCGAGATATCAGAGTCAATGTTCAAATAATGAAGGGATAAACTTTCACTTATGCCTAGAATATGAACAAAGAAAGATTTCAGCAGCAGGTTATTGCTCATATGAGATTACTTATGATGTAGTTTTCATGATAGTTTTATTGTTGTGTGTACATTATCATGCACTGTTAAGATCAGACAATAAAACTGAAGATATATACATTATTGAGGCAGAATAATGCACGCTTAAACATAAGATACCATGGCAGAAGGACAAAGATGGGAACTGCTGTAAGTAAAATGTCAAAACATAAAAAGAAGAAAAAAAAGCCACAATTTGATGGTGAAACTTACACTGACAATCCCAGCCCAGATGTGCATCAGAAGAGACTTCAGAAACACATCAAGAAATGTAAAGTTACGGCCGTGGCTAACAGTAATTTCCAGTTTGATGAGGCACATGAGTTTGACTTGTCCCATGTTGAGATTCATCCTGCTGCACAGACTAACACAGAGACTGAAGTGGACCAAGGGGACAGTGACCAGCACCAAGCTGACACTAGGTAAACTTATACAGAAACAACAACAGTTACTAATATATGCATGTTTAAAAGCTTTAACAAGCAGGGTAAGCAACAAGCAGGGTAAGCAACAAGCAGAGTAAGCAACAAGCAGGGTAAGCAACAAGCAGGGTAAGCAACAAGCAGGGTAAGCAACAAGCAGAGTAAGCAACAAGCAGAGTAAGCAACAAGCAGGGTAAGCAACAAGCAGGGTAAGCAACAAGCAGGGTAAGCAACAACCAGGGTAAGCAACAAGCAGGGCAGGCAACAAGCAGGGACAAGCAGGGTAAACAACAAGCAGGGTAAGCAACAAGCAGGGACAAGCAGGGTAAGCAACAGCAAGGGTAAACAACAAGCAGGGTAAGCAACAAGCAGGGTAAGCAACAAGCAGGGCATGCAACAAGCATGGTAAGCAACAAGCAGGGTAAGCAACAAGCAGGGTAAGCAACAAGAAGGGTAAGCAACAAGCAGGGTAAGCAACAAGAAGGGTAAGCAACAAGCAGGGTAAGCAACAACCAGGGTAAGCAACAACCAGGGTAAGCAACAAGCAGGGTAAGCAACAAGCAGAGTAAGCAACAAGCAGAGTAAGCAACAAGCAGGGTAAGCAACAAGCAGGGCAAACAACAAGCAGGGCATGCAACAAGCAGGGTAAGCAACAAGAAGGGTAAGCAACAAGCAGGGTAAGCAACAAGCAGGGTAAGCAACAAGCAGGGTAAGCAACAGGCAGGGTAAGCAACAAGCAGGGTAAGCAACAAGCGGGGTAAGCAACAAGTGGGGTAAGCAACAAGCAGGGCAGGCAACAAGCAGGGTAAGCAACAAGCAGGGAAACCAATGACAATAAAAGAGCGAGGTAACTCAAGTTCAAAATGCTGGGTAACTATCTGTTAGTTTTAACTTAATGAATGAAGTAAATATTGATTTTATAGATTTTACCAAGTAGGGTAGATTTAATCATTCAAGGTTGCCTGGAGCAGACTTTCCAAGTTTTCATGGATTATCTTTATGAATCATAACCATGTGCATAAAGGATGAAGAAAGGACAAGCCAGATGCATCATACATGGGCCATATAACATGGCCCAGGATATTTTGCAATTTATCATTTATAACAAAATTAACTCTTGAAAGAAATCAATATTATGCAGGTAGTTATATAGTATGAAGAACTCTAATACATTTTACTTTGATCTTGTGTGAAGGACAAAAAATTGCATAATATTTGTGATTGATATTATTTGAAGTTATATTGTGAAGACATTTAATACCTCCCTATTAGAAAATATTTATTTACATGGGAGAAATGTTGAAAATATTGGACTAACAAAATAAATCCAATGGTACATATTTAATGGTATGCTTAAAATATTATAACAGACTTGCTATTAAGTCATTCAATTTTAAGTCATTATATTAATGAGAAATGATTGTGTTTCAAAGATCCAAACTAAGATATAAGATTAACTGGTGATAGTGACTGATTATATTTAGACATATACTGATTAAAATCAATGTAATTTGATATTGAGATAAGTTGAGTGTGAATTCTGAAGGGCCTAGTATGCAATGGGTTGTTGGAAAGAAAGCAATATCAAATCTAAAGCAGAAAATATTGCAATAAGAACATTATTATTTTGATTTAAAAATATATAATGAATAATGGCATCTTTTTATGATCATCTTCATTATTGGTCATAATAGATGCCAAAATGATGCTATCCATCATGCAAAACATTAAACATAATTAGTATAATTTTTATGACATAATTGTGGTGTCATACAAGTTTGTGAATGTTTCAGTTTAATCCTGGAAAATTGATTGGAAATGAAAAAAGCCTTTTAACATTGCCT
Source organism: Amphiduros pacificus (assembly GCA_949316495.1). Classification (NCBI taxonomy): domain Eukaryota; kingdom Metazoa; phylum Annelida; class Polychaeta; order Phyllodocida; family Hesionidae; genus Amphiduros; species Amphiduros pacificus. The sequence continues at coordinate 36,968,972 of OX439003.1, forward strand.
CAAGCTGGTGTTTTCTCTGGTAGTAAACCCATTGATAACAGAGCCATGCTACAGATAATCAATACACAGTGGATTTATTATTATTATTGCCTTGAGGGACCCTACCTGCCACAGGTAGCCATTAATTCAATGTTCAATGATCCTTGAGGCCATGACCTGATTTGATGGATTATGATTGGTCAACCATGGCCTTTAGCCTCGTTATCAATGGATATGTTAATGAGCTCCACAGGTATCTGGCATGTTTACCTGGAGACGGCTACCTGCCTGCTGAACACATAACTGTGGACTCAGGTGTGCTTTGTCAAGATCAGAGAGACATGACCATGGAACATGTGACATATCTCTAGCAGGCAGGATATTACTCTGTGTATTCAGTGCCAGGATATAACACATCATTCCTAATGTTTAGAGCAAGTTCTTCCATTGACATTTATCCGTTTCCAGGTAAGCATGCATACTGTGTAGTTGACATAAAGCCATATTGAACTGAAATAAGAATCATTAGATTTACTGAGGACACAGGTGGTACCTGGTTTGTGGTCAGATCAAGGCTTAAATGGGTGACAAATAAATGTCACGGCATGGATCACAGTCATAGCATTACTTATGATACAAAAATATGTTTGATAGAATACCATTATTATTTATGTCATAAGCAATGCCACAGTCATGATTTATTATGATGGAAAGTCAGATTCAGGTGACACACAGTTTTCTGTGTTTAATTGCAAGACATATTCATGCAACAAAAAATCTTTTGTACAGTGGCAATTCAGGTAGAGGTGACAAAAATATCTCCTGCATGCATCAAATTTATGTCTGCACTTTGCACAAAAGTATAAGAATTATGAGAATGGCAGGTAATTATTACATTCTGTGTGATGACGAACCCCCTTCAGGTGGCAAGTTGAATACATGTGACTCTGATATTGTAAATGACGGCAAGCTGAATACAGTTGACTCAGATATCTTTAATGATGGCTAGCTGAATACAGTTGACTCAGATATATTTAATGATGGCTAGCTGAATACAGTTAACTCAGATATATTTAATGATGGCAAGCTGAATACAGTTAACTCAGATATATTTAATGATGGCAAGCTGAATACAGTTAACTCAGATATATTTAATGATGGCAAGCTGAATACAGTTGACTCAGATATTGTACATACGATGGCAAGCTGAATACAGTTGACTCAGATATTGTATACGATGGCAAGCTGAATACAATTGACTCAGATATCGTATACGATGGCAAGCTGAATACAGTTGACTCAGATATATTCAATGATGGCAAGCTGAATACAGTTGATTCAGATATAGTATATGATGGCAAGCTGAATATAGTTGACTCAGATATCTTAAATGATGGCAAGCTGAATACAGTTGACTCAGATATCTTTAATGATGGCTAGCTGAATACAGTTGACTCAGATATATTTAATGATGGCTAGCTGAATACAGTTAACTCAGATATATTTAATGATGGCAAGCTGAATACAGTTAACTCAGATATATTTAATGATGGCAAGCTGAATACAGTTGACTCAGATATTGTACATACGATGGCAAGCTGAATACAGTTGACTCAGATATTGTATACGATGGCAAGCTGAATACAATTGACTCAGATATCGTATACGATGGCAAGCTGAATACAGTTGACTCAGATATATTCAATGATGGCAAGCTGAATACAGTTGATTCAGATATAGTATATGATGGCAAGCTGAATATAGTTGACTCAGATATCTTAAATGATGGCAAGCTGAATACAGTTGACTCAGATATCTTTAATGATGGCAAGCTGAATATAGTTGACTCAGATATCTTTAATGATGGCAAGCTGAATACAGTTGACTCAGATATCTTTAATGATGGCAAGCTGAATACAGTTGACTCAGATATATTTAATGATGGCAAGCTGAATACAGTTGACTCAGATATCTTTAATGATGGCAAGCTGAATAGAGTTGACTCAGTTATATGTGATGGCAAGTGAATATAATTACGAAAAACATAGCAAGACTTATCATATACAGATGCCACATGGTTGTTATGCTCCATCACCCACATAGCTATGGATCACATATGGGTGGGTCACACATATTGCCCTCCATAACATGACTTCTCTCTCATATCAGTCCCTCCATTATATGGTAAAAGTTGCATTCCGGATTGGCTGCAAGTCATGACTACCGATAAAATTCTGGCTGTGAACTGATTAGTAAAATGATAAATGATTATTCGTACAGATTCTGCTTTGTGCTGATTGGTTAGCATCTCAGTCAGCCAACTTATTCTAATTGGATGATATTCTGATGGGCATGACTCATATGCAAATGAATTTCTAGCATTACTAGCATAACTGCCAATGTAATGCAGAGTAGCCACATGGTTTTCTGCTCCCTAACTCACAAAACAAAGTATCATATTTATTAATACCATATGTGTGTCTGAAACATAAACTCTACATATTAATCAATTCTGCTATAGTCACATGTTCCAATAAAATAATGAATCTGTTGTCATTAAATCTCAATATTGCTCTACTTCATACTAGTCATATGTTGACTGGATGTGATACTCATTAAATAATCAGATAACAGATATTTTATCACCACAATATTACAGACATTTTATTATAACCATCTTTACACATCACAATCATGATTACATTGAGACATCCAGGCAGATTATTTCTGTTGGCAATATATTGATTATTTGATTATTATGGGAGCACAGCTACCTTGGATACGTCTTCTTTTTTATAGATTTATATGAGAGTGTTGGTTATGAGAGTTATATTGCATTAATGCATACTTATTACTTGTATTCATTCATATGTGTAGCTTTGCTACACTTGGCAATATGATTATATATGTTTTTTGAAGACAGATTGGAGATTAGGAAATTAGGATTTTTAAGATTATGGATGTTAAAATTGGGGTTTGTGGCAGTTGAGATTAGGGATTGTTTCTGGTGAGATTTGGGGATTTTTAACTTTAGATTAAATATCATGGTTATTAAAGCAGCCATGTTGTGACTGGTAAATTTGGGAGAATTTGGAAATTATAGCTGGTAAGATTGGGGTTGGTAGACCTACTTTCAGTGACCATACACAAATACCACTCAATATACACTACAGTGATTCCTGAATGCTTCCAACACCTGCTTTATGCAATCAACAAAACACTGACTGATCCCTGTAGGTGCCTTGATAGTCTGAGGATGGTAGAGTTGATTAATTAGTGAATGAAGCAGGGGGGAGATGCAGACGATTATAATCAATACCTGGGTCTGTGCCAGCTCGGTGTCGTCATTGGCTTTCAGGATATGTGTCAATAGGTATTCAGTATTCTAATAAATTTATTGATCAAGTGTTTCCATATTTAATTTTCATTCATCAATACCACAGCTTTATCAAATTTATTATCATTTAGAGGCTGAAGTGAAACTTTGACTCATTTTATTCTTCCCGTGTATTTATATATTTATTTTCACTGTATTTTGTTTGCTTTTTCTTTGAAAAGAAACAATATTTGATAATCATGTTTATTATGTCATAATGATTAAATGCAAGAAATGTAATTAAAAATAGATTTTCACTATAAATTTTTTAATTGTATATGCAATATTGGGATTGTCAAACAGTGAGATAGATGCCATACACAGTGAAAATATGGATGCTCCAGGCAGTGATCAAACCAGAAATATACAGCAAACACAGCAAAGCCAAAGACGGGTGGAATACATTGGACAGGACAGGAAACAAACTGGTGCAATGGATAATGAAGTTAGGCATCAACCAGAACACAAACATTGGAAGGAGCAAAGTGTTATGAATAGTGGTAGATACAAGAACCGAGGGGTACCTGAACATCGGTCCAGGAACAAGTCCAGGTACCAGGACGAACCAGGGGAACACATTGAGATGAAGGTGGTCAGAGGGGAGAATTCAGATAATGAGTTTACAAAGCTTGTGGAGGGAAAGCCAAAGAAGAGGAAAGAGAGAGATAATGTGAGAGAATCTTATGAGGAGTATTTGGAGCACAGAGATAGTATGAATAAAGGGAAGAACAGGGTGATAGGGAGAAAGGAACAGATGAAGTTAAAAAGCAGAGGTAGGAGAGATGAGCAAAGTGGACAGGGTAAAGGGAAAGAAAGGGTTGAAGAGGAACAGGGCAAGGTTAGGGGTCGGCAAGAACATGGACTCAGAAGACAGGATAGCAGCGGCTTGGCAAGAAAACAGAGAAAAAAATTAGGAGATTATGAAAGGTTGAGATCAGAAGGGGATATAAAAGATAGTGATCAAAACATGGAAATGCTGGTTGATGATGTAATCAGAATTGAACATCAGGCACTTGTTCATAATTACAAGCCCGAATATTTTGAAGAACCTCAGGAAGATGTCAGTGATGTATACAAAGGACAAGAAAGGAAACTCCTGGGAAGAGAAAGGTTAGCTTCACAAACAAAAGATAGAAAAGTAGATAGGCAGGAAAATGTCACTGAAGTGGGTAATGAGTTAGATGCTAACCGTTCCTATGGCAACAGTGGGGATGGCTGTGATGGAGCACAGCACACCTCTCTTAGGAGAGATATATGGAGTGATATAGATGAGGTATCTGTGTATGAAGAAGCTCTCCTGCAAGAAATGGCCGCAATTATGGAGGAGAGGAAGAGGAGGGTGCATGGTGAAGAGGAGGAAGTCATGATGGTGGAGGAAAGGAAGAGGATGCAGGTAGAAGAGGGGGTCAAGATGATGGAGGAAAGGAGGAGGATACAAGATGAAGAGGAGGAGATCAAGATGATGGAGGAAAGGAGGAGGATGCATGAAGAGGAGGAGGTCAAGATGATGGAGGAAAGGAGGAGGATGCATGAAGAGGAGGAGGTCAAGATGATGGAGGAAAGAAGGAGGATGCGGGTAGAGGAGGATGTCAAGATGATGGAGGAAAGGAGGAGGATGCATGAAGAGGAGGAGGTCAAGATGATGGAGGAAAGAAGGAGGATGCGGGTAGAGGAGGATGTCAGGATTATGGAGGAAAGAAGGAGGATGCATGATGAGGAGGAAAAATATCTGGAAGAAATGCGAAAAAGGGAGAAAGATGATGTTAAATTTTATGTCACATTTAATGGTGAAAATAAAGGAGTGTTGAAGCATGACAGTGAGAAAAATCATGCCCCAGTCCACAGTTACCAACCAGAATATGCAACTCTGGAGGAGCTGCATGTACCAGCCAAACAACAACAACAACAACAACACAGGGTAGAACCAGAGATACTGGATAGAAATTATCTGCATCCACAGTACCAGCCGAGTCCTAAACCTAGGAGACCACATCCCCAAAGTAACAAAGAAAGAAAGTATGGATCTCCTTCCAGTCCACAATTCTCATCCAGTGGAAGACCATCTCCGGGAATTGCCAAACCAGTTGAGGTGGATGACCAAGACAAATTTGTTCCTGGATTAGAAGATATTGATTTCAGTTTGGATTCTGATGACAGTAATGGGTCCAGGTCAACAGTTGTGCCAATGTCAGAGTACAGCCCCATCTACAGTCCATCTCTTGATGACCAGCAAGACACTTCCTATGAGAATATGCCACCCATAAACTATACCAGTATGGTGGCAAGTAGCGATGATGGAGAGAAAAGTGAGGTGACGGAGGATGTCGTGGTGCCAGTATTCAGAATTCCTGCTAAAATGTTTCCAGCATTTGCCACAGTAAATCAGAAAAACAATTATCCACAAGAGAAAAAGATGGAAGTTGAAAATGATAAAGATGAGCAAAATAAAGCCCTAGAAATGGAGATAAGTGTTGGAAGAGAGAAGTGGGAAGAAGAAGAGGAAGAAAAGAGAAGTGTGCAGGGAGAAGAAAGTGATGGACATTATGAAACTATTGCCTATGATCTGTAAGTTGCACTGTTTGATCCATGGACACGGTGGTGAAGTTTTTGGTTTCATCAAATGGAAGGAACATGGCATTTTGTTCATATTATGGGATCGAGTTTTGGTGCAGGGAATGTGGATACAGAAGTTGGAAGGAACATTTGTTTTTAATCGTTTGGGAATTATAGGATCAAGTTTTGGTGCAGGGAACACGAATTAGTTGTCTTTTATAGGTTTGGATTATTAGATGTTTATTGTTATCAGACAGTTTAAAACATGTCCAGGTGACACACAATGCATAACTGTTTGAATATAGATTCTGTTTTATATATTGATTCTGTTTTCATCTTTCTTGGTCTGATTAATTTGTTTACTTAACATACTTTAAGAATTATGAGTGGTAATGATTATCTGATGTTATCTAATGGTGGATGTGTAAAATATAGTTTAGTTTGTTTGAAATATTAAAAACATTGATTTTATTTATAGAAACATGATACTTATTCAGAATGTTATAATGTTTTAGGTTGTGTTTATGTAATCAGTGCAATATGAATTAAAATATAGAAATGGCATTAATGACATTCAAGTTTGGTCATCATTATCATATCAATTTTTAACAAGATTGAGCAATATGTATGTTCTTTTGTTTAGTAAAGATCTTAATGTTATTTCAGTTACTGTGTTTTTGTATTTCCCAGATCTGGAGATGGTAGACAGGATGATGACTCAGACTCACTGAGTATTCCAGAACGTAGTCTGGATGTACAGCCGAAAGGTCGTATCCCGAAGTCAAAGAGAAAGAAGTGTAAACTCCAACAGAAGAGAGCACAGGAAGATACAGATTCTGCAGCCAGTATGGATGTGAGTGTTTTATTTTATAGAATCCAGTGATTAGCTTTTTCAGGAATCCTGATTCCATTTATGTTTAAAAGGATTAAAGATAAAAAAAATTAATTCTGAATTTTTGTTGGAAATGAGTCCTCCGAAAAAAATAATTCTTAGATGAGTATTATTACAAAATGGAAAATGCATTCTTTTTTCTAGTCTGATGGTCATGACGCAGGCATATTTGAGCATGTGGCAAAGATGAGCCGCATTGTTCCTCCAAAATCCAGAGCACAGAATGGTGTACCTCCTATTAGGTTTCGAACTTCTATCCATCCGATGGCGGACCTTTCTTCCCTACCTCCAGTACAAAAGACTCCTCTCACAACTGACTACAAACCCCCATCAGGACCCAGTGAGAGCGATTCTGACCGAGAGCCAAAGACCAAAGTGGGCAGAGGCAATGTGCCCCCTGTCAAAATTAGAACTGTAAATATTAAAATACATTTTTATGATTGTGCATAAATTTCAGAAACGAAAACCATTGATTTTCATTGTTTTGTTCATATTCTGGTTATAATGCATTGTTGGGCTTGGTAAAACATAAGTTTTCTTCATATTTTTTAGTCCCCATTTTCCAACAATAACCGTGTGCCATCTGCAGAGTCTGACAACGAGAGTATCCAGGATAGAGCCGACAGAGAAAAAAAACGCAACAAACAACGGCAGCAAGAAAAGGAAAGAGATAGGGTGACTGACATTATCATTATTGAATATCCACTGACTAAAATTATGTTTGAAAAATGAAGATAACATGGAGCAAAGTTTATTCATTACGGCATATTGTGATATATTTTGTCTCAGTATGTAAAGTATTTACTCTGTTATAATATGTAGTTATTTTTTTTTAAGAGAATGCAAGTCTTTCTCGGATATTTTACTTCAGACATTTTCATATGTTTTGATTAGATAAGTGATAAGATTTGCAATGTAATTATGAAACGTTATATTTTATTTAGGATAAGGATAAAGACAAAGACAAGAAGTTATCAAGATCTAAACGACGAGAACAGGATCGTGAGAGGTGGAGAGAAGCTCAGGAACAAATAGAATCAGTATTAGGACCTGAGACGTACACTCAGGCAAGCCCTGCTGCTAGGTGAGTTATACACTCAGGCAAGCCCTGCTGCTAGGTGAGTTATACACTCATACAAACCCTGCTGCTAGGTGAGTTATACACTCAGGCAAGCCCTGCTGCTGGTGAGTTATACACTCAGGCAAGCCCTGCTGCTAGGTGAGTTATACACTCATACAAACCCTGCTGCTAGGTGAGTTCTACACTCAGGCAAGCCCTGCTGCTGGTGAGTTATACACTCAGGCAAGCCCTGCTGCTAGGTGAGTTATACACTCATACAAACCCTGCTGTAAGGTGAGTTATACACTCAGGCAAGCCCTGCTGCTGGTGAGTTATACACTCAGGCAAGCCCTGCTGCTAGGTGAGTTATACACTCATACAAACCCTGCTGCTAGGTGAGTTCTACACTCAGGCAAGCCCTGCTGCTGGTGAGTTATACACTCAGGCAAGCCCTGCTGCTAGGTGAGTTATACACTCATACAAACCCTGCTGTAAGGTGAGTTATACACTCAAGCAAGCCCTGCTGCTGGTGAGTTATACACTCAGGCAAGCCCTGCTGCTAGGTGAGTTCTACACTCAGGCAAGCCCTGCTGCTAGGTGAGTTATACACTCAGGCAAGCCCTGCTGCTAGGTGAGTTATACACTCATACAAACCCTGCTGCTAGGTGAGTTATACACTCAGGCAAGCCCTGCTGCTAGGTGAGTTATACACTCAGGCAAGCCCTGCTGCTAGGTGAGTTATACACTCATACAAACCCTGCTGCTAGGTGAGTTATACACTCAGGCAAGCCCTGCTGCTGGTGAGTTATACACTCAGGCAAGCCCTGCTGCTGCTGAGTTTTTCACGAGTTCATGATACTGTGATGTGATGTGGCCATGATCCAATCATCTTATATTTCAAATAAAAAAATTGTATGTGTTCATTTCTTTCAATTACAATTTGTAATGTTGAAAACAAAGTAAAAAGACACAAGGTTGAAATAAAATTACATTTGAGGATGCAATTTGAGATAGTTTTTGAATGAATAAGTACATGATCTGAAGTTTCTTTCATTTTTTATTTGATATTTCTGATACATATCATGCTTATATTTTAGACGATACCAGGATGCACGAAGCCAAAGATGGAGTAAACCCCCCATGACATCATCACCACATTCCTCTGTAAGTAAACACACACTGCTTCCTTGCAATATCAACTTGCCTTTGGATAGATTAGTTACAAATTACTCCATTACTATTTTTTAAATTAACAATGATTACCAATTAATTGCTGAGACATTTGTGCAAAATTATAGTACTTTATATTGAATACCTTTGATCACATTTCATGTTACCTTTTGCAGCAAATATGTCATTTATTTCCTGATCTGGTGAGCAGTTTTAAGCATTTTTTTCTATCTTTGCAGTCTGAGAAGAAACCGGGTCGCAACATGCGAGCAGCTCCTCTGAGCAGGAAGGGATCCCTCTCCTCTGATCCAGGTCAAGCCTCACCAGACAGGAGAAACCAGGTCAGTATCACATGCTCTCCATGCAAACATTTTGCTTTAAAACTGTTTATTTTATCACCTTTGAAATATTAAATTTGTTCATGTCACACACCAACTCAGAAATTGACAATAAATTTATTGTACTTTTGAGAAAGAGGTGAACATTTTCATTTTGTCTATTCTATGAATTTTCTGCAGTGTCAATGATATCTTTTTAATGAACTTGACTCTTCTCTAAACAACTAAGAATCAAAAAGCAAAGAAGAAAATATTCAATAAACAAATCTTTTTTGGGTGCCATATACATGGGAATCTAACAAGATTGCTGCCTGACATCTCTCATTTAAGTTGTCAATGATTTAAAGTTCTACAATGTTGTTCTATATGGTTAATTATCATTCAGGAATTATACAATGATCTGCAGAGGCAACAGGAAAGCCAAAAGCAGCAGGAGAGACTGCAGCAGGCTGCCCAGCAGCTCATTAATGACGCTTACCTTCGACAGGAGAAAGCTGCCAAAGATAGACGCAGAAAAGAATCAAAACAAGTCTCCAAACTTTTAGACCAAGCATTCCCATCAGCCAAGGAAGGATCAGATCACCCTGCCACTACAAGCCAGTCAGTATCAGCCAGTGTACCCGAGTCAGCCAGTCACAGTGGAATATTCTCTCCAAGCTCAGTAAAGACTGAGCCAATCCATGGAGCCAAATCAGGACGCTCTCACAGACCCAAAACCGCTCTGGAGAGACTTCTGCTGGAGGGTTCTTTGAGTGGTCTACCACAATATAGTGGTAATGTGTCTAATCTTGCTTCTTCTCGTGTGGGGGCTCCCAAAGCAGCATGGGATAGCCCTGTCGAAACTGAGGGTCATAGAAGTCAAGGTCAGCTGAATATGGATGAGGGTCATGTGCCATCAAGTGCAGGGCAGAGACTGATGTCCTCATTGTCAGCAGAGGAGAGGCAGTTGCTACTGAATGCAATACGGCAAGAAATACAGGCAATGAGGCCAGCCTCAGCAAAAAGGTGATTGGTAATGATGGTGACAAGCCCACAATGGTTATATAGGAATGCAAAAAAATGAACATTAATTGTTTCCTTTCTTTTAAATATGAATTCCTAATTGTTTTACCGGTACATCATAATCAGAATGATAAATATTTTATTTGATAATAATTCAGGTTTATAGATTGGAGACAAGTTTAAATGAAGATTATTTTGGTTTCCTTTCTCTTAAATGTGCATTCTTAATTGTATCATATTCAGAATGCTAAATATTTTCATTGATAGTAAATCAGATTTATACATTTGAGACAAGTTCAAGTAGAATGCTTCCTTCATCATAAAGATGTACTCAGAGTCCTGCCTTTGTTTTTAGTTATGACAGATTTTGGTATTTGAAAGAAAAGGGTCATCTAGTCTCTTAGTTGCATCAGGTTAACCTCTACCGTAACAATATATCAATTATGATCATATTATGATAAAGACATTTAAGTATTTGTCCACTCATATGGCACATTTACATGCTGGTAGAATTTATCTACTTGAAAATGTCAGTTATTTACCGTAATCCTTAAATCTGACCGAATGTATCTGGATCCAAATAAGCTCTAATAAACAAATCCAATCCTTGTTATATCTTGTTATATTAATTGTGATAATGATTATGGTGACTCAGCATAGCTACTGGTATTCCATTTTTATGAATAATTATTTACTTACATTTTCCTCAAAACCTGGCATACATTAATTTCAATTCTTTTTTTTCAAATTAAAGATGCTTAATGTTTCATGAATAATGAAATAGTTAGGAAATATGTAATTAATTTAAGATTTTACCAGTAACAACTATTTATTTGATATATATTTAATAGTTATATATTCAATGGTTACAGATTTATTGTATTGCTTTAAGTGGCAAAGCTATCTTTTTATGCAAATGTGATAAGTCGTTGATTCTGTCCATTGGTGAAAAGTATAACACATATTTGGAAAAACATATTTGTAGCCATAAAATATTCTTTTCTCTAAATTTAATTAAATGAGATATTGTGTATAGCTCTATTTATTTGTAATTTAGGGATCTTGCCATAATTAACACATATGTTTGACTCCCACTTGTGTCATATCATGTTGCAGTATCTATATTTGTATGCCATACTTGGCTCTGTTTAATGATTTTTTTGTACACAATGATTTTGTTAATAAGTGTCTTATCTGCAAAAATGTATGAATATTTTTATCAAAACTCTGCTCAGACAGGGGCAGACAATTTTGAATGCTAGTCCAATAAAAAAATCAAGACTACAACCTAGGGATTTAATGTCATGAATTGAGAAAAAACAAACATCCATCACAGATTCCTGTATATCAGTATATATGGTAGCTTAAATTATGGTGCTAATCATTGTATATAGTGATAAATGTAATGCTTTGTAAATAAAACCTATGATAGTCTGTTCTTAAAATCCAAATAAAATCCTTCTACTCAATAGTTAAATACTTCTTATGTTTATGCTGTTATCAGGAAAATGTTCAACTTTACTCCTTTTTTAAATAATAGCCCCTAAAAACAACCCTCAATGCCTCTCATGAAGTATAAAATTGTTTTGAATCATCAATGTAAATATTGGGCTTATTTACAGGTTATATGTTTCTAATTCTATGTTTCAAGATGAGATGTTTCAAATGATGACAATTTTTTATTTACCAAAGAATACCGTATATATTTTGCTAGCACTTAACTGGTACTTGAAAAAATATAGATGCCAATTTTATGGTATTGACTATGATACATTATAAGGCACCCATGTCAACACATGATGCTGGTAGATTTAATCCCCCATACAGTTAGAATATAGCCCAAATTAATTGCTTTTTAGCTGTGCAATGACTTTTTTCGGCATATGCATTTACACCTAGAACATCCAGTACTTCCACTAATCTAAATACAGCCTCAGTTTGAGACTTCTGGGATAAAGTAATGTGGGGTAATTACTTGACAATAATTTACTATACAGGTAGCAATTTTCAGGCATCTCAAGAAAAAGCAATGGTCAGTTCAGCTCTTAGGCCAATGGCACATGTTTTTTTCAAGAGAAAAAGATGTAATAAAGTTTAGCTACAAAACACATTAGATATGGCTTTTGTGATATTTGTGAGTATCTTCTCTGTAGACTTAATTATTGGTCTTATGAGGGCCAAAGGTTCATCCCCGTACATTGTAAATCATGCAGTCATAATCTAACCAGCACTTAAATTTCATTATGATAGACTAATTGATATGCATTTTAAAATAGATAATTTAATTTATATTTGTGTGAAGTCCTTGAATCCTTGGGTGAAAAAAGGAATTCTGAGTCGACATTTTAAGCAGATTTTTACATTAAGTTTATACCCTCCATTAAACTTAATTGATTGACTTCAGGGAAGGGAGAATCACTATTTTTAAATGGCTCTGTATTAGATTTCAAAATGTTCAAAATTTCAAATTATTTATTTTTGAATGCATTTGGCTTTATAAATCTTCATCTCATTCATATGATAGAATGGATTTGAAAAAAAACTGCCACATACAAGGATGCTGCTAAAATAAAATTTTCAGAAGTATAATAAGAATTCTTGAGAACTATAATAATAATTCTTAACAGGTACATTAAAAATATTAATGTCTCCATTTCGTAACTTGTTACGATGTAATCATGGTAATGACGTCATGAATTGAGAAAAAACAAACTATTGAAAGATTTTGACCCAGGAGCTTTTTAATATTGAAATATTGAATAATTAAGGTTATCCATTTTATTAATTTAGTATGCAGATACACCAGTCCAGAAAAAAAATGGTTAGTCTTGTAAATCAACAAAATTTAAATGGGCAAGTCCTTTCAAGGTTAACAACTCGTCTCTTGCCCATTAAGAAAAATCCTGAAGTCTACAAACCACTCAACTGGATGCTGTGATATCTCAGCCTTCAGCGTTTGCAATGGCAATGCATCCAATAGCCAAATACTAATAACAATGGATTTTTCAGATGTTCCTCAATCATTTCGGATGACTGAAAGGTGCTGATGTCAGTATTCCTTTTGATCGGGAAAAATATTAAGGAATTAGTTAACACGGCAGTTTGACAAGCAAATGTGTCAAACAATACTCTCCTTAGCAGATCCTGGATTCATACCAGGCTCTGCAAGTATAGACCAGGATTGAGAGTTTCAGGAGACCACACCCAGTAAAAGCTTTTTTTTAGCAGCCAATAGACCATGAGTAAAATATTTTGTCACATGTGGTAACATGGCCAATTGATTTAATTTTTATTATAAGATAATGAGTACAACAGCAAATAAGTTGAAATTTTAGTACCATGTCTACCAAAAGAGTCAGACAAAAATAGTCAGCAGGGGGTGGAACTTTAATGCTAAAGAGAGGAGGAGGAAACAAATCTTTTTGGGCCCATTGTAATTTTTTCACCCAAACTGACTTCATATTTGATATTTCAAAGAGACATTCAAACTTTCGAGTTCCTTTGATTTGTATCCTATATGCAGCTAACATTTTCTATGAATGCCACTTTTTCAGCGTTTTTTTTTTGTTTTTTTTTTCACGAAAATCATCTGTACAAAAAGAATATATTGCTAACCATATGATAAAATGAATCACAACTTACAACGTCAGATGTACTAAATTTTGCACTTATTTCATTGTAGGCTTCTCGACTAACTGTTTTGCTCACGAGAATGAATAATTTTCTTTTTATTGTCGAGAAATATTCATTTTTTTATTATTATAATAATTATATTACAATGTTTGAAAGAAATACCACAATTTAGTCAACTAGAATCATGAACTACGAAATAACAATTTGGGACCGAAGAATTTCCCAGAATTCTATCCAGCCAGTCAAGATGGATGAACTTGCCGTGGAAGTTCGATTGAACGGTGTATTTTATAAGGTAATGTTTCTTTCCCTATTAATGGTATTAATTCAAAACCGAAAGCATTGTTCGCGTAATTTTAATGTCGAAACATTCTGTGGATTTGATAAAATGAAATCGACCCACATTCCCATAACAAACCGTATTTACTTTGACAAATGAGGTTGCCTGCTCACTTCAACATTTGTGTTGGTGTCTTCGAATGTTCAGAGTGCATGCTTTTCTCGAAACAGTTTTGTAGCTAAACGGTAGTTAACCATTTGCTTCCAACCGGTTTATGCTTTACATCAAATTGTAATTTGATGTAAAGCATACAGCGTTTATTCAGAAAATTTATTTCTCATCTAGTTCTGAGACTTGTGAGTGTGTTATTTAAATTAGATTTAAAAGTGAAAGTTCATTGGCATTATTGTTTCATTGAACCAAATTTAAAAATCCAGGGATTTATAGAAGAAAGATATGGTTGTCATTTCAGTTTTCCACAAAAAATCTACATATTTGTCTACAATATTCTTGAATGGCAAAGATATTATAACTTGAATTTGAACATAGTTTTAAAAGAGAACACCTCCTTTGTGCAGTCATATTTTACTCATGAATTAACATGTTTATGGACTTTCATGTTGCAGAACTAGTTCACCCTTTCATGTTATATTTCATGGATACATGGGGAGAAAAGTGGCGCTTTGTCCACTCCTTTCATTTTCTACCCATATGAACTCCAGTCTGTCAAGCAGACATATGTAGCGCGAAAATCCTAACACCAAAGGTAGATCAGAAGGGAACAAAAATAATTATACACTATCTCAGTGACAATACTGACATTCATTTTGAGTCCATACTGTAGTTCAGATATATTTATATGTGCCCTATGTGTGTCTTTTTATTTGAATACAGGACAGTATTTCTGTAGCCACACAAATGAGTGGTAAAATTTAAATAAACTCATTTTTTTCGTATAAATTCTTGTAAAAAAATGATTGAATCACTGGATAAGGGATTGATCCATGCTTCCAGCAAGGAAAATCGCTCTGCCCATACATATATTGATGGATCTTTTGTTTTATGTCTACATGTCAAAGGTATTCATCCTCATACATAGAGGGAGTGTTGTACTCTAATAATTTCATATAACGGCCTCCCCAACTATTTTTTCTGGTCGTTTCATATCACAGACAAGCCAGTCTTTCCACACCAATTCAAGGTGTTTTTATATCAATCCATACATTCCTGTCCAGTCTGGAGAAATATCTTTCTGGATAATCATGTTTGCAGAGTGTTTCTCATCAATGAATGCCATTAAAATTCATCAAAATATAAACTAATTATAAAAATATTATGGGAGAAGAGTAAAGGAAATATACAATGATTTCTATTTTTCTCAGGTTTATATCAATATTTGCACACAAAGCTCCCTCAATTTTGAAGTTATATGCTTATGCTTCATTATTTTATGTAGAAATGAATGACAGACTACATTGTCATCTACTGGTTGGAGTTCTTAGCTATATTGTAAGATGTGTTTTCAGGGGACCAATTTTATCTATTTTCCATTAGACTAAACAAGAAAAAGTGGTGCTCCACATGTAACACGGATGGGGAAAAAATAACGAACAAAACAAAAATTACAATAAACAAAACAAAAATTACAACAAACAAAGCAAAAATTACAACAAACAAAACAAAAATTACAACAAACAACAACAAAAATACAACAAACAACAAAATACATTTAAACACAAACAATTATTGCAAACTGATGGGGTAGTTGAAATTATTTTTATTCATCTTTTAAAAACATTTAATTTGGTATATGAACGATTTTTTTAGCAC
This sequence comes from Amphiduros pacificus, assembly GCA_949316495.1. Classification (NCBI taxonomy): domain Eukaryota; kingdom Metazoa; phylum Annelida; class Polychaeta; order Phyllodocida; family Hesionidae; genus Amphiduros; species Amphiduros pacificus. The sequence continues at coordinate 36,985,085 of OX439003.1, forward strand.
TACTGTATGCAAAGATGTGCCTTTTTAGGCCCGATTACGTAAGTTGCCCTAATATCTCTCAGGCGCTAACCGCAAGTCATCGATCAGACTTTTGCATGTTATTTCTGTTCTATTTGTCCGATTTACACCAAATTTGAATTAAACTTACTGATAATTCCTTGTTCTATCGATAAGGAAGCATTTCCAAGCAATTTAAAAAGATAATTTTATGCAACGATGGACGAAGAAGGTGACATCGTTTTGAACGTTCTGCTTTTACATCACGCACTTCTTTTCTTTTGTTTACTTCATTATTAAAGTATTCATACGCCCGGGCGCATGCGCAAATTGGAAACTTGCAATTTGTAGGCATTGATCAGCATAGTTCTAAGACCTTTGGCCTATATTTTTAAAATGAAAGTACAAACAAATGTTTGAATTCAACAGCATGTCTGAATTGAAAAAAAAAACGAATAGAAAAGAAATAGATCAAAAATATATTTCCAAATAATTATTTGATATTAACTGTACAGATTTTAAAAATCAGTATTAATAATTTACTAGAAGTAATTTATTTCTCTACATAAATTCATTTAAAAATCTATCCAGGGCTGTTATTTATTTCTTGGAAAGCAAAAGTAGATAAAGTGATATTGTATCTTATTAAGATTTAATCCTTGCTCTCCTTCAGGATAAACATTTTTCTACCTTTGTTACTATCATGATCTAAATAAGATGCTATATAAACAGTCTAATCAGATAATTGATCTATGAAAACATCCGTGCTCTTCACAATTTTGCCATAAATTTATACTAGTCTTGTAGAACTACATTACTCATGAATGCAATGCCTATCAGGTGGTTAATTACTGAAAAAATCAGTGCCATAAAACCTAGATATTAAAGATTGGTATTGATTATTGGTGGCTGAAATTGTCCATGACCTGAGGGCAAAGATATGGGGGAGTTTATCTCAGAAAGCAGAATTCATGATTCATATCTCATTTTGTTGGTGTTGTGTGAAATTGAATTTTATTTGTACAGTAAAAACAAAAAGTCAAAGATCACCTGTGGGGCCAGTTTAAAAATGCTGGCGTTAATTTATAGAAATATCAGCACTATCTTTCAGAATAGTCCAATGATAAAAAAGTATTCTGTATCTCATTTTACATAAATTTATGTTTTGAAATAAGCCATAACATGGAATATTCACGAGTTTTTTTTTGTTGAGAATATTTGTGAAATTTAAACTTGAATTTATCAGATTTGGAATTTTATATTTTCAAATTAGGGTTCAGAATGACTTTGACCCTTTTCATAACTTCTATCCATGGCCACTTAGGACCCTTCTAAACCTATTTCCATATTAAAAGGTATGTTAAGCATTTCATATTGAAAATGAGATAGGTCCCAACATGAACTAAAAATTATTTTCCTTTACAGGCATTTGTACGAGACATACATGACCATGAGATCTCTGTGGCACTTGAGCATGAGTAAGTTTATTTTGCCTCATCATTTTGATAGAAATTAAACATTTTCTTCGATTTTAACTTTAACTTTCCTATTTTATCATGTTAACCTTAAGTATTTTTACAATATGTGCCATGCACACTCCATAATGATATGTGGCAAAGATATTAAAGTTGCTGATGTTGATCTGCATTCAGTTCACAGACACCAAGGAAAGTAGCATTCGAGGATTGTCGTTTGCCCTCAGCCAGATTACCACCAGGTTGCGAGTTTAAAGAGGGAGATAATGTGGAGGTGAGTTATTTCTATTCTTAGTAATGCACCATTTGCTTTATACAAGATGATGTACAGGATGCAGTATGATGTATTCATGATGTACTAAGGTCACACAGGCTTTATGTACCAAGGTCACACAGGCTTTATGTATCAAGGTCACACAGGCTTTATGTACCAAGGCAGTCTTCCCAATAGTTGCTTGACCTTCTGGCAAAAAAGTCGGACTGAAAGCATTTTTACCCGACCAATAAAAAGAATAATAGACGATATCAGTGTGAAAAGTAAATAATGTGCGCTCATACTGTCCATGTACAAGCTTCTGATATGGCGATATAATTGAAATCTTTATCTTATGAATATTCTGTAACATGTCATCAGTAGTCCACCTTCATTTAATAAGTTTAAATTATGCACAAGTCAGAGAAAATATGAGTTTAACAATGCTTAAATATGCATACATGACACAAGTTCGCCATTATGAAAAGCGGAAGTGATGGGGAGAAGCTTTTTTTTTTTTGGCGTGAAAATGATCGAAGCGCCACCACAGTGTATTCATTCGCATTGAAATATTAATATATTGTGCAGTGATGGATTCCTGATACTTCGAATTTATGTTTTATTTTTAAAATAATTGCCGAACTTGTCGATGGATAAGTTTTGAGAACAGAAATACATGTCGGGTACGAGGTCTAACTACGGCAGAAAATACGCCGGATCTTGGCAAAAAATATTAGTCAGGACCGGCGGTTATTGGAGAAAATGCCAAGGTCACACAGGCTTTATGTGCCAAGGTCACACAGGTTTTATGAGAATAACCTGTACATGTATTAAATTCATACACATTTTGTAATTTTGTATTTTGATCCATGTCATGCAAGCAATATCAATTGAGTCTCCACATATATCTTTGTCATACAGGCCACATCAAGATTAATTTGTTCATAAACATTTAACTAATGGGAACGCATGTTCTTTGAGTTTATCTTTGAGTTAGTGAAATAATGCAGGTAGAAAATCATAAATTCAATTGTTTCTCCCATGTAAAAATAGGGAAACATTTGTTCTTCAAGACCTTCACCTTGCTTGTAATACATTTATATAATTTAAACAGTTATGAATTCTTAAGAACAAAACGGAGATATTAGTATGCATTGCCATTACCATAGGCATAGGTATAAAGCCATTGACACAGGAATAGTCATTGGCATCAGCATTTGTATAAACATAGGCCTGAAATTTGATTGTGAGAAATCGTGAAGTTATGTTGCAATAATCGGTGAGTTTTTATTATTCTAGACTTAATCATGGATTTTAGACTCTGAGTAAGTTAGCCACGAGACCAACATCAATCATGTGAAGAAAAAGCCATGATATATATTTTCTTTATTTGACCTTCCTGCTCAAGTCAAGTGCTCTTATAAGTACAGGCCTTGACATGTCGTCTGATCAAGTTATTGCCCATGACATAAAACAATGAAAATATAAGAAATATTTACTGAAACCTTGACCATTATAAATTTAAAACCGCTGGGCCATACATACCCAGAGGTTTTAAAACCGTTTCAGGGCTACCGATCCAGTGCTTAATGTTAAGCCCTGTGAGTATGTACTATTAATGCCAGAACATAAATAACCATGACAACAGTCAATTTTCCGGCATCCTATATCAGATAGTGATAACAGGTACATTTACAGTGCATATTTACCAGCAAGTTTGCACACCTATTCATGCCAGGTTTGTTCACTTTGAGCTTTGCTTGACTTAGGGTGTGAGGAACTTGCGTTTGTCAATATTGACTCAAGTGGCAGCTGAAGGACACACCCTTTTGTGGGAAGAATTCCTTATACACAATAATGCACAATCTTATAGGTTAAAGGCTAGTCCTTGACATTGTCCTGATTATAACAGGCCTTGACATCCGCACTGGCTTAGAGCCACCAGATCCTCTGATTGGGCCAGTGAATGCTCTGTTGTAGTGGCCCAGCTTAGACACTAGTCAAAATAGAGCCTTATGTGCAATGCTCTTTATAATATCACACATCCTTTTATCCTTGGAAACTTCGGGCCAGCACTTCTCATGCTCTGGTGGCCCAACTGGACAACCAACATTTTTTCTTTATGTCGAAGCCTGATTATAACATTCTGATTAATAACATTTTCAGTATGGTTTAAGCAGTGGTTATAGAAATATATCAAAATCTGTTGTCTTGTTATTTAGATATGTCTTTAATTTTATCAGAGTTCTGGCTCCCAAAATCTACAAAAATAAAAAGAATCTAGAAAAATATTCGCATCTTGTAAATGTGAATACTAAGTAACAAAGAAATGACCCAACACATTGTTACAGATCTAGTTATGTAAACATTTCCTGAACAGAAGTTTGGGATGATGGCACTCTGAACCGTGTACATTTCCTTCTTTCAGCAGTTTGCAAATCCATTCAGGAGATGACATTTAGCGAGATTTGCGGCCAAGCCATTTGATATTTGAGGGATGGAGAAATATAAATATTATTTTCAAAAAGGAAATTGCATACAAATTCTTTATTTTAAAAGACTTTCTTGTCTTTGGGCATTTCAATATTGGTCATATACTCATTTCATATTACTTGCGTTGCCCTGTGTTTATGGATACAAGTAAATGAGCAAATTCACACAAACCAAGTTTTGATGAATCCAAATATTTTTAGACCATTATAGACATTGAACTTTTTCACAAACATTGTGAAGTGTGAAGATTTATTTTTGCTGCTTGAAAATAATGAATATTTCAATTTTATTTGGTTATAATTTGTATCAGATGATTTCAGATGCCCAAGTGGCTACAATAAGAAATTATTAAACAGAATTCTGGCCGTTGATTGGCCAGAGATGTTATAGATATTTTAAAAATGGAACAGATTTTGGTTACCACCCATAATGCAAACAAGTGGTTGGTTTGGGGTAACAATTGCAGCAAAGTATGTTTTACTTGACAGTTGTATCAGGAAGTAATGCCAAGACTTCTATATTTCTATCACATGTAAAAAAGGAATAACTTGTTATGTAATTACTTTATCTTTACTGTTCCTTAGATATTATTTTATTGGTGACCTTTCCAAATAAAAAAAAATGATAAACTTTGTATGACTTGGGTAAGAAAATGGCAAAGTTTGCATATTCTAATTGCAACCTCAGCAGAATTTCGTGAATAAAACAGATGGAGCCTTAGTATCAATTGTATAATATTAAGATAGCACAGGCAGTGCATTATAAGATACTACAGGCAGTGCATTATAAGATACCACAGGCAGTGCATCATACAATACCACAGGCAGTGCATTATAAGATACCACAGGCAGTGCATTATAAGATACCACAGGCAGTGCATTATAAGATACCACAGGCAGTGCATTATAAGATACCACAGGCAGTGCATTATAAGATACCACAGGCAGTGCATTATAAGATACCACAGGCAGTGCATTATAAGATACCACAGGCAGTGCATTATAAGATACCACAGGCAGTGCATTATAAGATACCACAGGCAGTGCATTATAAGATACTACAGGCAGTGCATTATAAGATACCACAGGCAGTGCATCATAAGATACCACAGGCAGTGCATCATACGATACCACAGGCAGTGCATTATAAGATACTACAGGCAGTGCATTATAAACTACTCAAGACATACTGTAGACCTTCAAAATGAAACCATCTCAAACCATCTGCTCATACTTGAAAGTTTTGCCAGAAGATTGAGATGTAGTTTTTACTTTGAGTATCAGTGGTTTTATTATGTGGTAGTATGATAAAGGCCAATGTTTTACAGGAAATCGTGTTCATGTCGTACTGATGATTTAATGTTATGAACATACAATTTATCACAAACCCAATCCCCATATACTTGAACAATGACCTGTGCAGACCCTGATGAGATGGTCTGTCTCCTGCAGTTAGCTCTGACTCTGCTACCACCTCACCTCTCATTCTGGCCCAAATGCTCACTGGTGGATGATGGATATCTCAGAATCTGGAGCAAGATGCTCAGGGAGGCTGGTGATTACATTCTCTGCCATTGCCATGGAAACGTGTCTGGGTCACTACAGAAAGTATTATCACTTCTAAATTAACATAGCATCCAGTACTTTGGTCCTATTATTGCCATAGCAACAGGACAAATTGTAGCAGAAAGTTTGCACCAATGTTTTCTACTCACTTTGAACAATTATAGCCTCTTTAAAGAGATTAAGCACCAACTTGCAAAAAAATGTTTAAAATTTACATATTGGTGATAAATGTATTTATTTGTCTTTCATGTCTGAAAACTTTTTGAAAAATGCATCACCATTATTGTTTGTGAAATCTATATGCACAAGACCCTATTTCATAACCTGCTTATGAAAGAAAGCACACTTCTTTCTGGCTTCACTTTTATGTGGAGTGTCATCATTGAGCCACTGTAAGGTGAAATGATGTCATAAAAGTATTGCAACTTACTTATGACATCATACAATGTATTGAACTCAGAATAGTGCCAGGGTACAGTGCTACCCAATTTTGAGTCTCAATTGAGGTCAAACAAAGTTCACGCTACCTGTGTTTACCCGTCACTTGCAGCTTATGGCTCAGACAAACCTCTACTGGGAGTGCAACTCTTATGTCTTATAGCAACTTATCTTATTACTCTATTATAATTTCAAGTTGTCAAGATGTTCATATGTGGCTTTCAATACACGAAATTGTAGAATTGATGCTTAATACTTTTAAAGTTTGTATGAAGGGTTTACCAATTCTGTAAGGATTTGCATGCCCCAAACTAATAAGCTTCTTGGTATTAATATTTTAAATAAACTATTTTAGGAATTTTCACCATATTTATTTACATGGGCAGGAAGTGTCATACAGACTTCTTCTTCAGAAATGAGAAGAGTAAAAATATCATTTGTTATACTCCATCTGTATGATAGGAAAGGCTGTCAGAAAGTGGCATTCCCATTAGTCATGTACAAAACCCCAGTTTCTTTCCTTTATGCTTATATTTCATTTTAAACTGAATTTCAGTTTATTTTCGCCAACCACCAACTCAAAAATGCTAAGCTTTTTGAGCACCTCCATGTCCCATATTGATATGAAAACCCACATCCTGTGCGTGATGCTGGAGACTTCCTCTCCATGGTGCCAGGAGTAGGGTTTTGGAGCAGGCTGCTTCTAGGATCTCAGGTTTCATGTGATGATGTTTGTGTTGAGATTAGGTAAGTGCGGTGAGGTGGATGTTCAGATGTGGATGTTGCTGCTGCAGGGCGTGATGGGCAAAGTTAGTGACAACATTCAGATACACACATGTATTTATACATAGCCCCACCCTTGCCTGCAAATTGTAATGGTACATAAATCATCATAGATGAACTATATATTATCAAGTGTGAACCAGATTGTATGAATCATATATCGTTATGACTGATCCATATATATCATCATTCCATATATCATCAAGTATGAGTGATAATATACAAACATCATCAGGTGTGAATCATCATCCTATAACCCAATTCCACCAGTATTAAACCATAAATCAAGATAAAATCACCATTTTAATAGGAATGACAGAATTTAAAAGAAAGAGAGAGAGAGAACTTAAGCTCTCACACTTATCATATATATATATTTCTAGGCAATGAGCTTCATGTGGATATACCTGTTGTAGACAAGATAATTGGGAAGGCTGGATATTGTTACCTGTAGATACTTAGTGAAATATGTGAACTTCTGAAGGGTGGATGTGATTTTCTGTAGATACATGGGGAGATGTATGTTGACCTCTGAAGAGAGGATATTATGCTTTAGTGTGGTTTACATAAAGATGATGAAACCCTGTGTTAGAATCCTATTTAACGATTATCTTCTAGACATTCTATTTTTTTGGCATCAGTCTGTGTTTTTGCCAAAATATTTACCCAGATATATCTGGCAGTGTTTGTAAATAGACAGTCTGGCATCAAGTCATGTCGGTTCACCCTATTTAGTTGAATCTCAAGACTCACTTGACCATGTACATGTGTGAGATCATATTCACAACTCCACTCCAAGTGACATGGTATGATAATTAAACAGAGATGGAAAAAGCCATTGGAAAAGACTGATGAAAGCATGGATTTATTCTTAGGACAGACATGAAGAATAAAAAAAAGTAATCTTCAGAGGAAGTGAACCTGTGTTCATGTTGAACGTGATAGTAGATTGGGGAAGAGTTGCCTGCTATCTTCTAAATTCAACATCAGTCACGAAAATGAGTGATTAGATTACTTTTTTAAAGTTTTCATTAGTTATTCTTTTGATGATTATAGTGCGGGGGGGGGGGGGGGGAATCATTCCATTGCTTTTACTAATGATTTTATCAAACTTACTCAGAAACTCTTGCAATGTTTTAGAACACACCAAATATATTTAGGTCAGTGGAGATGCACACCTCTACTGAAACACTAAATGCAGCCAATGTAAAGTAGCCATTCTTTACTTCAGTCTACAAAGCCATCCAGGCATGGCTTATTCTACCCCACCCAGCCCTACAGGCCCAATTATCCCATAAGTCACGCCAGCCTATTGTGCCTCACACCATCCAACCAAATGAGTGTACTCTTCTCCAGCCAACCAGCTACTCCACACTCCACTGCCCCACCCAGCCACACCTCACTCCATCCCACCCACCCTCACCTCAATCCAGCCCACCTAGCCACACCTCACTCCACCCCACCCACCATCACCTCACCCCACCTCACTCCAGCTCACCCACCCTCACCTCACCCCACCCCACCCAGCCACACCTCACTCCACCCCACCCACCCTCACCTTACTCCACCCCACCCAGCCACACCTCACTCCACCTCACCCACCCACCCCCACCTCACTCCACCCTCACCTCACTCCAACCCACCAACACACCCTTACCACACCCCACCCAGCCACACCTCAATCCACCCACCCACCCTTACCTCAATCCAGCCCACCCACCCTCACCTCACTCTATCCCACCCACCCTCACCTCACTCCACCTGACCCACCCTCACCTCACTCCACCAGACCCACCCTCACCTCACTCCACCTGACCCACCCTCACCTCACTCCACCTGACCCACCCTCACCTCACCCCACCCCGCCCACCCTCACCTCACTCCACCCCGCCCACCCTCACCTCACTCCACCCCACCCCACCAAGCCACACCTCACTCCACCCCACCCACCCTCACCTCACTCCACCCCACCCAGCCACACCTCACTCCACCTCACCCACCCTCAACTCACTCCACCTCACCCACCCTCACCTCACCTCACCTCACCTCACCTCACTCCACCCCACTCCACCCATCCACACCTCACTCCATCCCACCCAGCCACACCTCACTCCACCCCACCTATCCACACCTCACTCCACCCCACCCATCCACACCTCACTCCACCGGACCCCACCCCACCCACCCACATCTCACTCCACCCCACCCATCCACACCTCACTCCACCTCACCCACCCTCACTTCACTCCACCCCACCCACCCTCACTTCACTCCACCCCACCCCATCCAGCCATACCTCACTCCAACACCCCACCCCATTCTTCTCTTGACTTCCATGTGACAGTTGATTCCCAGATTGTTGGGCAAGCCAAACGAAACATTAAATGGATGCTCAAATCATATACAATAACATTACTAACCAAGACATATTTAAATATCATCTAGCCGAGTGGTTCAGTAAAGCAGAATTGTTTAATAAATTGATCCTTCTGACTGTTGATAACATACCTATTGATAGTACCTTGAGGTAAATAGATGTGATTCATTCTTGACAACATACGTAGCGTACACTATGGGCTCTACAGTAGATTTCTTACGTATGGGCCAATAATGCTGAATCAGTGAAGAGAACATGATATATATCTTACACAAAGGCCAATGATGCTGAATTAGTGATGACAGCATGTATACAATATAGTTGAAGTTGGGATTTAGGCTGGGTGCAGGCCAGATGGCAGACCTGTGGTATTTGTTGTCTAAGGTGAACCCTGCCAAAGTGTGTGTGTGAGTATATATTTAGGCTGTGCCTCTACAGGGGCCCCAGTCACAATCATACTGCCTTGGACCACCCTACACCTTCACCCTGATCCGCCTTCTCTCTTTTATCATGCTTGTCCACTTCTTTCCCTTAATGATGTGTCCAGTCATTTCTTGTCATTTGTTAGGTCACTCAGGTAATATTGTCTTGCTTCACCTATACTCACAATTGGGAATCACCAGCTATTGGCATTCACTGATGATGCTGACTGAATAACAAAAAAAATCATATTGCTTTATCTCTAGAGTGTGCAATACTTTCTATCAAGTTATAAAACAAAGGTGAATGAGCTACAGAGAAATGTTGCCAAGAATGAGGGTTCAATTGTTTTGTCCACAGAAAACATTTTTTTTGCTAAGATGTTGGCAGGCAGATCTTTGCTATTTTTTGTCACCAGAAACCTGCAGAAAGTATCTATTCAATGTGTACCTTGTAAATTTTATGAGGAATCTGCATCAAGAGAAAGTCTCAATATTTAGGCTAAATGAGATCTTGACATACTTTTACTTAGTTACAAGATGAGTGTTAAAACTGTGCTAACTTTTTGGCAGTAAGAGGGGTAGATTTTCTGTGATTCCGTCTTTCCGACAAACTTGATCTCCTCTGAAACTACTGGGTGAATTTTTGAGCTATTTATGTATTAAGATGCATTGATGTCAAGATATTAATCCTATTTTTTCCATAAAGCTAATATCATTTTCATTTTTGAATAATTTAAAAAAATGGCAAATATCAAATTACCTCTCACATGTTAAGAAAACAGGAACATCCAGTGCCTTATTCAGATAGTCTAAAACAGTCTGGAATTAAGAAATGTGGTGATACAGTGAGCTGCAACAGGGCTTGACATACGCACTGGCCTGGTGGCCCGGGGCCACCAGATCCTCTGTTCGAGCCAGTGAATGCTCTGTTGTAGTGGCCCAGTTGGGCAACCATATTTTTTGGTCTTTTAGTGGCCCAAACTATCTTGAGTTTATTATTCTAATCCTTGATAGATATCATATCACGATCAATAGACATTTTGGACAAGTATCTTCCACTCAACCACTATACAGTCTCATGTACAATGCTCTTTATTGTATCCCACATCCTATTATCCTTAGAAACTTCGGGCCATCACTTCTCATGCTCTGGTGGCCCAACTGGGCAACCAACATTTTTCTCTTTATGTCAAGGCCTGTGCAATGTTGGATACATAGACTTTTCAACCTGTAAACCTTTATCTGCTATTGCCATGAAACTCTTTTGGAATCTTTGAAAAAAATAAAAGACAATCATTACAACCTTAATATTCCCTGATTAGATTGAAATCATGGTTGAAAAAAGAGAGCTATTGATAGATTTAAATTTGATTTGGATGTTGATATAGTAAAAACAATGAAATGATATTTGGATTTTGCCAGGTTTGGTCGAGCGCAGGAGGCGATGAGCCTCACGGCTGGTGGCTGGCCAGGATCAAGATGATGAAGGGAGAATTCACAGTGGTGGAGTACTTAGGCTGGGAGTCCACCCCCTCCGAAATTGTCCAGATTGACAGAGTCCGGCCAGAGAATAGGAAGTACGTCAACTATCTGACAGTTTTGCATATTTTTCAAAATTCTTGCTTTGACATGATTTATTATGATAATTATTTCTTTACTGATTGATGGATTGATTTTATATTTGTAGTGGGCCAATAACTTCAGATTCTTTCTACAGCTGTGTGATAGAAATACCAGAAGACTTGAAAGATATGTAAGTTAACTGCATTGATTTATTGATCCAAAATAGAGAATGGGAGCAGGGTTAGAGGATACAGTTAGGGGTTATGGACAGAGATAATGGACAGTGGCCAGGATACAGTTGGAGGTTATGGACAGAGATAATGGACAGTGGTGAGGATACAGTTAGAGGTTATGGACAGAGATAATGGACAGTGGTGAGGATACAGTTAGAGGTTATGGACAGAGATAATGGACAGTGGTGAGGATACAGTTGGAGGTTATGGACAGAGATAATGGACAGTGGCGAGGATACAGTTAGAGGTTATGGACAGAGATAATGGACAGTGGTGAGGATACTGTTAGAGGTTATGGACAGAGATAATGGACAGTGGCCAGGATACAGTTAGAGGTTACGGTCAGAGATAATGGACAGTGGCGAGGATACAATTGGAAGTTATGGACAGAGATAATGGACAGTGGCCAGGATACAGTTGGAGGTTATGGACGGAGATAATGGACAGTGGCGAGGATACAATTGGAGGTTATGGACAGAGATAATGGACAGTGGCGAGGATACAGTTGGAGGTTATGGACAGAGATAATTGACAGTGACGAGGATACAGTTGGAGGTTATGGACAGAGATAATGGACAGTGGCGAGGATAAGGTTGGAGGTTATGGACGGAGATAATGGACAGTGGCGAGGATACAGTTAGAGGTTATGGACAGAGATAATGGACAGTGGTGAGGATACTGTTAGAGGTTATGGACAGAGATAAAAGACAGTGGTGAGGATACAGTTGGAGGTTATGGACAGAGATAATGGACATTGGTGAGGATACTGTTAGAGGTTATGGACAGAGATAATGGACAGTGGTGAGGATACAGTTAGAGGTTATGGACAGAGATAAAAGACAGTGGTGAGGATACAGTTGGAGGTTATGGACAGAGATAATGGACATTGGTGAGGATACAGTTAGAGGTTATGGACAGAGATAATGGACAGTGGTGAGGATACTGTTAGAGGTTATGGTCAGAGATAATGGACAGTGTCGAGGATACAGTTGGAGGTTATGGACGGAGATAATGGACAGTGGTGAGGATACAGTTAGAGGTTACAGTTAGAGGTTATGGACAGTGGTGAGGATACAGTTAGAGGTTATGGACAGAGATAATGGACAGTGGCGAGGATACAATTGGAGGTTATGGACAGAGATAATGGACAGTGGCGAGGATACAGCTGGAGGTTATGGACAGAGATAATGGACAGTGACGAGGATACAGTTTGAGGTTATGGACAGAGATAATGGACAGTGGCAAGGATACAGTTAGAGGTTATGGACAGAGATAATGGATAGTGGTGAGGATACAGTTGGAGGTTATGGACAGAGATAATGGACAGTGGTGAGGATACAGTTAGAGGTTATGGACAGGGATAATGGACAGTGGCAAGGATACAGTTGGAGGTTGTGGACAGAGATAATGGACAGTGGCAAGGATACAGTTGGAGGTTGTGTACAGAGATAATGGACAGTGGCAAGGATACAGTTAGAGGTTATGGGGTCATCTCTCAAGAGGTTAGAGGTCATCTCTCAAGAGGAGGCTTGAGAGAAAAATGAGCAAGACTGGCTCTCACATTGACAAGGAGCTGTATAACTCTCAAAGGAACAAATACAACTCAATGCTTAAATCTGCTCAATCAGCATATTTTTCCAACCTGGTTGAGGAAAACAAACATGACCCTAAAAAGCTCTTTAGAGTCATCGACACAGTCATGCACAAGAAAAAGGACACACCTATGCCTCAATCTGACTGCGAGATCACTCAAGCTGAGAAGTTTAACACATTCTTTCTTGAAAAAATAGAGAGAATCCGCCTGGACATTGATAATGCTCCATCCTGCCAAACCTCGCCACCAGGCGACACTGGGAACAATAGTACTACATGTCTGGAAAGGTTCACACCCTTAACCATTGACGACGTACGGAAATTGGTCAAAAGGTCTGCAAAGAAGTCATGTGAGCTGGATCCAATTCCAACCTGGCTCTTACTTGACCTCTTAGATGACCTCCTACCAATAATTACTTCCATCATAAATAAATCACTGATGGAATCAGCAGTATCGGAAAATATGAAAATAGCCATCATAACACCCCTGCTGAAGAAAATTGGTCTAGAACTGGTTGAAAAAAATTATAGGCCTGTTTCCAACCTAACATTTGTCTCTAAACTAACTGAGAGGGCGGTTGCAGACCAACTAGTCCCCCATCTTGTAAGGAATGGTCTTACTGACAAGTTTCAATCAGCCTACAAAGAATATCACAGCACTGAAACCGCTTTGTTAAAAGTGCAAAATGATATCTTGGGTGCTCTAGACAGTAGAAAGTCAGTTATCTTGCTGTTGCTTGACCTTTCCGCTGCCTTTGACACTATTGACCATCAAATCCTTTTGGACAGATAGATAGAGGGATAGATGCAACGTCAAAGGTCATGCACTCTCCTGGATTCGGTCATACCTAATGGACAGGAAACAATGTGTGAAGGTGGGGATCCATAGATCCCGTCTCAAATCCTTAAAATATGGGGTACCCCAAGGCTCAGTCCTGGGTCCTATACTGTTCACCATCTACATGACACCCCTATCTGATATACTTGCCAAATATGGTCTGAGCTATCACATTTATGCAGATGATACTCAGATCTACATCCCTGTTGACCACGCTTCTCCCCATCATGTGGATATGAGCAGACACAAACTGGAGGAGTGTGTCAGTGAGGTCAGAAATTTCCTCATATCAAATAAGATGAAGATAAATGATGGAAAAACTGAGATGCTCATATGTACTGACAGGTACAGTACTACCACCCATAGCAGTATCCCAACCACAATCAAAGTGGGTGACTCTGATATTGCTCCTAGTCAGTCAGTAGTTGACCTTGGTATCACATTTGATTCCAACATGGACATGAAGGCCCAGATCAAGAAATTGTGTCAGAAAGGCTATTATCACATTAGGAACTTGGCGGCCATCAGACATTGTCTAGACGAGAAGACCGCGGTAACACTTACCCATGCTTTTGTTACATCTACCCTTGACTATGGTAATGGTCTTCTAGCAGGTCTTCCTAAAACTGACATCAGGAAACTGCAATACCTCCAAAACTCTGCAGCACGGGTAGTAGGAAAAATCAGGAATTTGATCACATTTCAGGAAAATTACAGGAACTGCACTGGCTTCCTGTTCACGCGAGAATTGATTTTAAAATTCTTCTATTAACCTGGAAAGCCCTTAATGGTAAGGCTCTGTCTTACTTACGGGATCTACTCCTGATTAAAGAAGGTGAACGCTGTCTAAGATCCAATGATGGCACCCACCTACAAGTACCTAATACTAGGCTAAGGACAGTAGGTGACAGGGCCTTCTCATCTGTGGGTCCAAGGCTATGGAATTCCTTGCCTACTAATATTAGGACAAGTACTTCAGTCTCCTCGTTTAAGAGTAGGTTGAAGACTCATCTCTTCAGGATGCATGTCCTGAGCTCAGCGCTATGAACAGACTTGTCTGGTATCAGCGCTATACAAATTTTATTATTATTATTATTATTTATTATTATGGACAGAGATAATGGACAGTGACGAAGATACAGTTAGAGGTTATGGACAGAGATAATGGACAGTGGCAAGGATACAGTTGGAGGTTATGGACAAAGATAATGGACAGTGGTGAGGATACTGTTAGAGGTTATGGACAGAGATAATGGACAGTGGTGAGGATACAGTTGGAGGTTATGGACAGAGATAATGGACAGTGTCGAGGATACAGTTGGAGGTTATGGACGGAGATAATGGACAGTGGCGAGGATACAGTTAGAGGCTATGGACAGAGATAATGGACAGTGGTGAGGATACTGTTAGAGGTTATGGACAGAGATAATGGACAGTGGCAAGGATACAATTGGAGGTTATGGACAGAGATAATGGACAGTGACGAGGATACAGTTGGAGGTTATGGACAGAGATAATGGACAGTGACGAGGATACAGTTGGAGGTTATGGACAGAGATAATGGACAGTGGCAAGGATACAGTTAGGTTATGGACAGAGATAATGGATAGTGGTGTGGATACAGTTGGAGGTTATGGACAGAGATAATGGACAGTGGTGAGGATACAGTTAGAGGTTATGGACAGGGATAATGGACAGTGGCAAGGATACAGTTGGAGGTTGTGGACAGAGATAATGGACAGTGGCAAGGATACAGTTGGAGGTTATGGACAGAGATAATGGACAGTGGCGAAGATACAGTTGGAGGTTATGGACAGAGATAATGGACAGTGGCAAGGATACAGTTGGAGGTTATGGACAAAGATAATGGACGGTGGCGAGGATACAGTTGGAGGTTATGGACAGAGATAATGGACAGTGGTGAGGATACAGTAAGATGTTATGAACAGAGATAATGGACATTGACGAGGATACAGTTGGAGGTTATGGACAGAGATAATGGACAGTGGTGAGGATACAGTTGGAGGTTATGAACAGAGATAATGGACAGTGGCAAGGATACAGTTGGAGGTTATGGACAGAGATAATGGACAGTGGTGAGGATACAGTTAGAGGTTATGGACAGAGATAATGGACAGTGGCAAGGATACAGTTGGAGGTTATGGACAAAGATAATGGACAGTGGTGAGGATACTGTTAGAGGTTATGGACAGAGATAATGGACAGTGGTGAGGATACAGTTAGAGGTTATGGACAGAGATAATGGACAGTGTCGAGGATACAGTTGGAGGTTATGGACGGAGATAATGGACAGTGGCGAGGATACAGTTAGAGGTTATGGACAGAGATAATGGACAGTGGTGAGGATACTGTTAGAGGTTATGGACAGAGATAATGGACAGTGGCGAGGATACAATTGGAGGTTATGGACAGAGATAATGGACAGTGGCGAGGATACAGTTGGAGGTTATGGACAGAGATAATGGACAGTGACGAGGATACAGTTGGAGGTTATGGACAGAGATAATGGACAGTGGCAAGGATACAGTTAGAGGTTATGGACAGAGATAATGGACAGTGGCAAGGATACAGTTGGAGGTTATGGACAGAGATAATGGACAGTGGCGAAGATACAGTTAGAGGTTATGGACAGAGATAATGGACAGTGGCAAGGATACAGTTGGAGGTTATGGACAAAGATAATGGACGGTGGCGAGGATACAGTTGGAGGTTATGGACAGAGATAATGGACAGTGGTGAGGATACAGTTAGAGGTTATGAACAGAGATAATGGACAGTGACGAGGATACAGTTGGAGTTTATGAACAGAGATAATGGACAGTGGCGAGGATACAGTTGGAGGTTATGGACAGAGATAATGGACAGTGGTGAGGATACAGTTGGAGGTTATGGACAGAGATAATGGACAGTGGCAAAGGTACAGTTGGAGGTTATGGACAGAGATAATGGACAGTGGCAAGGATACAGTTGGAGGTTATGGACAGAGATAATGGACAGTGGCGAAGATACAGTTAGAGGTTATGGACAGAGATAATGGACAGTGGCAAGGATACAGTTGGAGGTTATGGACAAAGATAATGGACGGTGGCGAGGATACAGTTGGAGGTTATGGACAGAGATAATGGACAGTGGTGAGGATACAGTTAGAGGTTATGAACAGAGATAATGGACAGTGACGAGGATACAGTTGGAGTTTATGAACAGAGATAATGGACAGTGGCGAGGATACAGTTGGAGGTTATGGACAGAGATAATGGACAGTGGTGAGGATACAGTTGGAGGTTATGGACAGAGATAATGGACAGTGGTGAGGATACAGTTGGAGGTTATGGACAGAGATAATGGACAGTGGCAAAGGTACAGTTGGAGGTTATGGACAAAGATAATGGACAGTGTTGAGAAAAGGTTTTGGGGATAGAGGATAAGAACAGAGAACCAGGCATGCGGAAAGGTTACAACAGGATGTAATAGGTTATGTTGCAATAGGTCTGGGCAAGGAAAGAAGTAACTGAATATGTTGGTTTTATGGTGTTTGTGTGCGGAAAGAAAGCAACTAAATGTGATGATGTTGTAAGTGTTATGTTGGCAAGGGTTATGTTATGTTGGAAAGAGCAATGTTAAGTAGACAAGGATAATATTATGTTGACAAGAGAAAGGAAGTAGCATTTAAATGCATTGGTTTAATATTGTAGGTGTTTAGAGGATTTGATTGTGATGGTTTTATGTTGTGAGAGTGAGGAAGGGCAGAGGAATTTGGCAACTGAATGTGTTGGTTTTATGTTGTAGGTGTGAGGAGGATGGGTCATTTTCATACATGAAATCTAAGTGTGGACCGGCGGTGTTCAGTTATAATACAAACAACAATACCTTAGTTGTGTTGGTGAGTAGCAATCAATCTGGAATCAATACAATCTCAAGTAGGATCCCAGTCCTTTGTGACAGCTAATAATCAGCCAAATCATCTCTGACATCAAATGTACCATTTCTATTGAAAAGTGATTCGTTAAAGAAACCTGTAAGTTATACTTAAGATTTTCAATGTTGTATTATATTAGAGATAAGATATATGTGTGTTATAGTCAGCAGACGAGCAAGCTGTCAACCGGGCTTCCATGTTAGCTGATAGTCAGTTGAAAAGTCTACGACAAAAAATGGTGCTAAAACAAAGGGCTAATGATGCTGCCAGGAGATTAGAGGCAAGTAAATATAATGAATGCTGCCCTGCTATGGGACATCCATTTGTATCAATATATCTAGATAGAAGATAACTCAAAATCTTAAATAGGAACAAAAGGAAGTGTGTTCATCAAGATTATTTACATTTTTTTAAACCATATAAGTCATAGAGCTTTTAATATTTCAGTGATTTAAAATGCACAGCGTGCTGTTTTAAACATGTTAAAATGTCTATGCTATTTAAGTAAGTTTGTGACATTTTTAAATTTTAAATTTTTTTTGTTTGTAATTTGATATTGATGTGTTATAGAATACAAGGGTAGCAAGCAGGTCGGGGTACAGCGAGGAGTTCCTGGTGCCTGAGGACCTGATGGGGCTGGCAATAGGTACTCATGGAGCCAACATCCAGCAGGCTCGAAGGGTGGAGGGTATCACAGCCATAGACCTTGAGGAGAACTCCTGTACATTCAGGGTGTACGGAGATGTGAGTAAACACAATCTTAAAATAGTAGCACTTCTGGAAAGAATTATATGTAAATGGAAATTAATTCAAAAGTTTTGAACAATTTTTGGTTTGCAGAGATTATTTCGACAATTACCTATCATACATTGCAATATGATTAGAATATTCAGGTCATCCTTTGTAGCCATACAAAATTATTGTTATGTTATACAATTTATATATGTCTTTATTTATTTTCATTTCAGACACCACAATGTGTTAAAAAGGCAAGGAATATGTTAGAATTTTCAGAGGAAAAGTTTCCAGTTCCACGAGAATTGACAGCAAAAGTGATTGGAAAGAATGGGAGAAATATACAGGATATTGTAGACAAATCTGGGGTGATACGGGTGAAGATAGAGGGAGACAAGGAACGAGAAAGTGCACCCAGAGATCAGGTAATAATATACCTCTCATTGCAAGCTTTGTCAAGGAGATTTGCTTCCCTGTGTAAAGAGTGGCAGAGTGAGATGATGTTGTGCTCTTATGTCACAAGGTTATTGTATATCTTGGATTTTGTACATGTTTGTGTTGATTTACAACTTGTTCAGCAAATTGAGTAGGTAAAAATTTGTTTAATAAATTCAGTGACCTTCATCAAAAGACATGATCAACTTCAGCAAAAAAAAATATAAAGGTCACAAGTTTTCATTTTCTAACAATGATATGAGTATGAATATAATGGCCAGAAGTGATTGTGAGCTATGGTAATAAATTTTTCTAATTTTGTAGTTGCATAGTTTTGGAAAATATTGGTATGAGCAAAGAGTGGCAAATTGAGAACAAAGTGTTGAGATATTCAAATGTCCGTCTTGATGTGAAATTTGGCAGCATGAGAACAAAGCCTGACTTGCATGGAAATACAATGATTATTACAGAAAAAGTTTGATACTGAATGATGTTATGTTATTTGAGTTTCACACATAAGAAATATATCATGCTGTGAAATGGTAAATACCTTCTTTCATAAGATTGGGAAAGTGTCGCTTGATTCCTCCTCCTCATTATATTGAATTGAAATGTAACAAATGCCTTGTTTGGTTTGCAGAATCCCACATACCCCCTTCCTAAATCACGGCAGCCTGCGCCGGCCAATCAGGAAGGAGATACGGTATGTTATTATTGTTGCCGTAATCTCTCTGTTTGCCGGTACATGTTCTTTTCCAAGATGAGCCCCTATTTATTAGGTTGCCTGGTGTGAGGTAATTCAATGCTGCTCAGACCACTGTGAAGGAAGGCACACTCACACTTGGTATAACCACTAACAGGCCTCCCAAGTGCCTGGCAAACTGTGGAAAATTTGGCATGATTGCAATATATTAAACAGCCACAAGATGTATAAAGCTTTGCATGTAACTAACTATATGCAAGTAGTACATTGGCAAAAATATCTTAATTATATTAGCTGAGCAACACGGTGACCTTGTGGTCTTGTCATGCATATACAGAGACCCTGTATACCTACACTTTGCTCTCAATATCAGTGGGGATTACTCTGGAAAAAAAGCTTAAACATCATATTGACAAATTGAAGAGTTGAAAAAGTCATGGATCTGTTCAGAATAATCCAAAGCAGGAAAATCTGAATTTTAGATTTTGCAAGAGTAAAAGCTTGGTCTTCAAATCTGAGAGTGAGCTTTTGTATGCAGATATGAGAATTACATTTGAAAAAAAATGCAAGCCTCTTTATCTTTGCTTACCAGTGTCATCTGTATGCTTACCAGTGTCATATGTATGCTTACCAGTGCCATCTGTATGCTTACCAGTGCCATCTGTATGCTTACCAGTGCCATCTGTATGCTTACCAGTGCCATCTGTATGCTTACCAGTGTCATCTGTATGCTTACCAGTGTCATCTGTATGCTTACCAGTGTCATCTGTATGCTTACCAATGTCATCTGTATGCTTACCAGTGCCATCTGTATGCTTACCAATGTCATCTGTATGCTTACCAGTGCCATCTGTATGCTTACCAGTGTCATCTGTATGCTTACCAGTGCCATCTGTATGCTTACCAGTGTCATCTGTATGCATACCAGTGTCATCTGTATGCTTACCAGTGTCATCTGTATGCTTACCAATGTCATCTGTATGCTTACCAGTGCCATCTGTATGCTTACCAGTGCCATCTGTATGCTTACCAGTGTCATCTGTATGCTTACCAGTGTCATCTGTATGCTTACCAGTGCCATCTGTATGCTTACCAGTGTCATCTGTATGCTTACCAGTGTCATCTGTATGCTTACCAGTGTCATCTGTATGCTTACCAGTGTCATCTGTACGTGAAAAGAAAACTTTCTGTCTGTCTGTCTCAACATTTATCCATGAGATATTTTCAATGGCTATTATAGGTAGAGCCTCAATGAACCCTTTAAAGAATTATGTTCAGTGACTATTATTGAATGAGCAATCATTTTCTGTAGGATGATACATACTTTAAGGAATTGGATTGTAACCAAGATGAAAGTCATGCCTCACTGACCAGTCACACCTCAGTGGGCAAGTTGCAAAAAACATCGTCAGTGCATTATTCATTGACCATGATGGATGTTGTAGACAGGTTCTTGTATCAGTGATGAACTATATGTACATGCCTCAATGACCAGTCATGCCTCAGTCAATGAATACTTTGAAAAAAGATACTTATTAACTATGATTGATGGAATAGACATTATTGGTTGGACACTGAATCTTGATGTAAAATTATTCATTTTGGTGATTGGTATAAGTACCAGGGAAACACTTCTTATTTCAGTGAATCACTCAATAAAAAATGATGTTTTCTAGAGTTTATATACTTACATTTCATTGATTGATTAGTATAAGTTGAGGAAGAATTGCATCTTAAAACTCAATATTCAGTTGAATACTTGGAATGGGTAAAATGAGGCGACAGGTGAGACTTATTGCGTGTGTGGTTTTGTTGCTGTGCAACTTTTTTCATGCCCCATACAATATTTGATAAAAATAAAAACTTCTTCATGAAAAACCACAATTGCAGAAATAGAGAGTTGTATATTTATTTATATGTGACTGTTGTGAGGTTTTGGCTTATTTGAGATGTCGTAGCCTAATATTGTTGCATTGTAATGCATTTACATGGTAACAGATTGTTTCTTCTGATATACATCATTTGATATCAGTCATTTCAGTTGTTATTGATACAAATAAATTTATTTCAAGCTATGGACCTCCTTCAGATCTTTCGATTTCTAAGATATTTATATCACTTTGTATTGGTTGAATATGATATGGAAGTGGTGTTATCCTTAACCTTTATTTACAATATTCTATTAATATTTTTTTATCTTTTTATAATCTAGCCTACAGTATCCAGATTGGAGCTTTTTCTAACTACTTGTCAATTATTTTCTAATAGGATTTAAAGAGATAAATGAACTTTTAACTTGTGCTTGCTCTACCTTTGAGACTCAGCATTTAAGTCCAAACCATCTTGATTCAAAGATTGGAGTTGAAAGGAATTAATATTAGTAGAGCAAATCAATGTCTGTATATGTAATTAAGATCTGTTTAATCTATTTTTTATATGATGTTCAAAGTTTGTTCAAAAAAACATTTCTCTTTCAAAAAGCTTTGTCATATTTACTTGCCAATTCTTAGAACTAACACCATATTTATTTGCTAATTCTTGGAACTAACACCAGTTCTTGTTTTAATGACACTGGGTAGTTATTTTCAATTCCAGTAAATTGTGTTATAATTCTTTATACTTCAGTCTCTCATGTTTCTTTATCTGACAATTGTTCATTTATTTCAGGGCCTGGTACCATTCATATTTGTGGGAACTATAGAAAGTATAACAAATGCTAAGCTGATGCTGGACTTCCATGTAGAGCAGTTAAAGGTGAGTTCCCCGACATAAACAGAATGCCACATACTTTCCCTCATCCCTCAGAACTTCTTGATCAATCAATATATGGTTTGTCAGTCACCAACAAGCTCCTGTCCCATGAAGCTCTTGACCAATCAATATACAGTGTGTCATCACCTATAAGCTCCTATCTCATGAAGCTCTTGACCAATCAATATACAGTGTGTCATCACCTATAAGCTCCTGTCCCATGAAGCTCTTGACCAATCAATATACAGTGTGTCATCACCTATAAGCTCCTGTCCCATGATACTCTTGACCAATCAATATACAGTGTGTCATCACCTATAAGCTCCTATCTCATGAAGCTCTTGACCAATCAATATACAGTGTGTCATCACCTATAAGCTCCTGTCCCATGATACTCTTGACCAATCAATATACAGTGTGTCATCACCTATAAGCTCCTATCTCATGAAGCTCTTGACCAATCAATATACAGTGTGTCATCACCTATAAGCTCCTATCTCATGAAGCTCTTGACCAATCAATATACAGTGTGTCATCACCTATAAGCTCCTGTCCCATGAAGCTCTTGACCAATCAATATACAGTGTGTCATCACCTATAAGCTCCTGTCCCATGATACTCTTGACCAATCAATATACAGTGTGTCATCACCTATAAGCTCCTGTCCCATGATACTCTTGACCAATCAATATACAGTGTGTCATCACCTATAAGCTCCTATCTTATGAAGCTCTTGACCAATCAATATACAGTGTGTCATCACCTATAAGCTCCTATCTTATGAAGCTCTTGACCAATCAATACACAGTGTGTCAGTCATACACTTGTCCTAACCCCCATGAAGCTCCTCACCAATCAGTCTACATTTCAACTTATCAAAAATGATAAAGTAAATGAATTATGTTTCTTTTAATTATTCTGGAGGGCTAAGACACACAGGACAAGGCAAGACCACACTTAAGTTCTAGTTAACACAACTGTTATATTTATTTTAGTTTATTCAATTGGAAATATTTATTGAAAATCCTAAACCATCAAAATGACTATTTCAGGAATTGGAAAAATTGAGACAAGAAGTAATGGAAATGGATGCACAACTGAAATCACTAGAACCACACAAAGGGCCTTACTTCCCCCCTCCCCGAGAACGAAGGTAAGACTTGCACCAACCAGCGTGATTCGTCAGGAATGAATATTTATACTGTCAAGCCAAGAAGCCAGTGATCGACATCACTAGGTTATGCCATTATGGGTCCATGGTGGCATAAATTGATATGTGTAAGCAATTCTATATTTCTATGATCAAGTTTGGGAAGTATATGATTAATGCAGTATTGCCAAAGCTCACTTGATCATGGACACCAACGAACATGGCAAATGTAAGGTCAGTTTTGGTCTATTGGACTTCGCCTATGGGATGTTAAATTGTTCCCTCCAGAGTCTTGGAGAGAGAAAAATCATTTAGGTAGAATATTGAAAACTATTAGAGACACTTTTCAAAGCAAGTAAATCCATTACAAAAGTTACAAAGTTTTCAGATATATGGTCAGGATTGATAAATCGTCATAACATGGAGCATGAGTACAGTCCATGTGTGTGCTCATATGTGGATTTTTGAGTGAGCAATCTTGCCATGAGTGAAATTAAATGGATATATTCTGACCTATGAGACACATGCTTCCTGATAAGTCACTTGAAAATATTCCTTATTCATCTTGCATCACTTCAATATCACCCTTGCATGGAATAAATCATGTTTTATCAACTGTAAAAATCTACAAAATGTACAAAGGGGAAGTTGTTCTGCAGTTTTCTTTTTGTTTACATATTTGTGTGTTTAGGGAATGTCCTTCAGATCATGTATTATATCTTTGCAGAGGAAGTGTTGACCCATATGATGAGCGACCAAGTGGTCGAGGTCGCGGTAGGGGTCGGGGTCGTGGAGGGCGCAGATGGGCCAATGAGAGGCATGCAGCAGCCATTGCAGGTATGGTATGAATGCAACATCAAAGCCATAAATTTTTAATTTTAATTTTATAATTTTGTGGTTTCATATTTAATTTGATGTAAATTATTTCTTGAAATGATGTTTTTGTTAAATTGTCAACCATTTATTTAGATTTTTATGGAATTATCATGAGTTTCTTTCATTTATGTCAGAATAGGTGCAACGTGATTCCATTGAGTTACAATTAATTTGCTCCATCCTAACATCTGCCAACATCTGTCAACAAAAACTTTGACATTTTGTACCTTCTCAACTATTTCAGTTGCCAAGATATAGACCACGAATGTATCTCATTGAGGCATTCAATATATATTCTGAGGCCTGATCTTTATCTGGTTTTTCAAGGTCTCTAGCATACTAAAATGTCACCAAAAATTTTGACATTTCCCTATAGCTCACTGCCTCTTGAGCAAGCATGTTTCATTAAATTTTTATTTTACTTCCACATCCCAGGTTATCACAGGATTCATTGTGGGATGTCAACCCAGATAGTAGTTGTCACAGAACTCATTGTGGGCTATCAACCCAGAAAGTAGTTGTCACAGGATTCATTGTTTGCCATCAACCTAGTTAGTAGTTGTCACAGAACGCATTGTGGGGTATCAACCCAAATAGTAGTTGGCACAGAACGCATTGTGGGGTATCAACCCAGATAATTGTTGTCACAGGACTCATTATAGGTTATTGACCCTTGGTAGTAGTCATCACATTTCATAGTATATATCATGGGGTTCTGTTGGTGACCAAGGTAACAGTTGCCATGGTGTATTGTTAGGTGAGGGTTTGCTGCAGCAGCCGGCAGCAATCGCTGACTGGTCCATGGCAGTGGCTGATGAGGAGCAGCAGGAAGGTTACTATACAGACAGTATGCTCAACAGTAGGCCACGGCGACGCCAGCAAGGTGGCTGGGGGCGGGGTCACCGAGGGAGGCCCCCTTCATCCCTGCAGGGCTCTAGTCGCGACCTAGGTGAGTGCTCAGTATGACCCTCCATCACAGGCTGCAGAAGGCTGAATGAATTACTGTGCAACCAACTAACGGCTTTTCCCTTTGAATTGAATGCTTTCTTTCTTTCCTTTTTATTTATTCAATTGTTTTACTTCTTTTCTCAGGCTTGAAGTATATTTAAATGTATTTAACAGCACAAATATAGCAAAAAATTGTATCATAGTTAGTTGGTGAGAAAAAAAAATTACTGAAAATGTTAACTATGGCTTTGGTGCTTTTTTCCTTCATTGAGATTCTATCTCTTAACAATGATAATCAAAACTGTATATTTGACTTGATGAGTGAGTTAGTGATGTGGTGACCATGTGATCTGATTACTGACCAGTTTGGTGTGTTGCTTGTGTAGAAGAAGTCAATGGTCAGCTGAGCAGCAGCAGTAGTCAAGGTCATGGCCGAGGTCGCGGTCGGGGTCGAGGTCGGGGTCGCGGAAGTGGCTCAGATGACCGCAGACAGGTGGACTATTCTCTCAGCCAGGGTGTGCTGCATGTAACATGTATGTGTCACTCACAATAACATCTCTGCTCATGTTTGTTACTGACATTTGAATCTAATATCAATCCGTTTTCTAACAATTGCATGTCGATAGCTTGTCTATATTTTCTGTGAACCCATTGTTTTCTTGTCAGATTGATAAGCTAATATTTTTCTGTAGTATCAAATGAAGATAGTGAGGTGTCAGATGGACGGCATGGGCAGTTTCAAGAGGAGCGTCGTCGCCGTGGCGCTGATGAAGATGATACTGTGCTGGACAGTCAGGAGATCTCCAGTGTTACTAGTCAGGATCAGGGTATGTCAACACCTGTGTGGAACCCTCTGATAAAATATATGTAATATTTACCATTATATCCAATATTGAAAAGAGGAAATATGTATAATTATAGAGGATAATATGTTGTGCCTTGCCGTACTAAATGGAGTGGTGCTATAATTGTGAATCAGCTTCAAAGAGGCTTGCATTATGCCATATATCTCTTTTAAATTGCACATGTTATGATATGTTGTTTAGCGTAGTGCAGTCATTAATTTCTTCTTTTTCTGTTGTTTTTGGCTGGTTTATTTTGCACAGCCAGGTCACATATTTTATTTGAATGAAATCACATAAATGTCTGATGTATGTGCTGGGCCACAGCAGGGGTTCTTATTGCTAGCTTCAATCAATATTGACACCAAACATTTGTAACAACGACAATAACTTTGAGAATTCAACTGAGGATAAATGAGATTTTTAGTGGATGAACTTACAAATATTGATTTTATAGGGCCATATATTGTTTTCAGTGGGATTTAAAGTCATGATTTAGGTCAAAATAGAGTTGATATTGTAAAAGATTTTCCTCATGTGAATTTACAACAATGACCACTGCAGAACTTAATGTTGGTGTAACTCCTGCAATGCTATATACACGTCCGTCCACAGGTTTCATAGAGACAGCTGTGATATGTTCTCTGATAGTCACAGGTTTCATGTAGACAGCTGTGATATGTTCTCTGATAGTCACAGGTTTCATGGAGACAGCTGTGATGTTCTCTGATAGTCACAGGTTTCATGGAGACAGCTGTGATATGTTCTCTGATAGTCACAGGTTTCATGGAGACAGCTGTGATATGTTCTCTTATAGTCACTAGTTTCATGGAGGCAGCTACAATATGACCTCTGATAGTCACTTCTCATTAAAGTACCTACAATGTATTCTCTGATATTCAGAGTTTACATGGAGGCAGCTGGCTGCGATATGTTCTCTGTTCACTGTGTTCTCTAATAATCCCAGGTCACTCAAAGGCAGCTGTCATATTTGTTCCTATAGTCCCAGGTTACTTAAGAGCAGCTGTGGTAGGTGTTCCTATAGTCGCAGGTTACTTAAGAGCAGCTGTGGTAGGTGTTCCTATAGTACCAGGTTACTTAAGGGCAGCTGTGATAGGTGTTCCTATATCACACCAGAAATTCAGCAAATGGCACACTATATCTGCCTAAGATTAAATCTGAAAATTGAAGATCACTCAAATATTCAGGAGCTGTTCTTTGGAACATGCTGCCAAGTGACATTAGAAATTAATTAGACAGTTACAGTGGTTTCAAGAGACAAATGAAAAAGAGTTCATCTGTAAATGATGATTTTAATAGTAATGCTTTTATCTTTGTTTTTAATATATCTTTTAATAGTATTTCATTGCAAATATCATACCTTTAAATTATGTATCATTGTATATATCACTCATGTCAGCAGGGCCTCTAGGGAGAACAATGTAACCATTGATAGAGGTGCTGGGCAAACAAGACAAATAAATAAATATTTCCAGGTTACTTGAGGGCAGCTGTGGTTGGTGTTCCTATAGTCCCAGGTTACTTGAGGGCAGCTGTGGTTGGTGTTCCTGTAGTCCCAGGTTACTTGAGGGCAGCTGTGGTTGGTGTTCCTTTACTCCCAGGTTGATCGAGGGCAGCTGTGATAGATGTTCCTATTGTCCCAGGTTACTTGAGGGCAGCTGTGATAGGTGTTCCTTTAGTCCCAGGTTACTTGAGGGCAGCTGTGACAGGTGTTCCTATCGTCTCAGGTTGATCGAGGGCAGCTGTGGTAGGTGTTCCTATAGTCCCAGGTTGATCAAGGGCAGCTGTGACAGATGTTCCTTTAGTCCCAGGTTACTTGAGGGCAGCTGTGGTAGGTGTTCCTTTAGTCCCAGGTTGATCGAGGGCAGCTGTGACAGATGTTCCTTTAGTCCCAGGTTACTTGAGGGCAGCTGTGGTAGGTGTTCCTATAGTCGCAGGTTACTTGAGGGCAGCTGTGATAGGTGTTCCTTTAGTCCCAGGTTACTTGAGGGCAGCTGTGGTAGGTGTTCCTTTAGTCCCAGGTTGATCGAGGGCAGCTGTGACAGATGTTCCTTTAGTCCCAGGTTACTTGAGGGCAGCTGTGGTAGGTGTTCCTTTAGTCCCAGGTTACTTGAGGGCAGCTGTGATAGGTGTTCCTTTAGTCCCAGGTTGATCGAGGGCAGCTGTGACAGATGTTCCTTTAGTCCCAGGTTACTTGAGGGCAGCTGTGATAGGTGTTCCTATCGTCTCAGGTTGATCGAGGGCAGCTGTGATGGGTGTTCCTATAGTCCCAGGTTGATCAAGGGCAGCTGTGACAGATGTTCCTTTAGTCCCAGGTTACTTGAGGGCAGCTGTGGTAGGTGTTCCTATAGTCGCAGGTTACTTGAGGGCAGCTGTGATAGGTGTTCCTTTAGTCCCAGGTTGATCGAGGGCAGCTGTAACAGATGTTCCTTTAGTCCCAGGTTACTTGAGGGCAGCTGTGATAGGTGTTCCGATAGTCCCAGGTTACTTGAGGGCAGCTGTGATAGGTGTTCCTATCGTCTCAGGTTGATCGAGGGCAGCTGTGATAGGTGTTCCTATAGTCCCAGGTTGATCAAGGGCAGCTGTGACAGATGTTCCTATAGTCGCAGGTTACTTGAGGGCAGCTGTGGTAGGTGTTCCTATAGTCCCAGGTTGATCAAGGGCAGCTGTGATAGGTGTTCCCATAGTCGCAGGTTACTTGAGGGCAGCTGTGGTAGGTGTTCCTATAGTCGCAGGTTACTTGAGGGCAGCTGTGATATGTGTTCTCAGTGACGGATACATGGTGCTCCTTTCAGGTGGGCATAGCCGCGGGCGAGGCCGGGGTAGAGGGCGTGGCCGTGGTAGAGGGCGCTCATCAGAGCAGACATATTATCACCTGGTGTGGCCATCAGACGAGGAAGGCTCTGTGCACAATGGTCATATACAGCATGGTAGCGACCAAGGTAGAGTCACTACTCACCCAGTCAACACCGCTCTGTCTTCATATACTTCACCGTCTACCCCTCTGTAGGGTCATACAGGCTTCGAAGCTCCTCAAAATGTCTCTCCCTTTGGCTGCTACCACTCAACCTGCATAGTACAAAATGTTTTTGCAATATTCAGCACTCCTTTCTTCTGGTTTTGAAAAGCTGGAATTATTTTTTTATCTTTCCATTTTTATTTTTTTCACATTAAGTTGTTTCTGGTTACATTCTAATAAGAGTATTTTGGAAATTATGATATTTTTGTTTTTGACATCACAATAATTTAAATAAACTACTTAGAAACATTAAGCGCTTAGCTCAAGAAAATTACCCTGATAACATTGGAATGATGCTATTTTGATGATGACATTTTATTCAGATACTTTTGTGATTATATTTTGGGAATCTGTTGAGAATTTTCAATTTATTTTGGAGATAAAATCACATATACTACAAACAATTTGGACAATATTGAACTGGTTCAGTCCAGTAAGGTTTGGAATGACTCTGTACCCCTTTCTTTACCCAATGCACCATCCTACACTGTGTCCAATGCACCATCCTACACTGGGTCCAATGCACCATCCTACACTGGGTCCAATGCACCATCCCACACTGGGTCCAATGCACCATCCTACACTGGGTCCAATGCACCATCCTACACTGGGTCCAATGCACCATCCTACACTGGGTCCAATGCACCTTCCCACACTGGGTCCAATGCACCATCCCACACTGGGTCCAATGCACCATCCCACACTGGTCCAATGCACCATCCTACACTGGGTCCAATGCACCATCCCACACTGGGTCCAATGCACCGTCCCACACTGGGTCCAATGCACCGTCCCACACTGGGTCCAATGCACCGTCTTACACTGGGTCCAATGCACCGTCCAACACTGGGTCCAATGCACCATCCCACACTGGGTCCAATGCACCATCCCACACTGGGTCCAATGCACCATCCTACACTGGGTCCAATGCACCATCCTACACTGGGTCCAATGCACCTTCCCACACTGGGTCCAATGCACCATCCTACACTAGGTCCAATGCACCGTCCTATGCTGGGTCCAATGCACCGTCCTATGCTGGGTCCAATGCACCATCCTAAACTGGGTCGAGTGCACCATCCCACACTGGGTCCAATGCACCATCCTAAACTGGGTCCAGTGCACCGTCCCACACTGGGTCCAATAGTTTAATATTCCATCCAGAACCAGGTCCATTGTACCCCTATATCAGGTCCAATACACCATCCTACACTAGGTCCAATATGCCATCCTACACCCGGTTATATGTCCTTACCAACTGTAGCCATCATTATGTTCCTTTTGGTAATCCCCTTTTCCTCATGAGAGAGGTGCAGTATATGATGACAGAGAACTGTGTGTTCAGGTATATACAACGCTGGATTCACCTAATACAAGCTCATCCATTTCACAGACTATCACCTTCTCTGCACAATTAATGTGTGATGCACTCTTTTAATTCTAGAATTTTAATTCTCAAAGTAGACTAAGTTGAGTATGCTTAAACTATGATTAATTTGAGTTTAGACTAAGAATAATTATTGTCCCATCTTAGCCTTGATTTGCTGTGTCTTTTGATGAGAATTAGCATGGGTTTGATAAGATTGAGTTATGATTGATTATGGGAAGATCTATTTTCAATGTACACATTAAGATAAATTGGCTGCATGTCATGTACAATTCTATATTATGCCAAGTGCACTGTATATTTTGTGCATACGCCATATACACTTGTTTTATTGTAGATTCCTGCTAATTTAATTTAGATTTTACAAATAAAGAAATCTTGCATGAAATTTTGTTTTCACTAGTTTTGGTCAATGTGTATGTTTTATTTTTTGTGCTGTCTGTTTATACTTGTGCATGTTTGATTTAATTGCACAGATCCAATTAATTTGGTACCCCCACTGTGAGTCGGTATGCACACAATGTATAGGTGAATCCAAGCTTGTTGACTGGGGTGTTTGTGATCAGACTGGTGATGGCACACACCACACTCATTAATATTCATTATTCAGAGGTGTGGCTGAGGCATGATGGGACATGGGAAGCTGCATATTGTGACTCTTGATCACACCTGCTTGGTGAATATTACCATGGTATAAAGTGGAAGCATGATGCTGGTCTACCAAGATCTACATATTCTGTATTTCAGGTTAAATGGTGGATTGCTAAGAAACAAGTTTGAGGTTGTGTCTCATTGTGTATTCCAGAAATATCAAGGTTTTCTTGGTATAAATTAGTATCAGCTTTACACAAAATAAACTTCTCTTTAACAAGTCCAATGATTGTTTTCAAATTTACGAGGAAAGTCTTGCTGGAAAGGCAAACCTCACATTTTGCAACAGCCCAGATATGCTTAATCTGGAATATACCAACGGATATTGTCAATGCAACCTTATCTTGTATCTGTGTAGAGAATATGTGCAGATTTTACAGTGATTTCATCCTATTTTGATAATGATATCTTTGCAGGCTATTTTTTGTGTGATCTGCCTCCATGCTGGAAGCATGGTCTGTGGGAGCAAAGATCTTCCTATATAATTTATTAGAGCTATGTTTACATTTACTTACAGAGAGTGTTTCATCTATGGATGGCCCTGGCAAAAACCAACGACGCCGTAGAAGGAGAAATCGTAAAAGTCGTGGTGGGAGCAATGCACTCAACTCTGGCACAGAGACTGACACAAGCGTGCACAACCCTCCACCGTCGGGAGTGCCAAGCAGCGGGCGTGGCCGGGGTGGGCGAGGGGCAGACAGAGGCTCCAGAGGTGGCTCCATGCCACGGTCTTCCAACACCCAGCAGGCACAACACAATAAGGATCGCAACAGCAACCAGCTGGCTGACCAGGAAACTCACGTTAAATCTAATGCAGATTCCAAGAACAACAACACGCCCCTACCCACAAGCAATGGTACCGTTAGTAATGATGTCAAATCACCCAGTAAAGCAGAGACCAAAGTTAGCAGTACCACCATACAGCTCAAGTCAGAGAAGACTGTAGGTGCCCCGAAGCAGCAGAGAGAGGGTGGAGGGCGTGGCAGGAACAGGAATAATAACCCCTCTGCTGCCACAGCCTCTGCTAAAGTGGACCTTAACGATAACCCTCAAACTGCACAGAGTAAAAAGCTTGTAAATGGGCAGTAGTAGGCAAGTTAATGCAACTAGCAGCCCAAGGTGTCTGCTACAACAAAAAAGTGCTAGTTGACTTGAAGTGCAAGGCAAAAGCTCCTCATAGAGAGGAGGCTTAGGAGCCAGTAAAGACATATAAGAGACACAAGGAAAGCCCCAGATGGACTCCAGTAGGGCTGGGACTGGCTATACTAATGTGAGGATATAAGGATTGATGAGGCGTGTGTTACTGGTGTGGACGGCCCATGTGACACACACACAAGGGAGAATGCACACCATCTACCCACTATATGCATCATGAATTACCTCTCACCAACTAGACATTAGATACTTAATCTTTTAATCAAAATGATTAAAAAAATCCATACTTATGGAATTACCTAATGATTGAGATTTGAGTTAAAATATTACATTTTAAGAAACCGAATGATGATTTGTTTTGTATCAAAGATAAATCTTGTGTGCTAAAGTTAAACCTTTAACAATATAGTGCTACATGATTGTGCTGTCAGAGAATGTGAGATAAGGTGGGTTCAAAGTGCCCTACTCCGGGACTGTAGTGCTCAGAAAGAGCAGAGGTGAGCAGCATGAAAACTAGCAATATGGTGAGTGGTAGACATGTGCCTAAGAATCTGCTAGAATAAATACAGATGTTCCCAATATACCCATATAAATGAGCTAATATTTGCTGTGATAATTATTATTAGGTCGAATATCTATATTCTGAGCTGTCAATAGTCACTTAAAATTTTCCACCACACCCTTTTTTTGTTGTTGATTAACTTGGAAAGATTCTGTAAATCATTATTCCCTGGACACAAACAAAGTTGAGACCAAGCATTTGTAAAGTATGGAGAGTAAGGATGACAACCCTTGGTTGTTAAGCCTGGTAAATGCCAGTTAGTAATGTTCCAAATGGCAATATGTCCCTTCAATGGAAGGTGACAGCCCTGGATAGCAAGCCTAGTTAATGTTAGTTAGTGTTGGTCCAAATGCCAATATGCTCCTTTAATGGGAGGTGACAGCCCTGGATTACAAGCCCGAGAAGACAAGACCTGAAATTTTGCCATTTTGTTACGTATGGATGACAATGTGCCCTTTAAAATGCAGGTGAAAGCAAGACAGCACATCTGATCAATGTTGGTTTTGATGGTCCATATGGCTATGTGGCCTTTGTTTGGTGGATAGTGGCCCTGGATAGCAGACTGTATACAGTAGATACCAGACTGCAACATCCCAAATGGCAATATGTAC
This sequence comes from Amphiduros pacificus, assembly GCA_949316495.1. Classification (NCBI taxonomy): domain Eukaryota; kingdom Metazoa; phylum Annelida; class Polychaeta; order Phyllodocida; family Hesionidae; genus Amphiduros; species Amphiduros pacificus. The sequence continues at coordinate 37,018,898 of OX439003.1, forward strand.
CTTTAATGGCAGATTACAGCCTGGTAAATGCCAGTGTGTGATGGTCCAGATGGTAATTTTCCCCTTTAAGACAGGTGATAGCCCTGGATAGCAAGCCTGGTAAATGCCAGTGTGTGATGGTCCAAATGGTAATTTTCCCCTTTAAGACAGGTGATAGCCCTGGATAGCAAGCCTGGTAAATGCCAGTGTGTGATGGTCCAAATGGTAATTTTCCCCTTTAAGACAGGTGATAGCCCTGGATAGCAAGCCTGGTAAATGCCAGTGTGTGATGGTCCAAATGGTAATTTTCCCCTTTAAGACAGGTGATAGCCCTGGATAGCAAGCCTGGTAAATGCCAGTGTGTGATGGTCCAGATGGTAATTTTCCCCTTTAAGACAGGTGATAGCCCTGGATAGCAAGCCTGGTAAATGCCAGTTTGGATTGGTGTGGTATGCAATGTACTCCTTTTTTCGGTTGGAACAGTCCTGGATACTAAGGTACAAAGAAGCTGTCTGAGCTCAGTACATCAAGACCTGGGGACTGTCTATCAAATCATAAATTGAACAATGATATGTGTATATTTTACATGATTAACATATCTTAGATGAATATGAGAGATTTTGTTAGAATAGGAAATATAATTTTTTTATTTAAGCACATAATTTGTGATATTTTTTTGTATGAAAAGAGTAAAACAGGAGTAGACATGTTTTGCTGCTGATATGCATAAGTATTCATTACTTTATTGCATGGGAAGTACAACCCGATCAGCTATTCTTTACCACTGGGTTATTCCTATCTCTTCTGTCTCTTTGTTACACATATCTCTACTGATGTAGATAGATACATTAATTTTCCTGAGGTTCACTGGGCTTAAGGAATGAAATCCATTACTTTAGCAAAAATTACTTTGTCCAGGAGTTGATGGGATCATTCAATGATTTTCATGGTATATTTCAGGTATGAGGATTAACCTCATACATGTTTAAACAGTTTTGTTATTGGATAATAAGGTTTGCAAATCAGTGCCTTTCCATAAGCCTCTACTATGTGATTTTCATCAATAAAATGGGCATGTTTTTGTCCAAATCTAATTATGTACCAACATTTGTGTTTGAAAAAAGATTGCATCATCATCAAAACATAAACATTTTTGAAAATGTTGTTTACTGAAGTAAAATTAGCTTTACAAAGAACAAGTTCAGTCAGACATCACTTTTTTGATAGACAAAGTTCTATATTAGCACCCATAGGAGCCCCTAAATCTTAAATAAACTATAATATTTATGGTTTTCCATAACCTAACTGCTCCCCTGGAAACAATCTCAGCCAAAATACCTGGATGAATTTTTTGACAGTCTCAATCTATTAAACGGTGTTGAAAAAGTATACTCGCTGTTACACCTGGTTTTCTTTTTGCCGATTACAAGATATTTATTCAGATGATACCACTGGTGTATCACCATGTTTGTGAGGATTTATATTCAACATATTCATGTGTAATTATTCAGTTTACCTTAAAGTGGAACAAGAAACAATTTCTGACCTACTGGACCTGCCATAATTTTCATCATGACACATGAATATGGCAGAACATTGTGAGGGCAGTGAAATAACGTCTAAAATGTTGCTTGCCCTTAGCCTGTTATAATCAGTTAGACAATGAGAAATAGTTGATAACAACCACAAAAGTTGCTGGCCCAGGCCAAAAGTTGCTTACTTCAAGGAACAGGCCTAGCTCCAATTTTGAACAGTGTAAGGTTGTTATCTGGCACATATTTTCATCAAATTTGTCTCAACTAAATGGGCAGAAAAATGATGCAATTTATTTCATAAATGCATGTCACTTCCTAATAACTACAATCACAAATAAAGCCAAAATTGAATTTTATTTTTCCCAGTTATTTTTAATAGTATAATTGGTTGGTTGCACCAATTGATCAGGTCACCAATTGATCAGGTCATTGGGGAGGGCATGCAAGAAAGGATTTATTAATGGTAATTTCTAATGGACATCTTGAATGTAATACATAAATATAACTGCCTAGCTAATGATGAATTGGGCCTGCTTTTCAGGATCACTGTGCAGTATTTTATAATAGGGAAAAGAATATCTCAATACTTATTTAGACATTGTTAGATGACCTTGACCTTTTATTATGGTCCGTGAAGGTTTTCAGAACGGAAAAAATGTGCAGGATATGTTTAGCCTCACTAAAATTAATGGGCGATCATTCATATTAAAATATTCTGGTAAATATAGCAGATGGATGATGACCTTGACAGGTTTCATTAACATGACTAGTATTATGAATGCAATAACTCAACATGTATTTTAGATTTAACTTTGAAGAGTTTAAATATAGTTGAACTTTACCTCATTTAGAAATCATAAATCAGATTGATTCATCTTCTGAACATGATTGCAACCTGAAAACACTCCTTGAATGGTATGAAAACACTAACAAATTGCAATAAATTCAACACACTAAATGGTTTGAAAATCTGGGCATGAAGTCATAGACGCTGGTCCCTCATCTCCAGGAATAAATCTACGGATGTTCATTTCAATGTCTGTAATATTGTGTCAGCCACACTAACTGAGCCATACTCTTGCTTGCACAATAATTGGTATGCAGAGTGCACCTAAAAGTCTCCACCAGGGGTCTAACAAGGTCCTTGGGTGTATTCAAGGTGTTGGTCATAGATAGTTTTTCTGGCCTACTTTATCATGGATCATGCCAGTGTTGGTGTTAAGGTTGTTTCAGAGCCCATACAAGATTGACCCATTGTATGAAATGTATGAGGTTAAGGCAGGTGTGTGAAGTGCCCAAAACAGGTTTATATATATATATATATATATATATATATAAAAGATGAAACCCAATGTAACTGCTTATTGATAATTTCTAGAGTTACTTAACAATGTTCAGAAAACTTTAATTACCCTGTAGGAAGATAATATAGCTGGTCTGGTAGCTGTGTGGGGTCTTTTGCACCCAAACATATCATTATTCATATTTATGTGCATTTTTTTCTCAGAGTTTGGTGTTTTGAGTATTTTCTTAACCTAATGATGACCAGTTATACTATCTACTACTGGAGAACCGCTACATGAAAAATGTTAATAAAATGTAAATGCTTATTTATTATAAAAGAGTTTGACATGTGCTAATAAAATGATTTGTCAGAATATAAATGTTGTTGTCTTGCTATCTGTACTTTATCATTCTGTGTAATGATTAAAACTTAGTGTGAAGCATTATGTTGAGAAATACCATACACCATATATATGTGTTCTATATATGTCCCAGGTATGCTTATTTTATTTTGAAGTATCAGGATGATTTAACAATGCTTCATTGATAACTGATTTCTCCTAGGATTAGGTTCACTTTGTCCTCAGGAGATCATCATATATTCAGCCAAACCTCACAATGCATTGCACACTCAAAAGAGGTATTGAAAACTAACAGTTTTAACTAGTCTGTTACAAGAAAACCTTGTTAAATGGTAAACCCATGCCAATATTGTCTGAAAATTACAGCAAAGGTGTTTGGTCAATGGCACCCTCCAGTTTGATTTTGAGGTATGTAGTTACTTGGGAGAACCAAATGAAATAAAGAATTATGGTCATACTGAAAAAAGTCCAATGAGTCCAGAAGAAGTGAATTGCATAATTACTTGCTATGATTAAATTACTTTTTGTGTTTTTGTTAGTTTGTATTCATAACTACACAATGGCTTCAAAATCACAAAATAATGCAAAACACACTTGTTTGGATATTGTAATTCTTATAATTTTATTCTATACATTATTGACAAAAATATAAACGGATAAAAGTGCTTGTTAATAATTCATGATGCAGCATTGTCCCAGAAACACTGATCTGCCCTGACCCAGCAAAGGAAGGCTGTGTCTGGAAATGCCCATATTATCATGATATATACCTGAGTAAACTAGAAGTTAAATGTGAAACCTCAGTGATGTCTAAATGGCTTTTAAAATCAACCATGACCCACTCTGTTATTGTTTTAACATGTAATAACTAAATATATATTTTGCATTGGGTGAAACAAAGGAATTCCAAAACAATTTTCTAATTGATTGCTTTTTTTCTGTGTGATGACTTCTATGACCTTAAAGAATATCTAATGGCCATCCATTTTATGTTGACTCTTGAGATTTTCCTCAGATGTGCTCACTTAACTTTTAAAATTTTATCTTCACTTCCTGCAAACACTTTGATTTGAAAATAAGTCAAAATTGTTTTCAAACAATTCCGAAGTTGTCAATAAGAGATAAGTTCAGTGGATATGGGTGAATAACAATGATTTTCTTCTAGAAAACACACCAACTAAAAAAATATGCCAAGGTCAAACATACTCTTTGTCCTAGACCAGTTAAATGGATTTTGCTAATGTTCTGAAATTATTTTCTCCATTCGAGTGAGGTAACAGACAGAGAGACAAAGTTGATGAGACAACACCTGTCCATAAATTTCATTTAATTTTCATTGCATAGACATAATGATTGTTATGAGTTGATATAGGATCCTGAGTTTCTGGTGCTCACTTTTGCAATGGCCGCCTGGGACTGATACAGACTTGAAATCACAGCAATAATATATGAGATATGAGTGGCTAAGATATGTTATATGTGGGCCTGGGTTGGGTCAGATCTGCTCATATAAGTCTCTACTGCAAAATAACTTACTGTCATAAGTTCTGTGTATATGTTATTAATAGAATTTGTATCAGCTAAAAACTATATACCTGAAATGTAATAAATCTTTGTTCAAATATATACATTATTTGATAACAATAAGAACTCGCAGAGTACTCTATTTGTCTCTGCTATGTATCATGCCAAGAATGTATTCAAAACAACCTGCACATCAGCAGGGATGCCAATATTCATATCTTATATCCATGGCTCATGAAGCTGACTATCTACATGCTCATGAACGACCATATCTTGATAACATTGCTGCTGCTGCTAATAACATTTCAGGCAGTTTTAACCTTGTGGAAGATCTGTGTTTACATATATATTTATCAGTTCACTTTAAATCAACAGGATGTGGGAAAGGATGCCATGGAGAAATATAGCAGTAACTGTTGCCATGGTGATATACACCCATGACCACAATATTTACCAGTCATTACCAAAAATGCATTGTGGTACATTTCAGACTCCCACCTATTTATATAAGCTGGACATCTAACATATGGGTAAATCTGACACATAGATCTGTCACCATGGTAACATATATATTTTGCGGTCATCACAGTTACAGACATATTCATTTACCTATATGGTATCAGAAACATGGATCTGCAACCAGGGTAACATACATTTATTTGTTGCCATAGGAACATACAAGGATCTACTAAGTTAACATGGTAACACAATAACTGACATATATTGGTTTTTGATCTGGAACATTGGTCTCTGAATATAGTAACATATATTTCAGGCATTTCAGGCATGTGACCATGGTAACTGACACATGGCTCTCCCATAAGTCATATAACAATCAACTTGTGTAGGCCTGTAAAATGATTCCCTGAAAGACAATCCTATATTGATAGCATTTACCTACATTAAGTTACTGCTCAGGTCAAACCACACAATGATCTGAAGAATTTAAGTCACAAATATAGTCTTACAATTGAAAGTCAATGAATCCCTCAGTTGTCTGTTACACCTACATCATGCCCTTCATCAAACTTTCTCAGAAAAAAGGTAATGAAAACCTTTTCATCCTTTTCTTTCAAGACAAAATATCTATAGTTCTAAACATCCTGAAATTGATTTCTTCAAACTCATTTAAGTTTTGAGAAAAACTATTATGTTTTCCTGCAGCAGCCAATTTGTATTGTCGTTATATAAATGTACTTGCCTATTTATTTTCATTTAACTGAAAGTTGCAATAGGGTAACATTTGTTTCATAAGATATGGCTGAATATTATTACTGAAAATCTTCCTTTACTTTCAACATAATATCATTTTGTACTGTCGTTATATAAATATTTTCAAAACTTGCCTATTTATTTTCATTTATCTGAAAGTTGCAACAGGGTAACATTTGTTTCATAAGACATAGTTGAATATTATTCCCAAAAATATTCCTTTACTTTCAACATAATATCTTGTATTTCGTAGAGGGTATATACTTGGCCACAAAAAGCCAATCTTGTTAGCCTGAGGTAATTTGTGAGAAGTTTTATTATATGAGGGGAGATACAATCCTCAGGCAGAGATATTATACTATTATTTATTATAGATTTTACCCCTTTTTTGAGTAACACATACGAGAATTAACATTAAATTACGACGTTAAGTCATAAATCAGACAATAGAAGTTCATGCATGTTCAAATAAAAAAAAAATAGGATTTAGATAATCCAGCTTCAGACATTAACCCTACGAATGATTTGTTCTAAACAGTTAACAAGATAATCTGGCTTTGAATAAAAATAACTGAAACTTTATATTTATGATATACGAGTAAACGAAATTACCGAGTATGGCCTAGATTAACATCACAACAGTGTGTATAAATGGCCAGATATGTTGGCCAGCTGCTTTAAAATGTACTGATGCATATACATTTTCAATTTTATGTCTTGTGTGATTCTATACATTCACATCTATCAACAATTTAAACAAAAATCATGGAGTTTGACTTGGATAAAATTCCATTTCTGGCATCACAACTTCCAATTTCTGGAAAACCACTACTGCATGGACGGTCGACTGACTACATCAGCGAATTGTTATATCACAACAGTTTTTAAGTTTTTCATGGTGTACCTTGCTGGAGATCAAATGCCATGCTCACCACACTGGAGCATATATTTGGCAATATATCACATGACTTTTGACAAGATAGGTGTCATCAGCTGACATTTTTGTTGCTGTACATTCGCACCGCATTCCACCCATACATGGACGGTTTGTTACTGGCATTTGTTATCAAGGTCATAGAGGGCGTTATTGAGGATGTGCCATTGATTAGGATTTTGCTATGGCCCATACCGTTCTGCTGCCTGAGGAGAATTCTTGGAGAATCTACTGGAGTGAGAGGGGTATGAGGGAGTGTGCGCTGGGGTCACCTGACAGAGCCCATACTGTACTGAGACTTGGTACGTGAGCGAGGCAGCTGGGATGACGTGCCCCACTGAGGACTGATCAACTCATCCAGGTGATCTGATGTCTCATGCAGTTCTACAGAGTCTGAGATTTCATTGTCTGCCTGAGGGTTGATGCTGTTCCCAGTGACGTTTAGCTGCAGGATGTTCTGAGTCTGAGGACTGGTGGCCAGCCCGCTCACCGCCCCAATCCCCTGAGCAAATCTCATGCTGCTCATACCCAGAGGAGTGGACGACCTCTTTGTGTTGCCAAACGGAGTCTCAGATCTGTAAAGCGCATGAGTTGTACTAGGTCGTGCTTCTAAAGGTGTGGAGATTTTCTCTCGATCTCTGAATGCCACACGGACTTCTTTGTCATGTATGGCACTGCTTGCTCGCATGGAGAAGTGAGCTTTTCTTCTGGGCAAGGAGGCTGAGTCCTCCCTATCTAGAGATATTGGAGGTAGTGCTCCATTGCGCTGGAATGGTGAAGGTGGAGATGTTAGGCGGTCGGCCATCGTTGACAGCCCTCGCCCTCTCAACACCTCATTTGGCTTCATCTGGGATTTTTCATCATCAACATTTGGAGTTTTAGCCCTCTCTAGAGGTGCTAATCGGCCTCTGCCTGCTGCTCTAAGCCGTGCTGATGTCAGTCTCCCAACCTGATCTGTCATCTTCACACTGAGAGGACGGTTAGAGAGGCGAGTGAAGCTGGAACCTGGACGGTGTATAGCATACCCAGGTAGGGCTGATAACTGACCAACTTCCACCAACTGACTCTCCGTCAAATTGGACTTCTCGCGACTCATCAGTGCCTTGCTAGATATTGTGAGTAGACCATCTAGTTCCCTCTTTTCCTGTATCTGACTGAGTCCCTGTAGTCTACCTGCTCGGTCTGGCCTTCCTGCTCCACCGAGCAATGATGCCTCTCGCGACACTGGCATCAGATCATTACCTCCAAACCCAAACGAGTCTGGTAACATGCAAGGCAGACCATGGACATCATCCTCAAACTCTATCTCAGCAAGCATGGCTAGATGCTGTGAGAACTGTGACAAGACCACCCTCATCATGCTCACAACTTCTGACCATACAAAGTCAAATGCTGCACCACTGATATTGTCCTTGACACATGCATGAGGGGTAACAGGAGGTAATCCTGAGATTTTACGCTGTCTGATCATTCCAACATGCTTACTGCCACCATCTGATGATGATTTGTAGTCTACCGCTATGATGTCTTCCACATATCCATCCTGTGCAAACACCTCCTCTTTCTCATATGGGTAATAATCTTCTCGTATCTCAGTGAGCAGTGTTAGTGTGTCTGAAGGAGGCTGCACTGCCTCCACGTGGTGGCCTGTGATAGATAAATCATGCATATGATCTTGCTCCGTGACATCGACCAGCATATTAGATGCAGATCCTGGCCTTGGTGTCTGAGATACAATTTGGAAACCAAGATCTTGCGGGGGCACCATTTGGTAGCCCAGTATACGTAAGTGTGGAAACTGTGATACCCACTCCTGACACTCTCCATATAGATTCTGGGGGCCTTGCTTACCCTCAAACAACATTTGATCAATCTCATCAAACAATTTCCGTACTCTCCTGGATGCAACCCTGTCAAATTCATCTTCACCAAGGGTGTAGATGCTGCTTCTTTCAGTGGTGTTCCCTGTTGTCCATCCATGGGAGAGTGACATCCAGCTGTTAGTTGCATCAGTCTGTTCTGGAGAGGACTGATCACTCGTACTTGACTGACCGCTGCTGTAGGCTGGTTCTACATATTGATAATGTGCCTCATAGCCCCTGAAAGCCTCTTCTGGCTTCTCTGGTAGAGGTATGCTGTTGGAGCGATCTCTCTTTGTACCACTTATTTCAAGTGGTACTGTTTTCCTGGTGTACCTGCCAGTCATAGCGTTATGCCCTGCGATCTTTGTGGTCACCATATAATATTATGCCATAGCACCAAATATGAATTTTCTTAATATTGATTTATTTGGTTTGATTAGTCCAGTTCATTCTCTTGATTCTTAAGTTTATGATTTATTATAGTTAATCCTATTATGGGTTTTTCATCCCATCTCTGCCTTTAAGTTCTGGTTATACAGTCATTATCAATGTTTAATGTTTTATTGCTGAGCTGATATCCACTCCTGCCTTACTCTTTCTCTGTCTTCCAGTTTGGGGAGATATGGTTTGATATTTTTCCTTCTCCTCTCCTTCATTATCCTGTTCTGAAAATGAATAGCAGATGTTTACTTCAACATAGAATATGGATTTGGAAAGGAAACTGGACACCAATTTTAAACAATAAGAATCAAAGAATTATTTTAATAACCATTATAATGATCAGTATAACCCAAATGTTCTTTGGTGATTTATTGTTTATTTAGTATTTTCCAATATTTAAGACAGTACACTAAATTTAACCTCAATTGGTAGTAAACATCTTGAAATATATAAATCACATTTCAATACATAAATTTTCATTTCACTATAGCCAAGGTATAAAGCCAAATAAAGATTTAGCCAAAGCTTTGCAAAATAATGACAGTTGGCAAAACAGAGAGGAATTTGCACAGCTATCTTACATCAACTTATTGAAATAACTTTTGCTACCAGTCTTTTTAAGCCATCCATTTCTAGGAATTGGAATAAATTGCTGTACCATCTTAATTAAAAGCTCTGTATATTGGCTGTTCCTTTAACAAAATTATTTATTACTTTAACACAGGTTGATACAGATTGCGAGTAACAGAGATTAACTTACCCAAAACTCTCTGCAATTTCTGTAGTTTTGAAAGTAAAGTTTGCAATGGTCCCTGTCAGTAGCCTCAGTTAGGCAGGTAATTGACAGCCTGTATTCCTAAAATCAGACAAGACAATAACAGTGAACTGGTAGTTTCAGAAACATTGTACTTCAATTAATCATATATAGCCAGGCAATGCAATTAAAAGATTGCAAAAGATCTAGTTTTAAATAGGATATGGAAAAACATACAAATAACAGTATTATTACAATGTTCATACATTGCAGCAATAACTTATTTATATATTTTCAAGCTTGCAAAGAATGCCTATTGAATCTTATTTCATTTTTTTGTAATTAAATATTAAGCACCCAGACAAAAAAACAACCCATTTTGTCAATCAGTTCATCACAATTTCATCTTTCATCTCACCACTATGGGTTGACCACAATAGTTCACAAGCTGACCAAAACCTCAAATTTTACAATAAAATATTATAGCTCATATTGATTGGGTTATCAGCTGACACATTATTGCCTATCATAAGGGTTTAATAGCTCACCCTAAAACAAGGATTATATTCTCCATCATCGATCTTGGCTGACTTTTCTAGTCCATGCTGCTCCTCCACGGACTGTTTTGACATGACTATGAGGAGTGAAGGTGTCACCACCCACCAACTTCACCACATACACACCCCTACAACACCACAAAATATGTATATTATGTACTAAGTGTGAACATAAACAGCTAAATCGGTGTTGCCATGTCACTTTGAGGGTCCCTCCCCATTCCCAGTGTAAAGTGCAATTACCTTCAATTGTGGGCAGTGGCAATACATTATCACACTATAAATCACATAAAAAAATCACTTTCGCATTAAACATCACATCATTGCTTCAAAACCGTTCGAGATCGGCTTCTTTCGATTCCAGATTTCTTACAAAAATTGTTAGTTTGCAAAACTCTGACCCAATGGCATGTTTCAAAATTCTAGAAACCCTTGACACACTTGATATGTTATTTTGTTTTCATATAATTTCCTATTGATCGATTTTCACGCGTGGATTTATATCTAAATTGAACTTCAAATATCTTATTTTGTTGCTGACCTTTTGTTCAGGTGAAATCTTTGTCGTATTTCTACACGAGACGGGAATTTCTATCAAGTTACGCCAATGATGACATTCATTTGTATGGACGTGTAAACAAAAGTAAACATTTGTGCCTGGTAAGACGGGTTCTGACAGGAAGTTGATCGTATTTGACTGGTTCAATATTGGTACTGACAAAGATATCGATTAAAATTACGATAGGGTAAACGTTGAAAATGGCGAAAAGACCGGCGTTTTGGAAGTTTTGTTTTATTTCGATTCATTGAAAAGCTGCATCGCTCAGGTTTGTCATTTGATTTGTCGTTATGCATGTAACCCACAATTCAGTTAAATTTGTGTGGGAAATTGGCACCATTAAACGTTATCAATGACGTGGTCAGAAATTGAGTGGGATGACACTGACAGGTGTGAGGCGAGATTATATTTACAGATGTACTCGTAGATGTCAAAATTTTAGTTTGACAATGACAGTTTCATGTTAGTACTCGTAACTAACCCTAGGGACCATTGCCTTGGTAGCCGTTAATTTTCTTCCGGTAATTTGATAATTTAGTCACTTAAATATGGGGGCTGACTTCTCTAGGGGGCTGACTTCACTTGGGGTAGGGCTGTCAGTTGAAAAATCAGTTTGCTTTGATCTTCACAAAACCAATACCATTGGCTAGATCTTTGAAAAACATATGATTTTAAAAAAAAGTTTATCTTTCTATATCAAAAAATAAAAAAGTTACAGCATTTTTTCGCTCTGAAACAAGCGACTTTTTCCGAGGATCTGTGCCCACATTTACCTTTTCTGTGTATTTTGAGATTTGGATCTGCAGCCATGAGCTCAAAATACTCATTAAAATGATTCTGTTTTGTTGATATCTTCCTATGTGTGTACATAATGAGATAAAAGTGTTAAATTAAATGAGAAAAAAATATCTTATTTTCAGGAGGAGGTTCAACTTCACAATTATTGCGTTGGACTTTGCCATTTTTCGGTGTGTCACGCAAAAATTTGAAAATGAAATGCCACATTTCAGTGATAATTCCTTAAAATAATTGATAGATATTGATGTTTTTCATACTATTTTATGCTGTTGCTTATATAATGAACAGATTAAGCATGTGTCTTTACTCTTTTTTATATTAATTACATAAAAAATTAGAATTCAAAAATTGATTTCGGTCCATTTCATCCTTTTCATGGTTAGATAGGGAAAATCCTTTGATTTTTATCTTTTGCACATTCAAAATGCGATAAAATCAAAACCACAAGGCACAAGCTGAAAATGTTAGGCTCATTTTAAAGTGTTGGAAAATCTCTGTATCCTGATCAAACTAATCAAGCCATTTATTTATTATTAAAACTGTTAGGTATAGAATTGTGTGTGAAAGTCGTGAAATATTATGAAAATCAAATATTGGCTGGGGCCCCCAAAAATATTTTATGAGCCACAAATCATACAAAACTCTGGTTTTGAGAGCTTGGCTTATCTCTTAAGTATTATGATTACTCTTAATATTTTTAATTAGCCCTTTTTACCCTGTAAAAATAAGTAAAATCAATATCAACTAATATATCTAATCTCAATATTAACAGTGACACCTGGTGACAAAGGTTGTCATACAGACCACTTTGGTTATGGTTCTGCTACAAAATAAATCTATTGATATTTAAATTTGTTATGGCAGGAATATCAAAATAAATAATGTATTAACTTATTTTTAAGGATTATTATATGATTCTAACATAAAATATAAACTATAAATAGCTTGCTTTGACCCTAATTCATGATGGAATAGCAAAAACATGAAGGGAATTTTTCACATTTTTGACAGTGTCACCTTGTGGCGAAAGTTGGCATACGGACCACTTTCCCAAATTACCTTGTCTCAAACAATGATGTTGTGCACCTATATGGTTAAATTTATCTTTTCAAACATGGATAACATTTGAAGATAAGACATTTAAGATCATGTTTAGATCTGTAACCAAACAGGATATGCCAAAATTCTTTGAAAAAACGATGTTGGAAGTGAGAAGAGTGGAGCAAAATGGCGGACATGTTGGATCCCCATAGTAAGTCAATGGGAGTTGGGTTTCACAAAATGGACGTTTTTTCCATGACCTTTGTGCATCAAAATTGACTGTGCACTCTTAGGCTTGGTATATTTTGCATAAAAATAATTAAAAAAGTAGTCAGGGTTGTAGTAAATTAAATTCTGCACAGTTTGGAAGATGTAACCAAATAATTCCATAAAATTTCTGGCTTTTATGAATGGCCGAAAATAAGCAAACTTTGAAAGTTTTTTTTCACATAGAAACATTCATCCAAATGTAATATAAAGTATAGAATCATAATCTGCATAGTTGATATGATATTATGTGAAAAGTTGAGAAGGAAATATTAAAAATTACAAAAGTTATCAGCTGTTAAAGTTGCGTTGTCAATTGGCTCAGATTTTGACAAAGGTGACACACTGAAAATGGCTTTTCCAAATCGCAGTGTGGTTCGTTTTTATTGCCGATTTTTTGGCATTTCTTTTAAAATTTATCTTAATATGTTGACATATATGTGTTCTCCTATATACTGATATTCAAAATCCAAAAGAAAATATTTTTCTGACAATTTTTGATGAAGTGACAATGATGTAAACATGGCCCATATTTAGTGAAAAGGCACCACTCAGAATCCTGTGAGCTATTGTTTCGACCTCCCTACTTGGGGGCCGACTTCACTTGTTACCCTTGTAAGTACTCGCATGGACTAAATCTCTACTCATCAGCGACCAGTTTCCGCCGATGAAGTCGACTGTGACTGCCAGCGGCTACAAGGGTCCTCTCCGGCGTAGCCGCTGTAATCGGCGGTAATTGGTAGCGACGGAAAACTGGTCGGGCACAAGTATTTAGTTTCTATTTAGTCCAAGGTACTCGTAATGGCAGAGCCAAACAACGAGAGCTTCAATTCTCTAGTGTTCTCCAATCTCCTATCGGCAAAGTCCAGATAGGTGATCTGGAGAGGTCTGAGTTTATTGCTTTTTATGTATAATCCCGTTTGCAGTGAATATCAAAAAAGGACTACCTATGTTATTCTTTGATGGGTACGATCATGGGGAATGTGTATTTATTTCTGTTGATTTGTTATTCAGCTTTTTTGTGGTCAATATGGTACAAGCAACTGACACCACTGTGGAGTGTTTGTTGTGTACATGTAATAGGTTCTTATATGCATATGTGCATGCATATGAATACGTTTTTATAACATGTAAACAAAGATAAAGAAGTGAGTGATGACAAAATGTTCAAAATGACAACATCATTGTCGCCCATTGCTACGCAACATTATCAATTAATATTGCTTGGAAATGCCTTCCAATCAATAGAACATGTAATTCTGAGTAGATTTAGTTCAAATTTGATGTAAATCCTACAATTAGAACAGAAATGACAAAGTTCTGATCAATAAGTTGCATAAGCGCCTGAGCAATATTAGAGGCACTTGCATAATTGAGACTAAAAAGACAGATCTTTGTATACCATTGCGCTAAAATATTCGTTCATGTACCAAATTAAATTTTTTTGTTTAGTTTGTTTTAAATTTTTGTTCTGTTTGTTGTAACTCTTGTTTTGTTTGTTGTATTTTTTTCCCCCATCCGTGTTACATGTGGAGCACTTTTTCTTGTTTAAATACCCAACTCTTTTAGTGAACATTCATATTTTATGTATATCTAGATGACCCCCCCCCCCCCCCCCCCCCAATAAATAAATTGATGTTATTTTGTTTGAAACGGCCAAGTCTTGAGACATCGACACTGCTACCATTCAAGTTTGGCGGCTATTTTAAAAAGTAAATGTAAATACGAGGACACAGGGATCCATCATTGTGTAATATATTAATATTTCAATACAAGTTAACGTTAGGGGGAACAGGCACACTCATACAGAGGATCACAGGTGTGTGAAATGTGTTGTTGACGGTTGCTAAGATACCAACAAGTAAGACGTCACTATTTCATTGATAAATAACCAAAGCACCATTATGACGTCATTGCTCCTTCAACTACATGAAATAGTGCACCATTATAACCCACCAAAGCCAACTAAATAGATAACATATTTCTGTTGAAAAAGGATCAATGTTTTTATATACATATGGAAACACCATTTAGTGATCTTTTATGACTAATCCATTAGCCAGTAGCTGCTGCATTCGACCTCATCACTGCCCAGTGATACAGAAAAAGAAGTTTACAAAATATCATATTTCTCAAAGTTTCCCACGCTTTTTATGACAAAATTGAAAAGTTTTGCAAGTTTAATTACCAAAATTTAAGAAATGGTTTACTCCAAATATTATTCTATTAACTTTAAATAGAAGGAATTTTGATTAATGGTCTATATTTTGAGATACCTAACTTTCTTCAAATTCAAGTCAAAAATTACCAAATGGTGTCAAAAATTTACATTTATTTGAATCATTTTATTTACAAAAACACAAATTACTTGAATTATAAGACATCTTCT
The DNA here is from genome assembly GCA_949316495.1 of Amphiduros pacificus. Taxonomy (NCBI): domain Eukaryota; kingdom Metazoa; phylum Annelida; class Polychaeta; order Phyllodocida; family Hesionidae; genus Amphiduros; species Amphiduros pacificus. The sequence continues at coordinate 37,034,396 of OX439003.1, forward strand.
AAAATTCTGTCTATTTAAACTAAATAAACATCATTCTAGCTTAAGATTAATGCCTTGGTTATGCAGATTGCTAGTGTAGTTATGCCCAAAAATGTTTTTCATGTAAGCTCTATCCTTTCTTTAATTGTTACCAAAAAAAACATCTTTTTCTGATTTTTGCTTCAACTTTGAATCTAAAATGATTAAAAATGAGAAAATTTTTAAAACAAATTAAAAATCTAATCAAAAGAAAAATCCATCCCTGAGCATTTGATACATTTAAGACTGAAATCCGTTTTGTAGTTATATTCATACAAAGCAATTCTTGCACCATGTCATTTTTTGTGGTTCAAATGACTTTTTTTTGCGGGAAAAAAGAACTTTAGAAGACACTGTTCCCCCTAACGTTAATACACTGTGATGGCACTCCGATCGTTTTTGCACCAGAAATAAGAGCTTCACCCTGTCACTTCTACTTTTCAAAATGGCGATCTTGTGTTGCATAAGCATATTTAAGCATTGTTAAATTCACATTTTCTCCAACTTGTGCATTATTTACACTATTAAATGAAGGCAGACTACTGTAACATTGAGTTTTAGGTCTTAATTCCTCGTCCTATGTTCAAATAAATACAGTAATAGTTATAATACATTGTCCAATAAAAAAATGGTCTTCAATAGCCTTACAACATTATGTCATCTAAATTTGAATCGTCTCATCAATTTTAGTTTAAAAGGAGACAAAAGTCACATTAGCTTTTTCTTCTGGCAAATCTCTAGTATTAACTAATCTGGCTGTCTGCTATTATTATTGTTATTACAGTATTTTTGTGACATTTGTCACTAGGTGTCTAGCTCACTTAGGAACTTAGATATCATGTACAGGATACTGGAAGAGAGATTTTATTTCAAATTGGTAAACAAGTTATTTTGAATATTAATTTAAAACTTTTGATGTCTTGCAGGTAGTTCTATTGATGAATATCACTTACATGTTATCTTGGATGATGAGCATTATATTTCTAGATCATCATAGCCATCAATCTGGCAATATCTATTCAATAATGAATAGACTTTGAAGTTGTTTACATGAAAAATATTTTTTTTAAAAGTGCAATAGTTTTCCTCTAAAATATACACAGAAGTAATTGATTGCTATTTCTATGCACAGATGTTATTTTTTTTGTAAAAAGGCAGAAGCTGTATATGAAAAAAAGCTTTTCAAAGTGTCACTTAAAATACCTTTCAAGCCACAAATTTGTCCATTTGTGTTTTTCCATTGTTTGGAAAGTGTTAAAATATAATATTTTGTTAGTAGTTTTATGTTATAAAAACACAACATCTGAGCTGAAAATTAATTTGGAATATTGGCATAGTTTGCTAGATAATTTAAAACAATCTACCGATATATACCCATATATCTTTATCTGTGGTTGCTTGGCAACTGTCTATATAAATAGCACAATGGCATCATAGATCATATCACATATCATAATATAAGGCCAATCAAGAGCTGGAAGGGTTTTTTTTAGCTTTGGATGCTGTAATAAATGAAGTTTTTATTGCTGGTTACCAGTAGAACTAGCAGGGATCATATATCAGGTTGCAAAGGCTTCAATGATTTACAGCTATAGATCTTTACACTGAGATCAACAACCTTGATCTTTACACTGAGATCAACAACAAACAATTTCACACTAAACTCTATGACAAACGAGACAGCTTTAATTTTGATATTGTGAACTATCCCTTTGTGAAGGATTCAAACATTCCAGAAAAGCCTGCCTATGGAGTTTATGCCTCTAGACTCATCAGCATTGCTCGCGCATGTGACTCATTCAAAGACTTTAAGGATAGACATGAATTTCTGTGTTTGAAGCTGATGAGACAGGGCTTTCATTATAAATCATTAGTGAAACAGCTACACAAAACTAAGCATAAACACAGAGATCTCTTTGCTAAATACCAGTCAGTCATTGAAGTTCCTTTGCCCATCAACATCTCAAATCAACGGCATGTTACATTACGCTGATACTCATCTCACTGTATTCCTTCATTTCCATCCCTTCATTTTATCACTAGTGGAATCCTGCTTAAGATTGCGAGGGGGCGTAGTTTCCTACTATGAAGGTGTACGAGTAATGTTCCAGCATGCATGCCATTGATCTGTGTTTTCAGATCATGTGTTGGTACATGAAGCCTACACCCTGCTAGTTATAATCATCTGTTTGGTTCATTTTCATACAGTTTTATTTACTTCCATTGCATGCTTATACATTCTCATGTTATCATACTAGTCTTGTTAAATTTGTTTCTGTTAGTCATTCCAGTTGTTAAACATAGCATAGTGTGTTGCCAAAGAGCAATAAATGTGTTTATAGCTGAATATCACTCACATCAGCTTAATGGGATTGATTTGACTGTAAAAGCTTCCATATAACAGATATAATGGCTGAAATGCATATGACAGGTATACTAAACATGCTTTAAATAAGCTGAAATATATTTGATGCATCCCCTGATATTTTGCACTTTTTTTAAAAACAATTTTGCACATTTTATTATTTGCACTGAGGTGAATCTGCCTACACTGGTAATAAATCATAAGACATAACAGCCTTGAATGGATTAAGATTACTAAGCTGATTACTGTCACAGGATTGATAACTCAGCAGAAAATTAGGAAACAGTAGCACGCTTGTCTTGTTTGTTGTGTTTCTAGTGACAGTGTATTCTGAAAAACATCTTCTGAGCAGGTATTTTGCTTTTTTCTGCCTTTCAACAACCTTCTCAATGACATAATAAATTGAGTATCATATATCAGAATGGTGATACACGATACATTGATCTCTCATGTCATCAAGACAAGGATGGTGATATGTGTTATATTGATCACTTGTGTCCTCAAGACAAGGATGGTGATATCTGATACATTGATCTCTCATGTCCTTAAGACAAGGATGATGATACGTTTTTTATTGATCACTTACCGGTATGTCCTAAAGACAAGGATGGTGATATTTGATACGCTGATATCTTATGTTCTTATGACAAGGATGGTGATATCTGATACATTGGTCTCTTGTGTCCTCATGACAAGAAAGGTGATACACAATACATTGATCTCTCATGTCCTTAAAACAAGGATGGTCATATGTGATACATTGATCTCTCATGTCCTTAAGACAAGGATGGTGATACACGATACATTGATCGCTTTATGTCCTCAAGACAAGGATGGTCATATGTGATACATTGATCTCTTTATGTCCTCGTAACGAGGATGATATGTGATCTCTGATGTCCTCACGACAAGAAAGGTGATATGTGATACATTGATCTGTGCCAACAGGGATTGTTTTAGTTAATTAAAATATACATACTCAATCAGGTCCTCTCAGGTAACAGATATTACTATTCTGGTCAGTGACAGATAATAGGTGGTGTTATGCTGTGAATACCCACCAGGGCATAAACACTTTGGGAAGAAAATTGTCACAGGTTTTTTTTTATACTTTTTTTCATTCATCAAAGTCTCATATTGTGTTCCCTCTGAGTCAATCCTTCAATTAAGGCTTTACAACAGCAATCTATCCCTTTTAGTGCCACTGGATGACCCCAAATCCCATACTTTGGCCAATGTATATTGGAGTATGGCATCACCTGACACCCCAGACAGGAACCAACTCATCAATGCTTGTGTATGAATTATCTTGTAAGTCAACACATTACCATTATGACTGTGACATCATATTCTTGGTATTTTTTTATTGTTCCAAAATAAATATAATGCAAGGCATCAGCCTGCAGAGAGGTAAAAAAAAACCCTTGAAACAAGCTTTTGGGAGCCGCAGATTGTATACACAAAAATTCTCCAGTTTAATTATTAGGATTTTATGTGTTGTTGATTATTACAAATAAAAAAAGATGACTTATCTCAATAAAATTTCATAATAGAGGCATATTGATTCATGGATGAAACCAGTCTGGGATTTTAGCACTAGCCTGTAGTCCCAGACTAGTAAAGACACTGTCGAGCGAGGACACCTTCCCCTGATGCTCGCGTGACTGTCTACTCGCCTATCATTATTTTCCAAGTATTTGTAAAATGTCCATTTGTCATTTGATTAATTTGAGTAAATATAGATTATGAATATGTAATTTATAACTGATTAAAGAAATAATGTGAAAAATGGTTCACTTTGATTCGGGCTAGAAGAAATCTTCACATATTAGCCTGACTGCCTAGAAGCCTAAAAGATTGAAAAACACCTACCAGTAATAGATTGATTAAAGATATAGTATCTGCAACTGGTTTGTTATGTTACCGGGTACCATATTTTCACATATTGACTTAACATGTTGAAAGTCTGCCTCACTTTTTACTCTATTGTTAAGCAAACACACCACCTTGAAGGGCCCACTTTTTCAAGTTGACATTTCTGAAGCTAGGAGTGACCTTTGAAGTGTTGTGTTGCATTGCAAACATGATGAGTAAATGATCACGATCTCATAACAGAACAAATGATGCTCACATTACAAGCATGGAATCTTTATTTTTCAGAAGCCATATTAAAGATTTCAATTTTGGATTGTTCCGTACGCAATACACCAATGAGAAATTTGAAGACTGGAACATAATAAAATTACAAAATCAAAGATTTAGCATGTGTTGGTAACTAGATCTCAAGGTAAAACCAAAATGAGTGGACCACCTATTGACAAGGGATGGGCATGGATGTGTGTCTTTGGTAAGTTATCTATTCTAAGAAAAGCTATTTTTAGTTTAGGATTGTGTCTTAATGATAGATTTAAAAAAAAAAAAAAATGTGAAAAAAAGAACAAATAAAAAAACTTATCATGTTGTTTATTTTATATAGGTGCCCACATAATCAACTTCTTCCTGATTGGGGGATACAAATCTTTGGGAATCTTGTTTGTGGAATTCCGTGAGACATTTGGTGGCAGTGCAGCAATGTCAGCTCTCATGATGGGGCTAATCCCAGGTGGAATGTCGGTTCTCTGTAAGTATCTGTGGACTCACACTTGATGGAATGTCTGTCTTCTGTTGGTATCTGTGAACTACAACTTGATGGAATGTCTGTTTTCTGTAAGTGCTTGGTGAGATCTCTGTAAATATCTGTGGACTCCTACTTGATGGGATGTCTGTAAGTACTTGATGGGATGTCTGTAAGTACTTGATGGGATGTCTGTAAGTACTTGGTGAGATGTCTGTTTCTTTTTGATGAGATATCAGTTCTCTTTAAGTGCTTGATGGGAAGTCTGTTCTCTCTAAGTATCTGTGAACTCCTACTTAGTGGGAGGATGGTTCTATATTAAAAAACTATGTATTTAGATAAAAAATAGTAGAACCTGTTAATTGTAAGATTGAGGGTAGTATAACCATGTTAGTTATTTTATTTTCAGCTCCCTTTGCGACGGCCTTAGGTGAGCGGATTGGATACCGTCGCATTGTGATGCTGGGCGGCATTCTTACGTCCTCAGGGGCCTTCCTCACATACTTTGCTCCCAACTTGCTGTATGTGGCTACAGTGTATGGACTCCTCACTGGTTAGTTCTATGCTATACACATATCAAAGATATCTCTCAATTGTTGAATTATTGGAGTGCCGAATGGCAATATCAGCTATAAGCTGCTTTAAATATCTTTATAAATCATTTTATAAAGGCTGATGTGATTAAGAAACTAAAATAAGTTAGACTTTTTGTTCCAACAAGGACCTTAAAATTGGTAAATTAACAGTAAGATTGACTGCTGTAGCTTTTGCAGTCCTTTTAAAATGTTATGCTGATGTTACTGGGAAAGCTTTACAACAGGCATATCAAAGAAAGCTTCTGAATATGAAGTGAAACATCACAAGTTAGGAAACCACTTAACATCCCTCTGTTCATATTATTAAAGATGTAATCTGAAAAGTGTTGAAAACATAACCAAATGCTTAAATTTAAATGTTTAAATGTTGCAAAATCCTAATATGGAAATCCTTTACAAAATGACAAATTTGATCATTTCCTCCTGCTCTACATGTATTTAAAATATAAAAATAATATTTTAAAATAAAGTTTGAAAGCAAACTGTTGCTTAAAGTAAAATAACACTGCAAAGCAAGAAATTTATAAGCAGGATAATTATGTGCATATTTCCTTTCTAGTCACATAATATTTGCAAAAGATCTTTAAAAGTGACATATATGCTTTTGTGAAAATAAGCACTGCTTGTTGAGAAATAATCACGAGGAAGATGAAAGTCCTCTCTTCTATGCTATGGAATAAGACAGTGTTTACATTACAGATAAATATTTTTTCGTTGCTCATCAAAGAAGTGTAAGTCATGTTTCTGTTTGCATAACTGATAAGGCACAGCATTTGTTCAGAATACAGATACAAGCCCCCACTTGCATATTATGTAGATATAATTCATGGATATGATAATATATCACAAATAAGATTCTCCTGTTTTATATTATGTAGGCATAGGTCATGGCTTTGGTTATATGTGTTGCATATAAGATTCTCCTGTTGCATATTATGGAAAAAGATCAAGGTTAAGCTGATATGTTACATATCAGGCATATAAAAGGTATATGCTCTAAATGTATTACACTCTGATAAGTTCCCGCTGTTGCACACTGTATTAGTGATGTCTTACACTCTGATAAGTTCCCCCTGTTGCACACTGTATTAGGCATACAGCATGGCTATGCTGATATCTTACACCCTGATAAGTTCCCCCTGTTGCACACTGTATTAGACACATGACATAGCTATGCTGATATCTTACACTCTGATAGGTGCCCCCTGTTGCACACTGTATTAGGCATACAGCATGGCTATGCTGATATCTTACACTCTGATAAGTTCCCCCTGTTGCACACTGTATTAGGCATACAGCATGGCTATGCTGATATCTTACACTCTGATAAGTTCCCCCTGTTGCACACTGTATTAGGCATACAGCATGGCTATGCTGATATCTTACACTCTGATAAGTTCCCCCTGTTGCACACTGTATTAGGCATACAGCATGGCTATGCTGATATCTTACAGTCTGATAAGTTCCCCCTGTTGCACACTGTATTAGGCATACAGCATGGCTATGCTGATATCTTACACTCTGATAAGTTCCCCCTGTTGCACACTGTATTAGGCATACAGCATGGCTATGCTGATATCTTACACTGTGATAAGTTCCCCCTGTTGCACACTGTATTAGGCATACAACATGGCTATGCTGATATCTTACACTCTGATAAGTTCCCCCTGTTGCACACTGTATTAGGCATACAGTATGGCTATGCTGATATCTTACACTCTGATAAGTGCCCCCTGTTGCACACTGTATTAGGCATACAGCATGGCTATGCTGATATCTTACACTCTGATAAGTTCCCCCTGTTGCACACTGTATTAGGCATACAGCATGGCTATGCTGATATCTTACACTCTGATAAGTTCCCCCTGTTGCACACTGTATTAGGCATACAGCATGGCTATGCTGATATCTTACACTCTGATAAGTCCCCCCCGTTGCACACTGTATTAGGCATACAGCATGGCTATGCTGATATCTTACACTCTGATAAGTTCCCCCTGTTGCACACTGTATTAGGCATACAGCATGGCTATGCTGATATCTTACACTCTGATAAATTCCCCCTGTTGCACACTGTATAATACATACAGCATGGCTATGCTGATATCTTACACTGTGATAAGTGCCCCCTGTTGCACACTGTATTAGGCATACAGTATGGCTATGCTGATATCTTACACTGTGATAAGTTCCCCCTGTTGCACACTGTATTAGGCATACAGCATGGCTATGCTGATATCTTACACTCTGATAAGTTCCCCCTGTTGCACACTGTATTAGGCATACAGCATGGCTATGCTGATATCTTACACTGTGATAAGTTCCCCCTGTTGCACACTGTATTAGGCATACAGCATGGCTATGCTGATATCTTACACTCTGATAAGTTCCCCCTGTTGCACACTGTATTAGGCATACAGCATGGCTATGCTGATATCTTACACTCTGATAAGTTCCCCCTGTTGCACACTGTATTAGGCATACAGCATGGCTATGCTGATATCTTACACTCTGATAAGTTCCCCCTGTTGCACACTGTATTAGGCATACAGTATGGCTATGCTGATATCTTACACTGTGATAAGTTCCCCCTGTTGCACACTGTATTAGGCATACAGCATGGCTATGCTAATATCTTACACTGTGATAAGTTCCCCCTGTTGCACACTGTATTAGGCATACAGCATGGCTATGCTGATATCTTACACTGTGATAAGTCCCCCCTGTTGCACACTGTATTAGGCATACAGCATGGCTATGCTGATATCTTACACTCTGATAAGTTGCCCCTGTTGCACACTGTATAAGTGATATAGCATGGCTATGCTGATATCTTACACTCTGATAAGTTCCCCTTGTTGCACACTGTATTAGGCATACAGCATGGCTATGCTGATATCTTACACTGTGATAAGTTCCCCCTGTTGCACACTGTATTAGGCATACAGCATGGCTATGCTGATATCTTACACTGTGATAAGTTCCCCCTGTTGCACACTGTATTAGGCATACAGCATGGCTATGCTGATATCTTACACTGTGATAAGTTCCCCCTGTTGCACACTGTATTAGGCATACAGTATGGCTATGCTGATATCTTACACTCTGATAAGTTCCCCCTGTTGCACACTGTATTAGGCATACAGCATGGCTATGCTGATATCTTACACTGTGATAAGTTCCCCCTGTTGCACACTGTATTAGGCATACAGCATGGCTATGCTGATATCTTACACTGTGATAAGTTCCCCCTGTTGCACACTGTATTAGGCATACAGCATGGCTATGCTGATATCTTACACTGTGATAAGTTCCCCCTGTTGCACACTGTATTAGGCATACAGCATGGCTATGCTGATATCTTACACTCTGATAAGTCCCCCCTGTTGCACACTGTATTAGGCATACAGCATGGCTATGCTGATATCTTACACTCTGATAAGTTGCCCCTGTTGCACACTGTATTAGTGATATAGCATGGCTATGCTGATATCTTACACTCTGATAAGTTCCCCTTGTTGCACACTGTATTAGGCATACAGCATGGCTATGCTGATATCTTACACTGTGATAAGTTCCCCCTGTTGCACACTGTATTAGTGATATAGCATGGCTATGCTGATATCTTACACTCTGATAAGTTCCCCTTGTTGCACACTGTATTAGGCATACAGCATGGCTATGCTGATATCTTACACTCTGATAAGTTCCCCCTGTTGCGCACTGTATTAGGCATACAGCATGGCTATGCTGATATCTTACACTGTGATAAGTGCCCCCTGTTGCACACTGTATTAGGCATACAGCATGGCTATGCTGATATCTTACACTCTGATAAGTTCCCCCTGTTGCACACTGTATTAGGCATACAGCATGGCTATGCTGATATCTTACACTGTGATAAGTGCCCCCTGTTGCACACTGTATTAGGCATACAGCATGGCTATGCTGATATCTTACACTCTGATAAGTTGCCCCTGTTGCACACTGTATTAGTGATATAGCATGGCTATGCTGATATCTTACACTCTGATAAGTTCCCCTTGTTGCACACTGTATTAGGCATACAGCATGGCTATGCTGATATCTTACACTGTGATAAGTTCCCCCTGTTGCACACTGTATTAGTGATATAGCATGGCTATGCTGATATCTTACACTGTGATAAGTGCCCCTTGTTGCACACTGTATTAGGCATACAGCATGGCTATGCTGATATCTTACACTCTGATAAGTTGCCCCTGTTGCGCACTGTATTAGGCATACAGCATGGCTATGCTGATATCTTACACTGTGATAAGTGCCCCCTGTTGCACACTGTATTAGGCATACAGCATGGCTATGCTGATATCTTACACTGTGATAAGTTCCCCCTGTTGCACACTGTATTAGGCATACAGCATGGCTATGCTGATATCTTACACTCTGATAAGTTCCCCCTGTTGCACACTGTATTAGGCATACAGCATGGCTATGCTGATATCTTACACTGTGATAAGTTCCCCCTGTTGCACACTGTATTAGGCATACAGCATGGCTATGCTGATATCTTACACTCTGATAAGTTCCCCCTGTTGCACACTGTATTAGGCATACAGCATGGCTATGCTGATATCTTACACTCTGATAAGTTCCCCCTGTTGCACACTGTATTAGGCATACAGCATGGCTATGCTGATATCTTACACTGTGATAAGTTCCCCCTGTTGCACACTGTATTAGGCATACAGCATGGCTATGCTGATATCTTACACTCTGATAAGTTGCCCCTGTTGCACACTGTATTAGGCATACAGCATGGCTATGCTGATATCTTACACTGTGATAAGTTCCCCCTGTTGCACACTGTATTAGGCATACAGCATGGCTATGCTGATATCTTACACTGTGATAAGTTCCCCCTGTTGCACACTGTATTAGGCATACAGCATGGCTATGCTGATATCTTACACTCTGATAAGTTCCCCCTGTTGCACACTGTTTTAGTGATATAGCATGGCTATGCTGATATCTTACACTGTGATAAGTTCCCCCTGTTGCACACTGTATTAGGCATACAGCATGGCTATGTTGATATCTTACACTGTGATAAGTTCCCCCTGTTGCACACTGTATTAGGCATACAGCATGGCTATGCTGATATCTTACACTCTGATAAGTTGCACACCATATTAGGCATATCTTACAAAAAGAGACATCATTTGTATATTATATAGTCAGATAAGTCCTTGTCATAGCTTTGTTGATATATTACAGATATGTTGCAGATATCAGAGTTTTCACACTATCAATCCTAAAAATCTTATACCTGTTGAAAGGTGAATCATTCACCACAATGAGAGCGTCAACATTCCCAATGCAAACTAAATGTGACAACAAGAAATACATCACCAACAACACATTTTCAAATGTAAAACAATGCAAAACCCTAAATTCTCCTTGACTTTATTTTGTGATCTGTCAAATAAAGTCAGTTAATCATTTTCTACAGGCTTCTGGTACATCATACGATGCATACCTGGTGAGGATATAGCATATATTACCCTAATATTTCAAGCAACAGAATTAACTTGCAGGGTCGGGAGAGCTCTGAACCAATCTGGGCAGTAATCGCAGCATATCTGGATGGTATGATGTCATACCATTGTTCTGAACCAATTCTGAACCAGTCTGGGTGATTCTGTCATAACAAGTTATTTAACATCTCACAAAAGGCATCAAAATCGTATCAAAATCATTACAAAATTTAATTTTTTTTGTTACAGTTGAGTGTATTCCAGTGTGGTAAATATGATGGTGTAAATTTTTAAGTAAATCTTTAATGTTTTTAATTAATATTTGTGCCCCCAAGTTGGGAATTGGGGCACATTCCGGTGTTAAAAATATACAAAAATCTCATTAAAAATCAGTTGCAGGTGATCATATACTTATATATGTAACTGATGAACTGCTGTCACATGCCTTACAGGTAACTTATTATTCTTGTATTCAGCACAAAGAAAACAAGCCAACAAATGCTTTGCTACAACAGTGACATCTGTGGGATAATGGGATTGGATGCGTCAAGCTGTGGTGGTGCTTTGTAGTCATCTGGTGATAGGAATCATGTTGCTTAAATTGAAAAATCAAAGATTTTGCATTTGTTATTTTGCAGTAAAAAAATTTGTCCATGTTTAAAAAAAAAATACATTTTGTGGGCCAGTGATTTAGCTCTACCATAGCTAGTGTTATAATGATTTGCAGTGGTTTGCAGGTTGGAAGCACAGCAGGGGAAATTGAGCAGCTTCTGGAGAGGAGTAGATTAGATCTTAATCACTAACAACTGTTTTTATTTTCAAAAGTTGATAAAACTATGCAGCATTCACAATGAAAAGGGTGGCACGCAGCTTATTTAATGATCATAAACAACCTAACAAAATGATTATATTTTTAAGAAGATGATCGTCAATAATTTAAAACATTAAACTTGATACTGGCGTGGTCATTTATTTTAAAGGGGATTATTTTGGCTGTAGTTATATATGCTATGTATATATGCTACGTGCAACTTGCTGTTGTTTATTTTACAGGAATATGATTTGGTCAGTTTTTGAATATGTTATATGCATTTAAGGTCTATAATCCACAATGAAAAACTGGGACAGATTTATGTTTTTATGGCCTAAATGTGTTCAAAGTAATGATATTTGTTAATTTAGCACAGAAAAGGTAAACTTAACCAGCTAGTCTTTAATTTTTATTATTTAAATTGAACCCGTTTTTGCACCTGGCGACTTATATCAAGTATTTATATTTTCTTTATTTAATGCCATCCAAAGAATAATCAAGCTTTTATAGGACATTTTAGATATAATCATGGCATAAAATATGAATTATCACTAAAAGAGTTGGGTATTTAAAAATCTCATGCAAACGAGTTTGTCCGCCACGTGTGCCCCAGAGCCGAAGGCAGTTACGTAAATATACGAGACCACCCGAAGTTCTCTCCAGATGCTTCAAACTGATTGTGGATTATAGACCTTAAATAGTGTATAATTTACCATGGTAGCACGGTATGATATGTTTGTAAATTAACTAAGCTGACTAACATCACTTCTGCAGTGAGGGGAAATTTTCTGTCATTTTCTGTCAACTTTTATCTTTGAAACCACTGAGTAGTCTGAGCTATTCATAGATGAGCTCTTGTATTTTCAGTGGACAAATTCTGTCCATTGCTCAAATTGTTGTCTGCTCAAGTCAAAGGATTTTCAACTTGTCAGATATTCAAAGATAGGGTGGAGTATTGTCAGGAGATGAATTCTATCGGTGAATTGTTTTGCACATGCCTATACACCTCGAACATCCATTACTTCATTCTACTCATTTAAATATAACCTCAGTTTAAAACTTCTGAAATAAAACATTGTGGGATGATGGAGTCAGCCACAATATTGGGTACATTTTACACATTCTCGACTTGCAAAGCTGGAATCATTTCCAGAAAATGTTCACAAACATTCCAAAAAAGCAATCATCAGCATAGCCCCAAGGCCAATGGCATATGTAATTATGTATTATTTATATTTGACAGTTGATGTTATGTGCAATTTACTGTTTTTTAATTTACTGGGGTATGATTTAACCTGCTTTTGTTTATTACATCCCACCAGAAGGTGTGACATGTTCATTTTATATTTCATCTTGTTGTTATCATGAAGACATTCTTATTTGCAACTATGTTAATCTTTACAATTTTCTTCAAATTTTATTTGCACCATATATCTTTACAATCAAAATTAAACATTATTTACTGTATTCCATGCAGCCCAGAGATTTGTTTAGTAATAATTTAAACGAGGTGCATTATTAAACAACTGAGATATTCCTCCTGAAAAAAATGTCCATACAACATCATATCACTATTTCAAAATTCCCATGCATTCTCCTCCGCTTCATGTTCTTCACTACTTACGGTTTCCGTAGTGACAGCAACATCTAGCACAGGGTGGTTTACCTTAGCTAAATGCAAATTTTGTGATATGTGCATGGGAGAATATTTGCAGAATTTAGATCTCTTCACATCCCTACAACACGTCTTTTGCACCTCAGGATCAACAGAGAATGGGACATTGTGTAATCTCTTTAATGCTGTTTAATCTCACTTGTAATTTATTGTTTTTATATATGGTCAAATGTTTTCCATGGTATAGGCATAGACAAAAAATAGATATTTATACTTTCTCTATGGTATAAGTAATATATTGGCAGGTTGTGTATTTTACAGGGTATAAAATGACCTATTCTTGAAAAATGGTATGTACAATTAATTTTATCTTTGGTATATTTTAAAAGAATATATAACATATTGAGGTATGTTATGTTACAGGGGTAGGCTATGGCCTTCTATTCAGCCCGACAATGGTGGTGATTGGTACCTACTTCAACAAGCGGCGATCACTGGCTAACGGACTGAGCATGGCAGGAGGGAGCATGGGGCAGCTGGTCATTCCTCAGCTCATACGCAGTCTTACTGACGTCTTCACCTTCAAGGGAGCTCTGCTCATATACTCAGGGCTCATACTACACACTGTCGTTGGTGGATCCCTCTTTCGTCCATTCTCTTTTTATAACAGAACTAAGAAAACTACTTCTGACATTAAAAATGCTGATAATAGGATAACCCTTGATGATCTTGAGGGAGAAAAAAAGACTGAAAACAAATGTGAGGAGTGTGAATGCCAGCCTAAAAGTAACAAACAAGATGTGACTACACCAGTGAGACATGAGAATATTGAGCTGAGTGCTAATGGAGCAAATCACATAGAAACGTCAAGACTGTACCGCCGCATGTCAGGATGTGAATGCCAGTGTCACATGTCAGAGCTGGATACATCCAAACATCTATTCTCCAGCACAGGATCTCTCTACTTTTTACCAATGCAACATCAACCAATTGCTAACCAACCCCAACCTGACATGCATAGAGAACCTCTCTGGTCGGCGATCAAGGCGTCTTTCTGTTGCTGTTGTGACCCACATAACACGGCTAAGCCTCTCTTGGAGTGGGACATGTTTTACAACTACCTGTTCATCTTGTATACCTTCAGTCTGTGTGTTGGTAACGTGGGTTATGTTAATACATTTCTCTTTATTCCACCTTTCATGGCTGACCTCGACATCAGCAAACAGCATGCTGCCCTTCTTCTCTCCATAGGTGGCGTTAGTGATCTGGTCGGACGCATTCTTGGCGGATGGTTTGCAGACCTCGGTCTCATTAAACGTCACAATATCATGGGTCTGAGTATCGCTGTCGCCAGTGTCTCAGCCCTGATTTGCCCCCTCTTTCCTGTCTTTCCGTCCATGGTGATCTTGGTCCTTGTCATGGGTTTCTTTGGGGGCTTCTATATCGCCCTGATGGCAGTCGTGCTCGTGGACTTTGTTGGCATTGAGAAGATGCCCAAGGCTTTTGGCATGACCATCATGTTCATGGGCATCACTAATATGGGAACTCCCTCCTTGCTTGGTAAGTTGATTTTGTCATTCAGCAGTATTACATTTTACATATGAATCAGTATGCTTAACATTCCAAGACCATGTCTGAAACTTTGTTGAACAGAATAATATTCTGAGGTATATTATTTGGAGATATGATTTGCATATGTAACCAATAACACAGAGGTAAAGATGACAATAAGCAAATATGTACAGTTTATTAGTTTCCAATAATGAGTGTGTTGTTGTTGACTTTGCAGGGCACATTCGTGACTCGCAGGGCAGTTTCAAGTTGGTATTCATCATCAATGCAATTCTTATGGCTGTGTGTGCCATTTGCTTTTTGTGTGAACCTATTGCCCGTAAAATGGAACATCGCAGATTATACAACCGGTCGCCAGGGACATCTTCTGCTTGATGCTCAATATGAGTTACTCCTTCATCAGATCTTTTAAGGCATCTGCAACCCACCTAGCAAATAGAAAAAAGCTGCATGCATCTAATCCATTAAAAAGATGGAAAAATGATTAATTTAGAAACATTTTTAGTTTTAGGAGCTTTCCCTCCCCTCTCCAACAAATCATTGGCACATGCATGAGCACAGCGAGTGTTTGCCCTCATCTTAAAAAATCATATCTTCTGCTGGGCCCGATTTTTCCATTATACTTTAATATGAAGTACATGCTCAGATCCTAAATTCATGCTCAGATTTAAAGTTTTGCTCAGATTCTGAGCATATACTCAGATCCGATTTCTCCATCATGCTTGGAAGACTCAGATTTGACGTTTTTGCTCAGATTTGAAGTTCATGCTCACGTTTTGAGTATTTGCTCAGATCCAAAATTTTTCGATTTTCCAATGTGCTCAGACATTTTTCTTGCTCAGATTCAGAGTTTTCATGCTCAGATTCTGAGACAGCTCAGAGGCTGGCTCCAAGCTGAAATCAATGTGCCAATGTATGGTTTTTACGAAATATTGAAAAATTTATGTTAAATTAAAGGATTAGATAAAGTTTAATTGAATAGAATCACATGCAGATACATTCCCAGTAACTGGAAAAGTTGTCACGTTACATAACGTGATCCCCCATTCTGAGCCTGTTATCCCCAATTTTGGGCCTCAGTATTTTCTCATTTGAATACGACTCGAGTACATTGTGCATACTTCAAGTCTGAGCAAATACTTCGTAAAGTAAGCACAGCTGAGATTCTGAGCATGATGAAAAAAATAAAAAATACTTCACTTTTGGAAGCAAACTTCCTATATGTGTATGATTGGGGCCTACTTTGAAATACATAAGTAAAATTTGTATGTCAGGTTATCTTATTTCAGGTTAATTCACAGGAATAGGGGTAACAGATATGAATCTCAAGGTACAGAATGAACCTGGTTTGAATCTTGCAGGTGCAGGATAAACCTGGTGTAAATCGTACATGTGCAGGATGAACCTGGTGTAAATCTTTCAGGTGCAGGATAAACCTGGTGTAAATCTTACAGGTGCAGGGTGAACCTGGTTTGAATCATAAAGGTACACAATAAACCTGGTTTGAATCTTGCAGGTACAGGATGAAACTGGTTTGAATATTGCAGATATAGAATGAACCTGGTTTGAATCTTACAGGTGCATATCAGCAAAAATGTAAAAATACATGAGGGTCATTGAAGTACCGGTAAATCTTAATATATTTTAAAAAAATGAAAATTAATGTGATATGAATCATTTGTCAAAAACTAAATTTTGAGTCATTAGCAACACTATTTATATTTTTTTAGACACAAGGTGGCAGCACATTTACATGTGTTTATTGGTGATTTATTTTGGCCACATTAATGGTTACAGAGAAATTTATTATGTGTAACATTTATACGAGCCAATTTCCTGAAAATTGGCTATGGAAATCTGATGAGAGCTAGCCCTAGTATTCAAATACTGTGTTAAAGTTTTCAGAATTCATGATCAGCTGCCATGTTTGACGGGAAGATAATTTATCACACAGCCTTGTAGATGTTGCAGGTAGGCCTTTTTAGATGAGGCTTATAACATGAAAAATTGGTTTTATTTTTAAAAAAAGGAAAAAAATATTGAAAATAATATATATTTTTATGAAAAAATAGTATTAACCAAATTAAATTAAATTTACAAGTATCAAAATTCAGTTTTCTATCACAACCAGGAAAATAATCCATATCATTTCATTTATCATTGGTGTTGAAATAGTAGTTTATCAGTGGGGATAACTTTCATATGGAGAAACATTCTCAGACATTTTCAAGTTATCAGAGAATTCAAATGCTAGGTATTGGCACACATAAGCCAAATGATTACCGGTAATCAGGAACCTAGGTTCTTATGCATATGGGTTAACTGGTAAAATAATTACCAAAAAAGAAGGCATTTTGCAAACAAGTGCTTGATTAAAGAAGTCACAACTGTATTTATATGTGATATTGTGACAAATATAGTCTCATTAATTGTTGTCATTAATTTATCTATATTAAGTATTAGAATATTGTTATTGATTCTATAAACATTGTATACATTTTTTTTTTCATGTATAAGTATCATTACACATGATCTGCAATTTAGGTACCGGTACTCCTGAACCAAAGAAACAGAAAAATGGAGAATTTTGCCAAAATAAAGTGTACTTTTACTACAAGGTAAACTTAAGTTTATATTATATTATTGTAAATAATAATCCATGAGGTACAGTTACCGACCACAGACTTCATCATTTAGCAACAAAAACTTTGATGTTTAATGGTGTATAGGGGATCTTCTATTGACTGGTGACAATGTGACTTTAAACATATTCTACTGAGATTTACCTTTCTTTGCATTATGATGGGTACAATCAAACGTTTTTGTCCAGGATATTTCCCAACATGTATTAATTTCAAAGTGTGTGTGAAATCTTTGAAGCAACTTGTATTTTGCCTCGCTAGAGAAAAATATGGTTATTTAGTTTTGATTCAACATTATACCTGATTTATCTCCTTGCTCTTAATTCTGAATGTAATTTATATGTCATCTTCATATGTCTAAAATCTCAAATTATATGCCAAAAAATATATATAAATATCTGTAACAATGGTGTTAACTATGGAGAGAAATCCTAAGAATTTCATCAGAATAAAACATTGGCAGTTAGATAATCATGCTATTACAGAATGTTGTTATGGTTTCTTTTGAAATTAAAGTTGGGTATTATATTTTCAAGACCGGCCCCACTAGCACAGTTGGTAGAGTGTAGGATCTGGGCCTTTCTTGGTTACCGGTATATAAGTGGAGGACGGGAGGTGGTGGGTTCGACTCCCACTACCAGCATTGTTACTTACACACTGGTGAAAAGGCTCGAAAGTCTACCTCATATGGCCGCAGTTGCTGAAAGGGTCGTAAAAACACCAATTCAATTCATTATATTTCCATTCTGGTAGTGCAGACAATCATAACACAACCAAATCAGAAAGTTATGATAACCAAGTTAGACATATAAGGTAAAAAAGTCATTATTCCACTGTTAATACTGAAAAGTTTTGTAATTTGTGTTGTCCAATGAGGGTTTATTGAATATATAATGAATATATATAAAAAAAATATATATAATGCCAAAATAGGAAATTTTGATGGATGCAAGTGCTATTAACAGGGATTGTCCTGAATATAAGTGCTATTAACAGGGATTGTCCTGAATATAAGTGCTATGAAAAGGCACTGTCTGGAATAAGTGCTATGTAAATTTTATTATTATTATTAAATCCAACTGTAAGACTGTCATTAGCTAGTACCGGTACTTGGTTTTTACTTCTGTATTCACTAGTCAATAAGAGGGTGGTGAAGTGGGATTATCAGCTTTATTTGGTAGGGTATGGCAAGTTCTATTGCAGAAATTACAGGTAAGTCAAATAATTACTGCAAGACTGGCATTAAAAAAAAAACAAAAAAAAAACTTTTGTACATGTAAACATATTGTAAAATGAAATATTTAATAAAATCTTTTCAAACTTAATGAGCGTTATTTCTTACAGTGAACTTGTGAATGAGTTCTCATTCTGTTCAATATTCGACATATTTGACTCGTGTGCAATGCAATTTGACTCGCATATAATGCAAGAGAAGTATGTGATTTTATTCCCTTTTTGAATAGGGTTAGATTCATTGGTATGGACATACACTGGTCAGTCAACAATGTGCAGTTTTAAATGTAGATTTGACATTGTTTGGGCGTCCCACAAGCAAGTGGCCTGTGGTATTCGCCTCATATTGTAATATTCTCTTTTTTTGAGAGAGTTCCCTCCCTGAAATTACTTTCGAATTCCTCATTATTTGGTAGCTTCTTCAGTGACTAATCAAAATGCATGTTACATATTGAGTTTGGCCCCAACCTGTTGTCATTGGCTAATATTTGTTATGTCATTCAAAATGGTAGCCTCCCCGACAAGTCAGTGAGCTCTGTTAGATTGTTTTTAATCATAGCAAAATGGAAAAGATTCCAAGCTTCATGGAAAAAAGATAAAATTAATTCCCTGAAAATACATCTTCACTGCTTATAGCTTGGGATTCTGACCAGTAGTTTCAGAGAAGATCAAAGTTGACAGACTCAATGACAGAAATACCCCCTCCCCCCACCCCATCACTGTGTAGTCAGCAGAGCTAAAAAGCAATGATCAGCATAGCTCTAAGCCCATTGGCATATGTTTTATTAAGCAGTTTATGATGATTATATTGTAATACAGCTATTCGGAGCCTCGTTGCTTGCCCCTGTTATCTCAGTCATGACAATAGATTATATGATGTGATGAATTATGGTAATGAACTCCTGGTAAAGCATCATAATGTCATGCAAGTGTAGAGTACATCAAAGACGTGACAGTTAATGTTCGCAAGCATGGGCACCGCATTCTACTCTTGTGACCCTTTTATTGCAGGCAGTGGCACTGTCCATGTGATGTATGCAGACTGTTTATGGGGCTTTGATGTACAGTGTGTTGACAGCACTAAGTACTCTCCACTGATAACGTTGCATACTTTCACTACTGTCTCTTGGGCCAGCAAATGTACATGTGGTATATAAATTTATGGACAACATATCACCACTTAAGTCAGAAAAACTGACAATACTCAACATCCATTTTGACCCCTATCCTTGACCAGAATTTTTTTTTAAATGAAATAATACAGTGCTGTTAAAAACGATGGTGTTTAAGCACTTATTGAGGATTTTTATTGATGATTTAACTCAGAGAGCGACAAGATGAACTACTATTTGACTTAGGTATGCCTCTGGTAGACAGTGGCAGGAAATTTTTTATTGGCACCAAAATTAGACTGCCATGTGCTCACACACACACACACACACACACACACACACACACACACACACTGATATCCTTTAATTATGCAAAGTGTTAAATTTATGACAGGATTGTTTGGGCAAAGTATAATAGTCAAATTGATATGTGAAGTAAATGATTTTTGGCTGTGTAAAAACCCTGCTTGTCAATGCTGTTTTAAAGAAACATGATTACATTTCCCAATCTGCAACATCTTAGGGTCACAATCTAGGACAGTTGGCAAGAAGTAAAAAACACCAAGTATATATGTTTACTTTCATTCCTCTCATTTCAGAAAATATGACAACTGTGACAAATACAGAAAATAAAAACTAGGGCAGAGTGCATTCTTTTAATGTTATGCTTATCTGCCTGTGGCAGTGATGGATGGCTGTACATACTGGCCATGATTAATACATATAGCCTAGAACTCACGTCTGATACACTCACATCAATTCATTCATTTTATTTTTTTCAACTTCCTTTTTCAAAGGAATCAGTTTTGCATGTTAAGACATACCTATATCAATAGACTTGATTATAGGTATATACGGAAACTGTAATCTGATATCAGATTATTGAAGTGATAGGGCAAACTAAACCAATTCTCATTGCTTGAAGTATAAAATTTGAGATCCACCAGGTGTCTCTTGTGTCATGTACAGCATATACAATGCATGTTAGAATAGGTTTGCAGACATGACAGTTAATATGGTTACTCCCGTTCTGTTTGCTGTGAAGGGAATACATTAATAATTTTGCAAGTAATGCATGTTCAGAAAAAAAACTAATCAGTTTTCTTTCCTTGAGAAGAATAGAAAGACAGTTATGGGTGTAATAAACCTTTTGAATTATAATGTTTACATGTCCACAAAGTTCCCTCATGTGTAACAGGTTTTAACACACCAAGTGGCAGCATAGTCCATTTAAGCAGTCAGAATTGACAATCTCTGATATTTTTCGAAGCTGGGCTTAATAGATATTGGAAAATAAAAGTCATTGTAATCATTTTAACTCAGCTGTATGTAGCAGAAATGGTGATACAACAAACTACAAAGTGTAATTACATACGTAAGATGTACATAGCTGTATACTAGGAAAGAAACTAGAAACAGTTATTGAGGGGGTTATATTCCGATAAATGTTTTCTGAAATAAAAATGAACAACTTAAATGTATCAAGTTAAAATGATAGTCCATAAATAATTGTATAAGAAAAAAACATCAAAAACCATTTTTATGTTTACTAATAGGTTCTCAATAGTTAAAGGTCCTTACATATTGTAACTATAAAAAAATAGACTACAAAACTGTAATAAAAAAAAATCTTTGAAGAGATAACTCAATCAAAGAGGAAATGAGTTAACTCATAATGTTGTGCACACCATTATTAAGTTATTTAGGTCATGCATACACTAACTTAAAAAATTGACATCATTAGCATATGTTTTCATGTTTGCATGACATTTTCAGAAGGTTGAAGGTGTGTATCGTGACAATGGCTGCTTATTAAAAAGGCCCTGGTGATGGGCAGGTTCAGGCAGGGTTGTAACCCATAAATAGCCAAACTTTCAATAGAGCTGTTTCCCAATTAGTCTACATATGGGCTGTTAATGTAGCCTAATTGTAATGCGAGTCACAACCACGCTGGCATATGGGTAAGTGGTAGTAATATATTTTGTCAACATCACATTTACATTAAGTTGGTTCTTTCCCCTTATGATTCATAGCATTTGGAAGTGCCAGGTGTAATCAAAATATGACTTATTTCAGTTATTTGCCTTTGAATAAAGTGGGTTTACTTGAGCTGAGTGAAGAAGAGAGTTTTATTGGGAGGCTTTGATTGTTATATAGTGTATATTTGTAAGACAAGTACAGTGCCATAAATTAAGACAACAAATCTTCCTACTTTTAGACAAACATAAACCTAATAAAGGGCCTGAGACGAGTTTAAGTCGCCACACTGGTGTTGGAATGTCATAAAGCTGATGGATGCCCCTTGTGTTCGCGGGGCGGAGGTGTTTGCACGGCTCTCACATGGGTAACATCTCGGTGAGTGTACTGCATTGCATTGGTCACACACCCTGTCTTGTCACTCTATGAACCTGCCGACCACTCTCTGAACCTGCCGACTGGCTGCCTCAAATACTTCACTGTTGCACTCAGCTGTGATGTGCTTTAAATTTCAAAATTACTGAGATTTACAACACAGAAGTATATTATGCATGTCATGCTGCTGTGAATATCTGGATTAAAACCTCACAGTCCACTTATTCACCTGACATTTATCAATAAAACAAAATGTAAAAAAATCTGGTACTAAAATGTTCTACTGAGTACTTGAAGGCTGCAAATAGTAACTATTGTTATTAAATTGTTGAAAATATCATCCACTGATGTGAGCGAAAAAATGAAAAGAATTATTTTTATGAAATAGGGTTGCCACTGAGATTACTATCAGAAAGGAGGTATATATACTTTACACCCTCATAAGGAACATGTCAGGATTAAGGACGGCATAGATTGGGTGATGGTGATACAGAGGCAGGGCCACCCAGCACGCTTGTGTTATCAGTCCATACTGATATCACACACTCTCTCACCAGGCAGTGTTGTCATGGCAACCATGTCAATAACTAGACTGTCACAAGTCCGGGAGTCTACTTGGCGACCTTTGGGCCTGGAGTACACTTCACACAGTGACAGCAAAAGAAGGAAATAGTGGTAGATGGAGGGTGACAAGAAGTATTATAATGCCATGAAGTATAACTGGATGTCATTCGGAGATGAGACTAGAACTGACTAATATACTTTTAAGCACAGGTGCTTATACCTGAAATACAGTGAGTGGATTTTTTTGTGCATGCAAAGATGTACCTGTGATGCAGTGAGTGGATTTTAGTGCAATTGAAGATACACCTATGATACAGTGAGTGAATTGTAATACATGTTCATATTTATTTTATACACTTGTGACACAATTGTAGTAAATGTGAAGATACATGTGATATAGTTAATGAATTGTAGTGCAATTAGAGATATACATGTGATATGGGGAGTGAATGGTAGCATATGTGCATATACAGTCGTGATGTAGTGAATGAATTGCAGTGCAATATAAAAAAAACTTTAATATGAGTACAATATCATCACATGGCTTACACAATGCAATTATCAGTACATGTAATATTCTTCTGCTCAACTCATGTGATGAGCTGCACAATACAATACTTGTATGTGATCCCTTAATTATGATGGTAGCACAATTAAGCATACACTTGGAACATTGTGGTTGTGGCTCTCACTGGTTGAGTGTAATATGCACTGCAAGAGGGGCAGGATGTAATCAAACAGGGGGTTAGTTTAACTTAATATGTTTTACTGGACAGGTATTCTTACCTGATTAGCTTGAATCCAGTTCATTTTTTCACTGTCTGAGTAGAAGTCTGTATGCATCAAATGTCAAAAATATACAATTATCTTAAATTCAATTTATACATGTGTAGTTTTTCAAACTGCGCAAGTGTCTCAGAAAAACTGGAATAAATGAGGTAAATATGAGTCCCAAATCAGACATAAAAATGAGATAAATTATGCTGCTGCGTTTTTAGAAGCTGATATCTTGATAATGAATTCGTTCCTAGTTCATTTATAGAAAGAGGTGTAGAAGTTGCAGCAGAGTCAGTGTAATGTGAGCAGAGATTTGGATGCCTCACTCCAAACAATACACCCAGCTCTGATAAGCCAATGTATCGGGTGTGACTCAAATATTGCCAGTCATGTACAACTTGACAAAGTCTTATATTTAGGTATTTGAAAGAACATTTACTTTTTGTATACATTTACTGTTTACTTCTTACGGACATTGCATAATTGACCCCGTAAATTGCACTTACTACATTTGCCAATCTCAATGTATTCTCAATGTTTTTTTCCTGACCTTGACCCTCTAAATATACCCTCCACTGTATTTCATTGTAAAGCATGAATAGTTTTGTTATTGACATTTAACCATACCATTCCCTATTTTTATCATGTCACAACCTCAAATTATAAACAATACGTCTTTTAAATTTCTATGCATCTCATTTATGATCCAGACAGGCTTCCCACTGACCTTGACATCTTCAGTGTCACGACCTTGGTATATGGCCATACATGTGCATCATATGTACATTCATGACACCACCTTGAAAGGGCTGTTTACACAGTTGTCAATATTTGACACCCATTTCTACCCCTGTGTTGACATGTAATTAGGATTAGGAAAGCATGGTTATGTATGAAATGTTGGATGATGTGATTGTTCCGTCTTGATTTTGTTTGCAGGCAAACATCAAGTGCAGTAATGTGCAGTATCAAATATTGCATAGACTGAATGAAGCTAACATTGCCGGAGACCCCAGTCTCCTTGGCATGCTGACATTGCGACCATGTTTGTTCTGAGGAGGCACCTTGTTTGCACATTCCATTGGAATGTTTGTGTAGATCTCAACTTGTGTTGCTAATGCAGAGTCTCTATAAAACAAAACATAGAGTTCCCCCAACAGAGATTGGGTTGCTAATGCTGAGTCTCTATAAAACAGAACATAGAGTCCCCCCAACAGAGATTGGGTTGCTAATGCTGAGTTTCTATAAAACAGAACATAGAGTACTCCCAACAGAGATTGGGTTGCTAATGCTGAGTCTCTATAAAACAAAACATAGAGTACTCCCAACAGAGATCGGGTTGCTAATGCTGAGTTTCTATAAAACAGAACATAGAGTACTCCCAACAGAGATTGGGTTGCTAATGCTGAGTCTCTATAAAACAAAACATAGAGTACTCCCAACAGAGATTGGGTTGCTAATGCTGAGTCTCTATAAAACAAAACATAGAGTACTCCCAACAGAGATTGGGTTGCTAATGATGAGTCTCTATAAAACAAAACATAGAGTACTCCCAACAGAGATTGGGTTGCTAATGATGAGTCTCTATAAAACAAAACATAAAGTTCCCCAAACTGAGATTGAGTTAATTGTCTCTGATATATCTGCATCTAAAGAGAACTCAATTCTGTGTAACATGACACTCACAGATTTTTTGTCTGTCCAATGTTCAGATTTGGTCACAAAGATAAAAGACTAACTGTTTGACTCAACTTTGCTCCGCCTCCTTCTTGGTATGTTTAATGGCTCTCTGGGCATGACAAACTTTCTAAAGGGATGGGAACAGTCACTGCAACTATTTAATTTAGGGTTATGTTTTTGGCATGGAAATGATTTCAGCCATGAATGTGTGCCACGGTCCAACTTTTCACCCTCTGTTCACCCAATATTGTATTAAGTCTTGACATTACTGATGACATTGAGACCTTTCAAGTCTGGAATCGGTGACCATTAACCCAGTATAATCAATGAGATCATTGTTTAAATTGATTGCATTATAAAATAAAAAATGTTCACAGTATTAAAATTCATGCAATGAAATCATTTTAAATTACAATTCATGTATTCAAAGTGGCAGTTTTCAGGGTTATTTTTTATTGTTACTATCCCTTATGAACCTTTATGCTGTGAGTGTCCATGTAGGGACTGGAATGGTGTTCAAAATTGTACCATTTTGCACACTTCTCAATCCTTATTTATGTGTCCCACTAGCTGTCTTTCCAAGTCAGTAAAGCAAGCTTTTTAGTCAAAGGAACCAAGGTGTCAGTTGCAGGGACAGTCTGCCCAGTGCCTATATTTCTTAGCAAAGCTGTCTGCTGTCCCACAACTTGTCCACATTGTGGCTTATCACACCCATAATAGGCCTTACCAAATTACTTTCAATATGCACTTGACACGCCTGACTAATCAGAGCACAGTTGCCTGTATCCTATCGCTATGTCAGTCGCTGAAACTCACCCAAGGGTTATTTGGGCATCAGCACAAAATATAGGAACACCTGACAAAAAGTCTGCAGGTAAAGGTAAAATTGGGTTCATGAATATTAGGCCTTTTAGAAATGGAATGAGGTAGGATACACCACTAATCAACACAACAAGTTTGGTGCAACACATAGCTATGACAGGCCCCCATAGCATTTGCCATGGAGGCCAAGATGGGTGGGTTTGGTAAATGGTTTTGGCTCACCATCCCACCCATAACTGAGCGTGTTAACAATATAACATGATTAGTCCATGCTTATTAGTATTTACCGATTAATACATCATATTTAATGATAGATGTATCATGTATTGGCTGATGCATCAGTCAAAACATGGTATATAACGCATGCCACCTGTTATTGACTGATGCCACCTGTTATAATGTTAGGTGATAATGTTAGGTGAGATGGATTGAGATGGTGTATGGAATTATATGATTTATAGGAAATAAATCAAGTGTGTGCAAGTGTATCCTGTGTATGACTCCTATGTAAATGTTAGATATTGTGACAGGCATTAATTATATTGCATCAGCACAGATATTTTGAGTTCTTGTCTGTGATTCACAGTGACAACCATTATTTTTCAATGGACATATTTTTAAATATGATTTTCATATCTTCTGTATATGTCAATCAAAATGGGTAGAAATAGGTTAATGGGATATATCATGTAGATCTGATGCCTTGACCAAATTGGAACTTACAAGCAAGATCAATGATTGTTCAATATTTCAGTCATATCTCTTTGATCATTTTTTATATTTCTTTACTATGAATTGATATAATAATCATTGATTTTGTATTTATTTTCAAGAAATGTGGAATAACAATGCAGCATTTGACAGATGAATACTAGTGTGTATTAATCTACAAGACAACCATGACAATGTCACCAGATGGCGCCCCAATCGATCGAGGATGGGCCTGGATGTGTGTCCTGGGTAAGTCATTTTTAGTGCCAGTCCATGCTGGAGTAAATTACGCTAGATCGAATCAGAATGACCTTGATGGATATGAACATATTGGGCACTATTAGGTGCAGTGAGCAGTGCCAGGCAGACAGTGTGCAATATACTCATAGGGCGGATACAACAGGTACAACAGGTACAATTGATGTATGCCTAATTGTCAAGGAGGCTGCCATTTTTAATTACATTATAAATATTAGCCATTAAGAATCAAGATAAGTTCAATATGTAACAGGCATTTTGATTGGTCAAATTTATTATCTCCTTAAGTTTGCTCAGGGAGAGGATTTAAATAATCATGTCTATTCCCGAAAATATTCACAAACATTACAAAAAGCAATGATCAGCATAGCTCAAAGGCAATTAGCCTTGTTTGAGAGACCTAATCAGGTCACCGGCCAGTCTGGGAGATTAACAATTTCCACTCTATTCTAATTGTGCCCAAATACTTGTGAATGATTTTGTGCAATGTACATGATACATATAAACCTATTCCTGCCCGTGGCTGAATGTTGGTTGAATATGTGGCAGATTTTAAGAACATGTTATATTTTTAATGTTTTTTATAGCTTGAATCAAGTAATATGAAGAATACCTTTGATTCAGATGGCAATGTTGTCTTATATTCAGGGGGAGGTACAGGCCTATTCTTCATGGTGGGAGGTATACGATCTCTTGGCATTCTCTTGTTAGAGATCATCATCAGATTTGACACCACATCAGCCATCGGTTCTTTGATGATGGGGGTCATCGCTGCCATCATGTCTATCTCTGGTAAGATTTCAAGTTATTAATTTAGCAACTGAGCATTAAGAAAAACTCTACAAGAGCTTATGGTAATCATGTTATGCAGGCTTACTTATTGAAAGATAAATTCATTCTTAATAACTGCTACCAGTGCTTCTTTCATGCTGGTTAAATTGGCTTCAAAGTCTACCTGATTTGGCCATTATTTCTAAAAAGATCACCATTTCACATTATTTATGTACTTCCATATCAGTTCACTGACTCTTCATGCCTTCCATTGATAACGATCAACAGTCAGGACGGGGGCCTTAATAACAGTGTCAGCGATGCTTGCTCCGTGCATGGTTCACTGTCCCATCAGTCAGGACGGGGGCCCTAATACCAGTGTCAGCGATGCTTGCTCCATGCATGGTTCACTGTCCCATCAGTCAGGACGGGGGCCCTAATAACAGTGTCGGCGATGCTTGCTCCATGCATGGTTCACTGTCCCATCAGTCAAGATGGGGGGCCTAATAATTTAGTTAATGCTAAATATCTCCCTGATCAAAACTAAGGGCCTTTATACATGTATCATGTCTGTATTATCTCTTCCTTCATGAGATTATTTCCAACTTTAATAATCATTTGTGTTCCACTTTCCACACTGTTCTCATCAATACTGATACTTTTTTCTTTGCAGCTCCCATAGCTAATTACCTGGGTGCCAGGTACTCGTACCGTATTGTGGTGATGGTTGGAGGCTCCATGGCAGCATTTGGTGCCTTCCTCACAGCTTTTGCTACCAACACTTATTACATTATCACTCTCTTTGGCATATTTACTGGTTAGTATTTTGTTAATGTAAACTTTATGGTCTAATTTCATAATGAATTTCCTTTACTGTTTTATTGCATTAGCAACACTTGGAAGGTCCATACAGGACTCATGCATGAGGAGTCAAGAAATTTCCTAAAATTGGATGCAAAATTCCTTGAAACTAACATATTAAGTACTGGTAATACATAATAAGAAAATGCGCAGAATTTAAAAAAAAATTAATTTAATAAAAAATGTAACTCGAAAGACTTGACAGTACAAAGTTTACATTGAGTAATGTCTTCTTGGTATATTTCAGGTATTGGGTATGCGTGCATGTTTGGTCCAGTCATGGTGGTGATAGGGCAGTATTTCTGTAAGCGGCGGTCCATTGCTAATGGCCTGGCATCATCTTGTGGGAGCCTAGGGCAGCTGGTGATTCCCCTCCTTATTCGCACCCTGCTTGATGCCTATGGCTTCATGGGGGGCATGCTGATCTACGGCGCCTTCTGTCTTCATATCCTACCTGCGGGGGCCCTGCTCAGGCCACTGGCATTCTGGGACAAACGTCCCAAACCTAAGCCAAAGGTCACGGAGAGCAATGGCAAACTTCCCACATCCGTGCACAGACAGCCAGGTCGCAAAGTGAGCATCTGTTTGCCTGATGGCCATCAAGCTGTGGGTAACGGAGATATAGACAGTGGAGATGAGGATAGACTAGTTCACGCCCATGAAATCAGGCGTCGACCCTCCATAGTAAGCGGAGGCAGTGCCTCGAGTAAGACATTAAAGCGTGGCTCCACCTATATGAGTACCAGCTCACTGGCCATACAACCTCACCAAGATGCCCCAGGCACCCCGCAGCCTAAGGATCAGGGCACCTCTGGTCAGACTTGTACACAGACATGTAGTGCTACTATGTGTTGCTGCTGCGTGGACACTACTCAAATAACTCCCTTCATAGAGTGGTCCTTGTTCAGGAATTATCTTTTCATCATCTACATCATAGGCATCTGCCTTGGCAATACTGGCTATATTAATGCCATGCTGTTCTTGCCTCCCTATGCTGATGAGCTGAATGTGCCTAAGAGCACGGCAGCTTTGCTCATCTCGTGCGTCGGAGTGGCTGACCTTGTGGGTCGTATCTTCGGCGGCTGGTTTGCTGACCTGGGCCTGATGAAGCGGTCCAAGTTGATGGCCATCTCATTAAGTGTGACCGGATTAGTGGCAGTGATCATCACCTTCTTCCCCTGCTTCCAGTCCCTGGTGGTGGTCAGCATCGTCCTTGGCCTCATAGGTGGCTTCTATGTGTCCCTGCAGGCGGTCATCCTCGTGGACTTCCTTGGAATAGAAAAACTGTCATCCTCATTTGGGT
Source organism: Amphiduros pacificus (assembly GCA_949316495.1). Taxonomy (NCBI): domain Eukaryota; kingdom Metazoa; phylum Annelida; class Polychaeta; order Phyllodocida; family Hesionidae; genus Amphiduros; species Amphiduros pacificus. Next base: position 37,064,589 of record OX439003.1, read on the forward strand.
TGTCTGTCATGATGCAGGGATTCACAAACATCTTTGTTCCGACAGGTCTTGGTATGTACTTTAGACCAAATACGAAAACCTTGTTTTTCATTGCTTTTGTATGTACCGGTAGCCTACTTTTGACCATATATATAAAAAGGTTCCAGAGCCTCCTAATAGAAAGAAAAAAAATTGTACTGCTGGGACCACTGACAATGTTTATTATGATGACAGAACAGGTATCTTTAAGTCAATATAATAAATGAGTAGGTCTGTTTTGCGATGAGCTCATGTTTTTCCGTTTTTGTTCTGCAGGTATGATCAAGGATGTCACAGGCAGCTACATGGTGACCTACCTCTCCTGTGGCATCATGATGATGCTATCTGGCATCTTCTTTGCCCTGGAGAATGTAGCTCGTAGATTGGAGGAGGCCAAACACCCAGTTCCTGACTGCAATGGCGTGATAAAACCCTATGATGCTCAAAGTGAACAACTCTCAGAACTTGAAAGCTCAGTCTAACACACTGGTCTTAAATGAGAAAACAAGAACAGTTTAACACATTAAGATACCGCACTGTTAAATGTTAAATACCTCATCAGTTGACATTATCAATATGGCCTCATTGTTTGTGGTGCTAACATCCAGGTGACAGGAACAATATGCCACATATCTCACAATGATGCTGCTGGAGGAATGCAAAAGCCAAGCATTTTAAATATGTATTCAGTTATTTATTGAGGTGCTGGAAGGTAACTTTCAGTAATCATCCTGTCCGTCCTGTGTCCTTCTGTCCGATCTGATGCTATTATGTGCTTTAAACTTTAAGGTTCCTATGTTTATGGATGCTCAGATGACTCATATATATTATGGGTTTTAATTGGCAAAGTTTTAAGTTATTTTAGACCATAATCATTTGAGCATTGGCATATGGCAATATATATACCAGGTATATCAGATTAGAGCAACATGATAATGGGAAAAATTACCCTACAGGGTTAATCATATCACTGTGTGGACATCAAGTTAATCTTTTGAAACATTCAAATCTGCAGTCTCAAACTTGTATACTTACTGTTTTACACTTGCAGATCTTGGAATGTTCCAGAAAATAATGTGGGTGATCCTTTGAACTTTGAAGTTATGAAAGATGATGATATATCAGGGAAATTGGGGGTTTGATCTTTGGTTGCTAGTTTCATTGGTTGCAAGTTACATTGGCTGTGATAAAAGGAGACATATGGGATGATCATTTGGGTTCCTAGGCAACTGTAACTGAGTAGGGCAGTGATCCTTATCACTCACAACAAAGCACTAGCTGTAGTCTCTTTATTGTTGCTATTTTTACTCAATACAGCTGTTTGTATGTGGATCATATACTATGAGCTACCATGCCCTTGCTGGAGAACTACATTTGAACCATAAATGTAAAAATAGCCTCTGAGCTTATAATATATATGTTGTGTACTGTGAAAGGACATTATCTGAGCAGCAACCAATAACCGTCCAGGAAGAAATGACAATACAATTGTTATCTGAATTCAGGCCAACACTGGGTGTGTGTTTGTGTGGATTTGACAGCTTGCTTTAGTTTGAAATGGGTGGGTATTGTGAGTGAGCATGTGCACAGTCCACCAATTGCGCACCTGTATGTGGATTATGCAATTGACCTTGCAGAATAGGCTGAATAGGTTGAGACAATGCCATGCCAATTGTGGCAGAGGTAGTATGTGACTCTACCTCGCCATGCAGAGTGGGGAGGGGGTTGGGGTGGGACAGCTATGATAAATTAGATCAGGCAGCAGATGTACCGGTAAGTGCACTTAACAGACAGCAGCACACATTACAAAAGCAATATCATTATGTAAAGTACCAACCTATTAATACAATTACAGTGCAATGCATAAGTATATAATCAAGGAATCTGACTGTAGAAACATCTACTATCAAAAATCTACAAATTTTGATTATCTTATTTTATTTACCGTAATAATTAAATTGACAATGTCAATCTATTGCATGAATAGGGTTGCAACTAGGCAGGACTTTTTTTTTCAATTTTCAAGGTCAAAGAAAAGTCAGGGAGTTTTGATTTGGTCATGATTTTGCATTCACTCAAGAAAAAATAGTTTTTTTAAAAATTATTTTTATGGTAAAAAAATCAGGAATATGAATATTATTTATTGAATTTTCGTGATAATCATGAGTACAAGTACATATGCAAGTTAAAACAAGGTAAAACTTAACATAATAACAGAAATATAACAATTACAAAAGTCTGCACTAATAAAGAATATAAGACACAAACTGTATAAATTTGATAATGGTGTTGGTAAGTGAAGAGTTGATTAAAAAGCCTGGGAATTCAAGGATTTCTTCTAAGTGGCAACCCTGCCAAAGTGATATAGATATGTGTTAAAATCATATAGATCTGTATGTATGTTTATAACCAGTCAAATATTATATATTTCCATTTGTTTGCTGTACTCGTATACCAATACAAAATGTATGATCTACGATAGCCAGGTCTGCATTTAATACCATCTCTAATTTATATCATTTTACTAATTAATGTATATATTCTGTCCATAATTAATGAAATAGTCATGTAAACAAGGCATCTTTATTTCCATAAGAGAAATCAGCCTTTTTGATTTTGAGACATATTGTCAGTATTATGGTCCTGTTAACACACACATAATTGTGAATACTTGCATTATACTCATTGATTGTACATATTTCTCCTTTAAATCAGAGCTTATAAATCAAAATGTAAATACTGTGAATACAATGTAAATTGATTTTCGATGTACACATGAAGTAATTTATTTTCTACAGATTTTTTAAAATATAAATAAAATGTTATTTTCCAGGAAGTAATGTGTCAAATTGTTTAAATTGAACCCCATACTACTCTGCATGGCGAGGTAGAGTCATATACTACCTCTGCCGTAATAGGCATGACACTGTTTCAATCTATTCCGCAAGGTCGATTGCATAATTCACTTTTCACTGTTCATTATTCAGAATTTTTTCTAAATCGATAAACATGTCATATTTGCAATATTGTTTTCAAAATATCACTGGGATGTATTTTGTGGCAATTTATATTAATAAAAATCCTAAAGAATAAAATTATCAACACATTATATGAAACAAGCAGAAAAACCAGCACAGGTCAATTCAAAGGTCACCAAATTTTGCACGATAGTTGAGGGGTGTCCAAAAATGCTAGCCATAAAATATTTTACCAGCACAATGGATAGTTACAAGATGGTGCCACATACAATTTTAAAATTATCATTATTAATCAAACTTAGCTTATTATATTAAAAAAAAATACAAGTGCAGATCAATTCAAAGGTCACAAATTATATTTGGACACCCTTTAACAGAATTTGGTGACCTTTGAATTTACCTGCGCTAGTTTTATTTAGCTTTGAATATTAGAATTTAAGGGTTTTTTTACTACGATAATTTAAAAGTTGTATGTAGCGCCATCTTGTAACTTCATTTTGTCAGGAAAATATTTTATGGCTTGCTTATTTGGACACCCTCCAACCCTCATACAAAATTTGGTGACCTTGGAATTGACCTGTTCTAGTTTTATCCACTTGTTTCACATATGTGCTGATAAGTTTGAAGACAATATTGCAAATATAACATGTTGACAACCTCATCTATTGATTTTGAAAAAAATATGAATTGTGAAAAGTGAATAAGTAACAAACTTCACACACATCCAAAACACTGGCACCAGTTGACTGAGTTATACTTGCACATGTATTTGTTGTAGTCACTTTCTCACCAAAACAAGGATACTGATAGGCTGTTTTTTTACATGTGACATATTTTTTACTTGGTGTCGATTGGCTTATAAAAGCTTGTTATGGGCTTGACCTCTCAGTACTCACTGATTTTGGTCAATTATTGCAGAGCCAGGTATAAATCCTGGCTCTGCTATGGAGATTACCCCATACCAGCATGGTTTGTAAAGGAAGAAAGTGATCATACAAGAGCCTTTGTGCATTTTGTTCTCTAATTCATTCAGTTGTGCTTGGACACGAGGACTAAATATTATTATATTTTTGGGGGCTCAACTTTTTGTTAACTTGGGTCAAACTCATGATCAATACAGGAGCAAATTCACTTGTGAATGCTGTTTTCTGAAAAATTACAGCGATATCCCTGACTTGGCAGATATCTACCTATGAGGGGCTTGGATAAGTTTGATATTGGGTGACCTTGAGCTGTTTTCATGGAGCAATTGTACTTGTGATTGCTCTATTTTCTTCATGATTACAGCAATATTGATATGATTTGGCACATATGATCTACCTGTGAGGAGCTTGAAAAATTTCAATATTAAGTGACCTTGATGTAATTTCAAGGTCACATAAGATCATTTTCAAAATCATCTAAATGAGATATTTGACAAAACACTGCACATAACATTTAATGCCACACTTATTTTTACGTTAGGTTTCGTGAATAATTTATGTAATTAGGTTTATAGACCATACAGGTCACAACTTCCAAAAATATGCAGAAGTTGACAGGACTTGATATTATGGATATATGAAATGCATATAAGATTATTCATTTGGATGAATTTTTGTTGACTTTGGGTCCAGGTTCAGACCAGCAATATTGTTACTTTCATAGCTTATGGTCTCGTGACTAAGAAAGTAGTTTTTTTTTCTTTTAATCACAAAGCCCAAGTAATCGGTATTTATGCTATTAGGGCTCAAATGGTGGCTATTGTGTTGTTATAATTTTACATTGGCTGGGATCTTGCCTCTCTTGGGAACTTCTTGTGGCAATTGATTGAAGAATCTCAAAGGGAGAGAGGGACATTGGGTCTGATAAACCAAATCCATACATTTTATCTTAGGCTACAAGATGAAATACTTGTTAATAATTGAATGTCTAAGATTGGTAAAAATTATTCATATTATTTCCTTTATTATTCATTCAATTTGTCTTAAAACAAAATATTTGGAACAATAATATGAAGAACAGAATCATTGGAGTTCCATTTTCCAACAATTATTGCAGTTTATGCCTTTAAATGTTGAACAAGTTTTAATCTTGGACCACCTAGTGTCCACTTCATCCATTACTGAAGTAGCCTTAAGCAAATTTTATCCATTAATGAAGTTACCTTGAACTTTACAGCTACTATTAGTAGCTGTCTTTTCAACTGGGAAGCTTTGAACATTTCAATCCCGGATTTCAAGTGTGTCACAAATAATGGACTTTCACATCTGTCCAGTTTATCAATGTTAGATCTGATCCTTAGTACTCCATTCCTTATCTTTAGCCATTATCAAGTGTATTCTAGTACACTAGAGAATACTTGAAAGAATATCTTGGCTGTCCAAGTCCATGCAAGGTTCACCATCCAGGAACAGCACCTGCAAAATATTATTGAGAATTTTAAACAGTTCATCACCCTGATTAGTATCCCCAAATACAATTTACCTTACTAACTTGCAAGATTAATATGAAAAAAAATAGTAAATGGATAACTTCTAAACTGTGCAAAATTATGGCCTTGTATCTAGGTTAGTCTCATAATTTTCATTGTGGACTACGTAAAACTGACATCACATGCCAAGATCCAATTAAAACATCATTCAACAAGCTTGTTTTTTTTTTCAGGCCAAAAAAAATCTGAACTGGTTACCATCTTTCAATTTGGAACCTAAACTCCCAAATGAGGAATATGATGAGCTGGTCTTAATGACTTGTTACCACGTTGAGTTGCATACCTTTGCCTATCCATGTTGTCATCTGATACAGTTGTTCATCATCATCATAATTGAGCGAACATATTTTAACACTGCATCATAACTCCAGTCGAATGTTCCACTTTCAGCCTCCTACAAATATGCACAACTTGCATTAGCATTGTGATAAACAATGCATTTTTACATTTGCTCAAAACCATTTTACATTTAAAAATGCTACTGACTTAATATCATTTCTAAATCTTATCAAAATTTTGTTTGATTAGATATGTGTATTGAGTATGTTCAACCCTTTATGCTACCCCAAAGCCGTACTATTTAGAATCGTTAACCAGAGTACACAGATGGGTTGGATGGTTCCTGGTATTTTCTCAAGTTTAGGTTTGGCCAAGTTGAATGTGCTCCGGGTTTCCATGTGTGTATGAGTTTAAGGCCAACAATTTATGATCCTTTGTACGATTCCGATGTATCAACGGTTCTTAACCATTCTTAATATATTTGATGCATGCAATGTCAGAGCGACAAGTATATGCAGCTTGCATTGAAAATACCAGGACCCTAAAGTGCCTATGTCTACCATCTCCAACTATCAGGTAACGTTTTATCGTGTGATCAAATTGAGTTTAAATATGATCTTAGAATTTGGCACATTTGGAATAAATGGATATGGTCAAGAATGAGCATCCATGAGCAGGTTTTCCTATGGTACATGATGCTATGTGGGGGTTATTTACCTACCACTCCATTGCTTTCTTCACTCACCCCTGTCTGGGTCCATGAGATCTGTGCATGGTACATATTAATATGTACAAATGATGATCTGCTCCTCGTGAGTCTATATCAACGTAGTGAACACAAGACAGCAAGAACATTATCATGGTATACGTGTTTACCTCACACGCTCACCTCACTGAAGTTAGGCATCATCACAGTTAAAATTAACTTGTTTAAATTTCAGATAAAACTAACAATTAATTTGTTTCTGATTCACATCGAGGAATATGTATTATTGACTTAAAAATACTGTTTATCTTTTCATCCTACTTTAGTAAAAATTTATACAAGTGTAATCGTGTCCATAGCTAGCTTAGTATTCATTAAAGAGGCATTTGTTGTTATATTACCATGTGCTTCACCATTACCGTGTCCTGGATTGTTGTGAGCGTGGGTTATCATGGTTCTGAACTTGTCTGCTTGTTCAGCTTCCTCTGTTGTCCTCCAATATATTCACACTACATTCAAAATGCAGTTTTCATGCAAGCATGTCCATAACATTCAACAAGTGACAGCCCTTGCTTGGCTCCCGCAAATTTGATACTTCCGTAATATAAGTTCTAATATTTAAAATTCTATACTGAAAAATATCAATATATCAACAGTACTGGCCAGCTGGCCACATCCACATGTATGGATAAAAAATAAGTTGCTGCTTTTTTTTTTTAAGGTCTTTCATTTTCACCTGTTGCATGGTTTTCAGTGGCTTTAGTAAATATTTATATCTTATTGAACTCAAACTTGATAGGAAATCTAATGTTGAAATTATCTCCACATTTGCATCTTCTTTATGACATAAACATGAAATGAAGATAACTAAAATCAAATGAGGTACCACTGTATATAATATATGACAACTTAAGGATATTTCATATATTTTTTTCTAAAATGCAATATGCTTGGAACACTTGCATCCTTTCAGCATTTATTCCACATGGATTAATTACAGCTCACAATATGTTGAATTACTATAAAATCTGGAACAGTATTAAGGTACAAGGTGCTTGTCAGGTTCAGAATGTCAAGTGGAAGCTGATTGATCAATAAAAACAAATGTCACATACAAGTAAGATGAAAGGACTTAGCTTTCAGATATCAAATGCAATAAATATATAATGATTTTAGTTGATGCACATACCAAATGAAAATATTTTTGGATGACAAATGAACAGGTTTGAGATGTTTATTTTTTTTAATTAGATGTCTCCAATACTGGGCTTAATAGTGTAAAACCTATCTTCTCCAGGAGCATTGTTGGGTCTCCTACAGTGAGAACAAGTAATATAGCATGACAAGTCAGGTCCTCAATATCTCCAGACACGGTGCTTTGCTTTTGTAGCATATATTCATAACTCAAGGTGGAGCATAAGCTCTATGTAAGCTCTAGCTGGGCTTGTTGATTGTCCATGCATTGTGTGATAAATGGCCTGTGAACCTGGGTGGACATTTTTTGTCCACTCTATATGCCAACTATTCATTTGCTACTCTCTTCTCTAGCTTGACTTTGTGCTGAATTCTCTCCTTTGATGGTCTACGAGCAAGTGATACAATGTTACGAGCTTTGCTCATGCTTTCTGAATTCTCTCATGAAAAAAAACTCATATACGTTTATAACATGAATTTCATATTTATTTTAATTAAATAAAGTATGCTTGTTTCAATATTACACTTTCCATTATTTCATGGTTAAGTCATCCTTATCATTCATGATGATATGAACACATACATTGTACAATATCTACAATATAAATAAAAAAGCCAGCCTTTCCACTTTTGATACAAATACTGGGCATGATAATCACATGTATAGTACAAATAAAAGTGCAGCTGGGACTGCTTTAACTGTAAGACCAAGTCTGTCACAAATATCCACAAGAAGCTATGCCATCCTCTGATAACAACATTGAAATGGATCCTCATGTTATTGTGTATATTTCCTTGATAGTTTGAGTGTCACTCATGAATGTGTTGTGTTTTATTTTCGAGTCCATCATATCCATGTGTCCATTATTAAAAAGAAATAATCTCCTTCAAATATCATAATAACTGATGAGTCAATCACTGGCAGTATCAATGTCTTAACATTTCTTTGATATGGTGTGAATAAATAAAATTTGTGGAACTTGTTCCAAGTCAGACATAATATTATGACCAAAATGCTCCATGTCTTTGTAATACTTGACATCAGTGAAAAGTTATGCTTTTTAAAGACACTCTGTAAGTATAATTTTCGTGTCTCTGAGAGTTCAGTCCTATTTACAAAATACTCATATTATGATTCAGCGCCTGGGAGGTCCTCCTCTACCCCTTGGGGGGCCGCCACGACCACGTCCCCTTGGGGGGCCACTGTGCATGCCACGGGGTGGAGGCCGTGAACTGAATCCACCTCCCCTCTTAATGAGACCACCACGGGATGGAGGCCCATCTCTAAAACCACCATCCCTAGGTGGGCCACGTGGGCCATCTCTAGGGGGGCCTCGGGGTCCGTCCCTAGGTGGGCCTCGGAGCCCATCTCTGGGAGGTGCACGGACACCATCCCTTGGTGGCCCCCGTGGTCGGTCCAAATCTCTCATGTCTGTACGTGGCCTCTTGGCAGGAGGTTCTCCATGACCTCGGGGTGGGGGTGGGCGTCTGTCTGGCCTACGATCTTCACGCCCCAAAAGTGGTGGGGGCCCACTGGAGCGGAATGAAGGGGGTCCCCTAGGAGAGGACATAGGGGGCCCACCACTCATGCTTCGGGAACCACCTACAACATTACATATTGACAATCCCACGTGTTAACTACAGGATGGACACAGCCAAGTGTCATATAATTTCTGTATGGTCCTTTACTTTGTAAGCACGTCGCTCCGATGCTCGCTCTTATATCATATATACGGGCAATATCTAGGGCTCAAGAAAAACAGCATGATAATCATCCAAACTGATTTATATATAACATGCCAACACTCAAGCAACACAACCGACAGGATGGTTACAACTGGGTGTGACACCCATGATGGTTTTGTGTGCTTCATATGTTATGTAGCAATTCTTTTACGGTGGCAAAGCTGGCAACAAATCAGGCTCAATGTAAACTGACTCCACTCTCAAAGGATTTAGGTACTGAAGATAAGAATTTTGTTTGTGCGCCTGGTGTGGCTCGTGTCCTGCTCATAATGAGTCATCATTTCTCACAAGTTTTCAAGATTTTTTATTTGCACCATCATGGATGTTGTCGAAGATTAGTGCTTTTATGGGATCAATAGCATCATTTAAAACAAAAAATGCCTGGGTGAAAAAAAAACAATTTTACAGCAATTATATTTATTTTATACTTGATAACTGCATATTTTTATATATACTTGTCAACTTAAAACCTATCTCCACTTTGCATCCAGCCATGTTTAACATGTCAAACTTAAAATGTTTTGCTACTTTAATATGCCAAGTATTTATGTTTTAAGGCCCATGCTCATTCCTCAGGATTTTGTTGAGATTGATCGGAATATTTAGGAATTGTTTGGTTGCGCATCAGGACTCCTTGGTGTAGTCTTCTGTATACTTTGCCCTTTGTGGTATTGAGGATAAGAGTAAAATTCAACCCACTAGTAGTGCCCTGCCCCACCTGAACCTACCTTCATAACCTCGAGGTCCACTGCTGGAGTAACTGTCATAAGTGCTGCGTCCACTATCTGTAATAAACCATGAACATCAGAATGAGCTTACAATGACATTGCACAAGCTACTGGACTGTTACCATCCCTCAGGAATGTTTTTCCTGACCCAAGGGTCCATAAAACGGAGGGCAGTGAAGCTCAGTCAAATGAGTCAGATTATATTCGAAAAAGAAAAATCCAGGGCCAGAAACTTAAAAATAATCTTAGTAATTCTTTTTCTGGGAATCTTGATTTATGAATAAATTTTATTTTGGGATCTTTGGATTTCACTTAAAATGTATAGTATGTTGAATAACACTACATTTGAGTTGAACTGATTTAAACAATTATTAAGGGATCTAGTGGACTTCAAAAATGGGATTCACTTTGTGGTTAGAGAAAGATTATTGTATGTATATTGTATGTTAAATATCTGTCCTATAGACCCTTTACTTGACATCAACTTGCTATTTAGGAAACTAATAAATTGTTTAAACCAACCAAAAAGATTACCATAGTCTCTGCTGGATGGCAGATCATTATAACCTCCACGTCCGCTGTCAAAATCTCTGGGTGATCCATAATCTCGAGATCCGTTCATTTGACTACGATACCTGAACACAAATAACCAAGTTCAATAATAATGGCATCCAAGGTTAGTAATATCAGGCATTTGTCTTCCCTTTACTCTGTTAAATACAAATAAAATTAAATGTATATATTTTGTAAATGTTCTTAATCAATTGCCAAAAGATGACATATCGAGAATGCTGTGAGCAAAATAAAGATAGGGATTGTGTTTCAAAAGACAATGGCTAATGTGTCTAAATTCCATGGTTCTGCTCATTCATAGTAATGATTTCATTAGTGCAATAATCAATAATACAACTTGATTTGTGACCCCGAGTTCTTTCTCATGGTCACATAAAATTATGCTTAAGAAAATCAGATCATTAATTACCATGATTCTGTGTTTTAATGTCAAAAGTAAACCATAACTTTATGTCCGTAGACCTTTAAACTTGACAGTCAAAAGAATCATAAAACTGCTATCGCCTTAACACAAAATTTTACAGGATATTGTGACCAAAAAAAATCTTAAAATTGACCTTTGTGTTCATGTTCCAGGTCAAGAATGGTTGAGGGGAAAAAAGTTATATATAACATGTTGTTGAACTACTTAATATCATGCTTTTTCTTTTCTTTTTTTTAAATTGTAAACTAGCAAACATGAAGACCTTTTAAGCAAAATCTCTGCAGGTATAATATAATTTTGCTTCAATGCATATTTGAGGAATATAATTTTGTTTGTTTGAAGAGAAACTTTTGTTGCACAAAACTAGTATATCATGTTATTATTACATATAATATGTGTTAAATATATCTTTCAGCATGCTTTGCTCCACAACTGCAAAATTAAAAACATTTCATGATAGTCATGTAGAAGTGGTATCTGACTAGGTAGAAAGTGGCTACTTGCATGCCATACAAAGCACACCACAGCATTGCAGATACAAGCAGCACACATGCGTGGCAATAGGATGACCCTCCATCATGGTGATCAATGTCATGGCCGCTTACTGCACAGGTTTGATATGGGCAGAGTAAAGTGCAGTAGTAACATACCCAGATTGATAGTGGTCCCGGCTGCCCCGCGAGGGAGGGTAGGGGTCTCGTGAGGGAGGGTAATCCCGATCACCCCGGCTGTGCGATGGGTAGTCCCGGCCTCCATAGCCTCTGTTATGATGGGATAGCACACAATAAGTTACAATGGTTACCATGATGACATTGAAACAACACAAATGGTTACCAAAGACACCGCCACCTGACCATGGTAACTATTAATAATGGTTAGGCCCCAAGGCTTTGTACAAGGGATGTGTTTCTGATTCCATAAATGAACAATATAAATAGAACAATATAAATAGAACATTTTCAAAAAAAGGAGAGGAAACATTTTCAAAAAAGAGAGAGGAAAATTGCTGACAAACAATTTGACTTAGTTCTTGAGGATTCCTGCCCAGCCTAGATAGCATGTGTACCACTCTGTCATATGCATAATATAACTCATCAGCTTGAAATGTCAATAGATGTTCTTTCAAGATCAATGAATATTGGTCATTATTTCCCAAAATCCAAATTTTTCATATTTTTTTAACAATAATTTTGGATATATGACTTTATCGTGATACTTAAGCAATCATGGTTTTTTTTTTCAAAAAGGATTTGGTGGATGGTAGACCTATATGCTGATGGACAAATTGGCCCAATGATAAACCATGCATGGATTCAATACCCCATAAGATCTTATGGGGTATTGATGGATTGGAATGGGATGCAGTTACAGGAACTATGACCATACAATAGAAAAACAAAACAGTCAATCTATTAATCTCAATCACAAATAGAAACTAATAACTGTAAAAGGCAGATACATTTTTCTTAAAACGTTTATGGTTTTTATATTTTTAGTGCATAATTACTTTATTCATATGACCTAAGTAGTTGTGTGCTATTATGTTTAACATGGGCCATGGGGAATCAGAAAAACCTTCTTTGTAGGACCTTAAAGAATGATAATGAAGCAATTAATTGGCTGCTGCATTCATTTATGCCTCAGTCACATTTGCACCGGGCGCCGGCCGGGCAGTAACAATCGGCCGACTTCACAGTCTGCCGGGCGCCGGGGAGTTTATAAGCAACAATCTGAGATATGCCGTAGCTGTGGTCACATTATTAAAGGGCACCGCACGGCACGTGCAAGACTGAATGACACAGACGCCTGCAGGATATGTTAAAGACGTCTGGATCATTGACAGACGTCTGTAGGACATGTTAAAGACGTCTTTATCATTGACAGACGTCTGAAAGACATCCTAAAGACGTCTATGATATATCGCAGGGAGCCCGTGCGATCATCTGACGATGGTCTATGAACACATGAAATAAATATAATCCTATTTTCACCGCACGATGCCACCGGCAGCCCTAAGATAATCTGCCAATGTCCCTGCGGGACACTGCCGGGACCCTGCCGTGCACTTTAAGATGATATTTGCTGATAAGACATCGGGGAAACGCCGGCAACTTTTATGTGGCAGCTAAAAGTTCCCGATGACCCGGCCGACGTCTTAAAGATGCTCAATTGTGGCCGATGATCTCCCGGTGCCTGCACGGCAATCTGAAATGCCTGCCGATTTTGTAAAAAAGACCCATCGGCCAGGCATCTTTACTGAAATCGGCGCAAATGTGACTGAGGCATTACCAGAAATCATGCCACAAAAGTATATTTGACTAACTTAGATTACACAATATATGTTCATCACAAGAAAAATATGTAAATCATTAAAATGCATGATAAGTAGGAATGAGAATGTATTTAAAATGTATATGTAAATAATTGAAAAGATCAGATTTTTTAACATCTTACAAAAAGATTGATAAATGAAGATAGCATTTCGTTCAGAGATTCCTATTTCCAAAAAGTGGTGATGATCTATCACTTACATTTCAAAGGATTAAGAATAAGAAGCTTTTGAGGATTTCCAACCAATTCAAGATCAAAACCAGCAAATTTGACTCAAAACAGGAAAAGAAGTAGCCTCATAAATAATTTCATGTGTAGGCATGTATATATCAATATTCTCAATTTAATTTATCATATATTTTTTTTTTTAACTTAAAAAAATAGGGAAAAAAAGAAAGCCATACATTTTTTCACGAGAATGCGATCATACTTTTTTGGGTCTAGTTTATATTACATTTAATAATCATTTATTCTCTATCATGCAGATTAATGCACACTTGACCTGCCAAATAAAAGAATTATTCTACATTCTGTCAGACCATGCAATAGGATTATGTTTACAAGTTCAGAGTCTTCCTTTAAGCTAGAGGTGATGGATAAAGTGAGGTGGCAATATCATCACACACCATTTACATCACATAAATCATTTGCTACTCTTAGCGTAATTCACAATTGGTCAGTTTTGATTACAAAGAACGCAATGACATTAGCATGCACTGGGATTTCTTAAATAACATACCCATCACGATCTGGAAAGTCACGAGGCACATCCCTAGAGCTGTACGGTTCCCTGTAATCTCCCCGACCCCCGTAGCTATCACGTTCTCGTGGAGGTCCTCTCATTGGGGGTCTATCGCGTGGGGGTCCACGGGAATCTCTTGAGGGGGGTCCCCCAGGTCCCCGTGGAGGACCCCTCATGGGAGGTCCTCTGTGGTCTCCTCCACGTCCTCTTGATCCACCTCCTCGTCTGTAATGTAATCATTCAATTAAATCTTAAGATCAGCCAAAATTGAGAAACAGTGTCAACAGTTTAAAATAATTTTTCCAGTGAAAATTTCAAATGCGATATGGTTGATTTTTAGTTGGATTAACCATGTTACATGGCACAATGAACTTTATAAGATCAACTGCAATGACAAAATTTATTGCGTGCATAACTACAATGAGCGAATACAAACTACACTGTAATAAGCATGTATCAGTCATTACTTACCGAAGGGGCGGTCCTCTGCTATCACGTGGTGATCCTCCTCTTCCTCCAATACTCCGTGGTCTGCCAATACCATTCATCTCAACCTTCAAAAACAAATCACTGTTTTAGCCAATCATTTCAGAAGAATATGTTGGTATACTGAGCTAAACTGAAGTAGTCTATCTTTAACCTATCTCTGTCGCCATTGCCCACATTTGTGGCCACCACTATCAGTTGCAGATCATGAATATTCATATAATGAAACACACAAGCTTTGTTCTTTGCCAATTAAGCTGTCATTTGTCATTAATATCTCAGATATCAATAAACATACAAGAATGATTTTAATATGTCAGAAATTGTGAGAAGGTTCTGTAGGTTATAAAAAGATTGTACTGTATTTTGGTTGTAAATATGATTGTCAGGGCTTGACATATGCACTGGCCCGGTGCCACCAGATCATCTGTTTGGGCCAGTGAATGCTCTGTCGTAGTGGCCCAGTTGGGCAACCATATTTTTGGTCTTTTAGTGGCCCAAACTATCTTGATTTTATTATTCTAACCCTCGATAGATATCATATCATGGTAGACATTTGATGGGACAAGTATCCCCCACTCAGACACTATACAGCTTTATGTACAATGCTTTTTATTGTATCACACATCCTATTATCCTTAGAAACTTTGGGCCATCACTTCTCATGCTTTGGTTACCAAACTGGGCAACCAACATTTTTCTCTTTTATGTCAAGGCCTGACTGTGATATTTGCAAACGATATAACAAGATATTAATTACAGTTTTAAAGATTTCACATAGTTCAGAAATGATATATTCGTGAGGGACCAGATTTCCATCGCTACCAATAACCGGTGAGGACCTATGTTACATAATGTAGCCGCTGCCAGTCACGGTCTACTTCATCGGCGGTAACTGGTCCAGCGCAAGTATGTATGACATCGTGAAAACGAGAGGAATACATTACAAATGTGATCACAAGCATCTGCACACACATTCACATGCATGTAGTTTAATATCTCGATCATATTGTCATGAATTCGGAGAAGCTTGGAAGCAGCACTTGCAGAGATTAAGAAATATAAATGCTGTCTATCCCCAAACAATGAAACAAAGGTTAACTTTCTCAAATTTCTGAAATGCTGACTGGTTCGCTTACCATTAATTTTCCCGATGAAAATGTAACAAGTGAAGTCGATCCCAAAAATGAACTGAGTTATAAAACTTGTGCAAGGTTGTGTGTTTATCCAATTTCAAACAAAGAATGATTGCAAATCCAAGAACAATCTCCAGAATTACAAAGAAGTACTAATTTCTACGGACCAACGGTATTTCACAAAAAAAACTGATACAATTTAATTATCAGATAAGAATGAACATTACTCAGGAAAAGTATGTTCACAATACTGAGGAAGGTTTTTCCGCAACCGGTGTTGTTGAACATTTGCAGATGTCTGGAATGACTGCGTGCAGGGCACGCGGACATTTGAATTTGTCGATCTTTGTGTCATAATCTTTTTCAAACGGCTATTGGATCGATTTTAGAAAGTATAAGTATTATGGGTATTGAACTTACCACCTATAATTATCTAGCAGCGTTGTGAAAAACTCCTTTGCTTATAAATATGTTCAACTGAAGCCCTTTAGTAGGCTTTACTCAGCTTTTCTTTTTCAAGATGGCTGACTGTGTTTGGAGTTGCGCATGCGCGGTGGAGGGTGCACGCTAAGTAACCGCTGGAACGAGTGCTCCATCTGTCAGCTTAAAAGTCAGTGGGGGAAAGTGAAACAACAATAATGATGTACTTGAGGCTTGATGAATCGTTTTACAACAAAGGTGACCAGAGCGAAAGAAGTGTAAAACTACAGCGGTAGAATTGTATAATGTGATTTGATACAGACCAGTGAATGCAGTATTTATCTTTGATTGTGAGTATCCCACTACTGAAGTTGATTGCCAAATCAGTGTGCACACACAGCATACTACACTCTATATATAGAGGTGACACATTGCTTGTTGGGGTCATTGATTTATGAATTGAATAAAAACTTGGAAACACTTCTATACTGGAAATAAATCATCTCATATCACTTGAATATCACCCCTCCCCCTATCCAAAACAGGCTTGGCATTGATATTTGTATACTGAGAGCAATTATAAATACATGTATGTATTACTCTCAGGTTTATATACATAGAAATCACATTCTATATTGGGGTATATCAGTCAAGAACACTTGACATTACTTAAACTTATAAAGTGATGATCATATGTTTTTTACTTCCAAAATTGACAAGTCAGGGTCATATCTTTGTGCACATGCTGAAGTCTTTGCATGCTGATTTTTCTTCTGTGCTTTCGATGAAAATTAATATGTCGAAAATCAAACTTACATGACTGAAACGAAAAGCCCAAAAGCTAAAGTTTTAGTTGTCAATGATATTAATCACTGATCTAATAAATGACATTGTAGCCCTGGGCATTTTTTGTAGCCAACCCAACTGTAACTTAAGCCCATGCGTATTGTGAAGCAGTAGATGCCACCAGGTGCAAATCTCAACAATTCATTAAAACTATTAATATAAAGTTATCCTATGGAAAAAATGTGTTCTTTATTTCACACGTATACATGCGAATTCCTAATAATCAGCCAAAGTTTTGAATGTGCCACTCTTCTGAGCATTAGCCCTATATAACTTTGAATTGAAAACTGCATCACTACTTTCGTTTGAACCCTAAAATGTAATCTCTCTCTTGCAATATACTCCAATTCTTCAAATTCAACCTCCAACTGTGTCTTAATTAGCATTTAGATTGTTGCATCTATTAAGAATGGAAATGTATTTCAGTTTTCAACAAAGTGAACAAAATAGGTTGCTCATGTCTTTCTCTCCAACTACCGGTATATATGTATACAAATATACATGTATACTTAACATTGCAGCTGTCCAGCCCGAGAACAAACGATGGCAGGGATGAACAAATTCAAAATACCTTCTCTGCATGATATGGACAATCTTGGTGAGAAGGATTCACAGGTAAATACTACATGAATTTGTGTATTCTACTGTTTTAACATTTTTAGCAAGCTATTTATTAATGGACTAAAACACTAGTTTGTTGCCAGTCAGGAACATATTTTTATGCTGAATGTATCATTTATGGTATTAAATTGATGTCTTAAGTGAAAAAATAATGATCCTGTAAATTGAAGAAATAATGATTGTGCTGTAAATTGTCACCACAGAGGAACTGAAAGGTGAAATTATGTCATTGGAGGTATGACATCATGAAAGGCATCATGCAGTGAATAATGTTAGTTAGATCAGTGTCACACTGCTGAGAATTTATGCATCAATTTTGAAATGTTTTTGCTGTTAAACTGCAGGACATTTGAATTTGCAACCAAAATTAGACTGGCAAAATATTGTAAACTCTTCCGTCACTCCATTTGGTAGATTTTAAATTGCCTCCCTTTCAAAAGACTATGCATTATTTTGCCAAAGGAGGTGATTGCAGTTATTATCTATTTCAGTTGAATTCCTTACAAACCTTTCACTCACACAAGGATGCTGTTGGGAAAACTCAATGTTCTTCAAAGGAAACTTCACTGTTGAACCCCAGAGTTACAGCCACTGTTAACTCAGCCAGTTCAAGCAAATTATCACATGAAGCTCAACAGATGTCAGAAAAACCTGTGTCTACTAGTACCAATCAAACTGATAGTCCAACCCAAAGCTCATCATCTTATCCAGATGGCACAAGCCGAAGCAATGGAAGTAGAACATATTCTTGGTCCACAGCCCAAACAAATAATCTCAAATCTACTGGTTCTGATCCTGTCTCAGGCTCACAACAAACTGAAGCAAGAAGTACAAGTTGCAATAAACAGACAACTGAATGCAAAGTTTCAGAAGGGGAGAACCAGGTTATTGCAACTCCAAGATCTTCAAACTCCAATGCCCTGATAGTCAGCAGGAGACAGGTTTGTAACAAGATTTACACAATGTCATGTGACTTTTGGATATCTATCTCACATTCGAATTCATATTCTGTGATATATTATAGTAGATATAGATAACAGATTAATATTTCCTATTCTTAATGTGTTCTTCAGTATTGGTACAAAACTTAATGCAACATTTATTTCTCTGTAATATTGCACAGGAAGTATGCCCTCTTTGTGTGAATATTTCAGATGATTTTGATATCCTATGTTCATATTCCAAACTGTATTATCCAAAGTATTATCCAAATTTAAAATTATTAAGTCATGAGATTTGTTTGGAATAAAAGTCATATTTTGATGTGACCTTATTTTGCAGAGAGGAAATCCAATACTGAAACATGTACGTAATGTTCCTTGGGAGTTTGGAGACATTATTCCAGATTATGAAATGGGAAAAATTTCTTGTGCCCTCTTTCTCAGGTATTTCATGCAGTCTATCATAGCAAACTATCTCAATTCACTTATTATTTATAATGTTTGACTTCCCTAAAGGTCAAATGCATGAAAGACTCAAAATAAATATTTCACTCACAAAGAATTTATCATAATTGGAGTGAAGACACAATTTTGTAACCATTTTCATCTTTAATCAGAGACAAGAGATAAAGGACCATGATGTATCAGATTAATTGTTTTTATATCAGTGATAGTTTAACACCTTATCTTTAAATTTGATAACCTGTCTTATCAGGGTCTAACTTGTATCACTGTGTAGACAAGGAGAGCATATTTTTTCCCTAGGATCTTTATTCTTGTAGTCTGCGATATCACAATCTCAATCCTAACTATGTCCATGAGAGGTTAAAGCAGCTAGGCCACAGCTATGATCTGAGAGTTCTTCTTGTACAAGTGGATGTGGTAAGATGCTAATTCACACTTTCTGTTTAATATTTATTTTCAGAGCCTCATTATTTTCCCCTCACAACAACCTATTTTCAAACATGGACAAGCCATGTGATTGCTTATTAATGTCTTGTAAATGTTTTGCACTTAGTCTATGTTTGGCACTCAGTTTAATGTCCCCCAAAAAACTAATTTGTCTGGCCATGTAGTTAATACAAGATGAACATTCAACATCTAAGCTATATAAAATAATCATCAAAATACACAAATAAGTTCAATATCATATTACATGTATAAGCCAGGCTGAACAGTTTGCAACAGTATAAAGTGGTAAGGTTTATTAATGTAGAGACACTGCTGTATTTCCAGAAAGATCCTCACCACTCTCTGAGGGAATTGGGTCAGATGTGTATTCTGGCAGATTGTACTCTCATTCTAGCTTGGACGTAAGTACCTTACTCTTATGTCGGGACAGGACTTGAGTGCTTCAACTGTTAGTTTACTCTTAATGTCATGACAGAACTTGAGTCCTTATTTCCATTTGTCACAATGTTAGAAAAGGACACATGTGCTATGACAGGGTCATAAATGTAGCAGTGTTATGACAATGATTGAGTTTTCTTATGTTGCATTTGTTAAACAAAGAATAACAAATACAATTTATTCTAAGTGATAACAGAATCCAAAATCCTGAAGAGAAAAACTTTAAATATCTGTGTATATTTACATGTGGAATATGTCTTTTCCATTTTACAGGCCGGAGGAAGCTGGTAGATATTTAGAGACATACAAATCTTTTGAGAACAAACCACCTGACCTTATCATGGAAAAAACTGAGACAAACTTCCTAGGGCAGGTATGGCGTTCTTTCTTCATTGTGTGAGTAACTCTGGACAAAAGCAATGTCAGGTATATTGATGGCTCAAGTACAAGTACCCCAGAATCCTAGCTTCAACAACAGACCTTCCAAGATGAGCAAGTGTTGAAATATAGTGGATATCATGTCATATATTTTATTATTTGATGTCAATCATTTTAAATTTAACAATCAAAGACATATTTTAGCAGTCATAATTGTAGTATTGACTATTAATTTATGGAAGCCACCAGATATCTTTAGACAAGACATGTTTTTTGTTGCTTCTTTTTTGTTTTTTTGTTTTTAAATTGGACATTGAATGAGATAAACTATTATTTGTTTTGAAGAAAAGAAGCTCTGCTTAATTGAGTAGTTTATGTTAAGGGTTCAGTGAATATTAACATTTCTACATAATAATTGAGGACAAGTGAGCAGATTTTCCTGAATATGTCCTTTACATTAAAGCTAGAATTTGCTTTCCTTGAATAATGTTATATAATTTGAACAGGTGACTGACTGCCTAACAAGTGTTAAGAAGATTAACAAAACAGATTCAATGACACTACTTTCCACATTCAAGGTCAGTGCATCTCTTTCAAGTGTTGTATTGTAAATTAAACAATGACAATTTAAATTGTAAACAATTTTATGCCCCAGTATTTGTTTCATTTTAAAGACCAACATGTGCATGATAAAATGGTCATATAAAATTATTTTCACTCATTATATCCTTAACAATACACAAAAATAGATCTGACATCACTTTTATAATTATCAGACACTGGAGCAAATGGTGAAGGCCACTGAAGAAGATTTGTCGTTATGTCCAGGGTTTGGTCCACAAAAGGTAACGGTTCCCGTTGTTATCAGCTCAGGTTGCAATTATTGATCCATACATTCACAAGACTTCTGTATCTGCATGTGTCATCAATCTTAAAATGTTTGAATAATTTTATGTTATGAAATATAGTTATAAATTATGTGACAAAATATGTTGTGTATGAGAATATGTGATTGCTATATAATTCAGTATTATTACTGCATAAATCATCTATTTCAGGCTAAAAAACTTCACGATGCTTTCCACGAACCATTTCTCAGAACCAATAAGAAACAAAAAAAAGCAGATGAGAAAAATAGTTCTGGAGAAGGTGTGTAATTTATGGATAAATCTATTATAATAATTTCAAGCAGGGCTTACCGGCCTAAACTCATTTAATTAAAAAAGTGGTGACCAAGAAAAAAAACAACTTTTTACTATTCAAACAAACCAAAAAATTCATTACAAAATTAAATTTATCCTTCCCTATGGTTATTTTGTTGCCCATTTAGAAATTATGATCATGTCCCACTGGAAGGTGAGACATGTTATTTTCTACCTACCGGTACCTCCAATCGACAAAATGTATATTTCCCTAAAAAATATACATTATCCACACCTCCCCTGTAGTCTATGGAGTTCATAGAAGTGTCAAGTATTACTCACAGTAAGGCACATTATTGAACAATGAGGACATTCCACTCCCAAAAGAAACCTCCATATTGAAACAACATATCACCATTTAAATATTCTCACATATTTATTCTCTGTTTGTCTCTGCATTGTTTTCCCAATTTTCTCTGACTTAATATACATTAAGATTAATATACATACAGAAAAAGATGGCAGGCTATTATTGACACATGAGAGAATATTTGCAGAATTCAGATCTTCTTGCACCACTGTGACACAATGATTTTGTGGTTTGAGTTCTACATGTGGCGGGAACTCCAGCAATCCCTGCTTGCCATTAAATAAGAAACATTTAATATAATGACAAAGAACGCTTATTACATCTTTGAGCATTATAAACACACTGTCCACCAGAGGCACATGCTAAATATTAACATATTGATAGGTTTACCAAGTCGCCCTCTGTGCGAATGTACAATTAAATGAATAACTATGACCTTGCATGTCAAAATCTAAATTTCAACGTGTAAGATAAGTTGTAAAGATATTTGATGTAATAAGATTAATTTTCAATGCAAAATTGAGAATATATGGATAATTTATTAATTTCTATTCAATTTATTAGCCCAGGCATCATCAAGTGCTGGTCTAGCTTCATCTACGTTGAGATGACCACCACCTTTACTGGGAAAATATCCAGTGCCTTGCCATATCTACAACACAAGGTAGCAGATTGCATTTATTTGCAACTTGGCCAGATATATGGTATTTGCAATAAGGACTCTTTGCGACTGCTAAGATAATATGCCTTCTCGGTGAGGACTATTCGCAACTGGCAAGATATTATGATATCTAAAAGTGTTAACATATTTACTGTTGGCAAGATATTATAAATCAAGAATGGACGAATTTGGAACTGACTTACCATGTCTGCAACACAATTTAACAGGTTGCATTTATTTGTAATTGGCAAGATATGAAAACTTCACAAAGATGACTATTTGCAACTGGCAAAATATTACAACTTAACAGTATGGATGAATTTGCAACTGACAAGATGACTTAAGTGTGGACCAATTTTGGAACTTACAGTGTATTATGATATATTCACTTTGTGAACATATTTGCATTAATGTAATCAATTTACACTGGCCGAATTTGGAACTGGCAATGTATTATGATATCTTGAAAGTGTAAACATATTTGCAATATTATTATAAATTAATAGTGTTGACAAATTTGGAACTGGAAAAATATGGCAAAAGTTATGGTTGCTTATATATATATATATATATGCGCCTCGTGCAATATAACTTTCCGAAGGTCCATAAAAAGTCATATTGCCCTCCACCCAGGTCCATATTTGTAGGATATATATATATATATATATATATATATATATATATATATATATATATATATATATATATATATACTAAAACGTTATCGTGATCAACCAGTTATAAGCCCAATCAACTGATTAGCTTATATAATACACTAATGTATTGCTGTTTATACATGTTTATATCTTTATGTAAACACATATGACATTGTGATAAAGGCTACATGATCACTTGAAAACTTGTTGTCTGAGATCAAGTTATTTTCGATTTGTTACTTACCGGGAAATATGATGGGCATGCAAGGAAGTCTTTTTTGAAAATTATTTTAAGTCTGCTTGGGGCAATGGATTTGGGAGTAGATTGGATTCCTCAGAGTTATCACTGTGCCAATGAGGGAGTTGTTCTAGATTGTCATGCTAGAATCTTTGAGATTGGTGTATGTAATGCTTAAAGTCACATATTGGAGCATGGATGGTCAGTAACTCAGTAAAAGTAGAATTAATGCAGAGACTTTCATTAAAACATTGAGTGTATTCTATCAACACAAAACACAAAATAAGCAGATGTATGACTTGAGCAGCTTTTATTGTCATTTAATAGACAATAGAATACAAATGTCTACACTGTAGTATTATTGGATGTGTTGTTAATGTGAATAAGGAGGTCAATCTGAGAAAATCACATCCCAGATGCTAAGAATACCACTGCTGGCTCCTATACATCTGGTCTGTCATCTACCCACAACTTTCCAACCAAGTGAAATGATCCATAGTGATTATTTTAATAGAATTTCAGTCATAGAAAGGTTTAATATGGTGCCAAATGTGAAAGTTTATTTAAAGTGTTGCAAATGTAAAACCATATTTTATATTAATTCACATTTGCTGAGCATTTAAGGCAGTTTTATGCCACAATGAACACGTCTGCCTTTAACTCAGAAATGCCTCAATTTTTTTTCCGTGGACATATTAATTGGTAAATAATACTAACGTTTTCATGCTAAGTTGAAATTAACCAAGAGGTGCTAAAATGATAATACTTGATTTCATTATCTTCCTACACTGGACTTGTCCAGATTAATCCAATGACTGCTCAGTTGATTATACTTCATTTCACTTAATCTGGAATGATTCAATTTATTTCCATTTGTCTAATTTCATTTTGTGAGCTCAAAGCATGCTTGTACAAACAGTTCAACTCCCCATCTCTAGTTTTATGTAAATTACAGAGAACATAATGGCAATTGTAAATTCTAATATTACATTTACAATTATGGTGTCATGTCCCTGTACTTATACACACTCAGCAGATTTACTCAACAAATTATTACATAGCTCCAAGTGGTAAACATGACACGCGCGTGCTCTCAGATTATATCAATTTTCATAAGAACGGCTACACTGCAGTTATGTCTAAATGGTAGGATAGCACTGATTTACAATGTGTCTGAAGGTTAAGCTATTGCCACTTGTCTGCCCTAGCCTCAACATTCATTATATTATACAGGATACAGACATTTTGTACATACACACAAACAGCTTTGTATTTTACAAATTAATACACCCTCTTTTCTGGCTACATGCTCTTTCACACAGATTGACATACAATACAACAAACATGGTTCAACTATTTATCACTAAGTGGCATATTTTGTACAACAGGCAGGAAGCAACTGACAGAAATATTGCAGTGCTATACAGTACTGCATAAATTATGCAAATAATCTACAGTACTCATACTGATACATTATTCAAATAATTGTAGTCCAGCATGCATTTAGTTTGATGCTGTATTGGTCCAATTAAAAAAATAATCACAAGAGATTCCACGGGCATGAACATTTAATATAATAGCCAGTATATACACTATACATAAAATAAATATATGAAACGGGACCTTAATGAACCTCTTTAATGTTGGCCAATCAATGACATATCTACAACTGCATGACTCCGCATGGCTGCTAGGTAGACCGCTAACTGACATGTGTGCACTCAACCAAAAACAAACTAAAAAATATCCTCAGTCAGTTCTGAGATTATCACTGATATGTTTTCTCCTTAGTTTTGAGTAGTAAACATGCCCGCCACACAGAAGCTTGTGGGAGGGTAAACATACTACTGCCGCTGATACAAATGAAGTGAAGATGCAGAACCAAGAAGCCACATACTGTACAAAATACCATGTGTGTCTGGTACGATCTACCAATATCACCAGTGTGTCTACACATATCCAGTACATTATCATAATATAAAGTATTCACACATTTCTGTTTCCATAAAAAAGCTAAGTTTGAACTGGACCTACACTGTATATTTTATCAATACCTGGTCATTTAAAGTCCCTAAGTTATTACCATGTTTAATACAGAGTATCATATAAATTGTACTCATATTATAATTGATCTATTTAGAGATGTTTTTATAATTATGTAGCAAGCAAACTGGTTATCTTCCTTGTAACTACTAACAGAACCAGCAGGATTCTATATTTTACCAGCTTTTATATCTTAATGTACCATACATATTCTGATTTTTTGTTTAACACATAATTATAAGAACAGCTATAATATTAAGGTATTCTTGAATTGCACTCCCTCTGCACACATCATTCATACGTTCCCACTCATTTGCAACATTTATGATTCATCTTGGCAAAACTGAGGCATTTGTGTGCGATTTATTTTCTAAGGAAAATAAACACATATAACTTTGAAATCTTAGAAATCACAGGTTGTGATTCCTTCCTTGTACTTGGTGGATGTCACTTTGTCATGGTGTCACAAGAAATTTCATGAAATATTAATTATAGTCAATGGAGATAATAAATGCTAAATATTTTATCTCAATTAGAAGTTATAAATTTGATTCTCACATCAATTCTTACCAAACAATGATAAATCCTCATAACTGTATGGTTTCCATATTAAAATTTCACTGAGAAATGCAAGGCTGTTATCTAATTGGTTCAATTTAATCACTTGACCACTCTGTGTCTTAAGCAAAATATTTTCCTCGTATAATTATCTTGGGCACAAATAGGTCTGATGATAGATGCATGCCCAGTTGGTATTGTGAAGTCACTGTGTGACACCATAAACCAATTGCTAAATTCTCTAGCTATATTAATTTAAGCAATCATTATTTACAATAGTTTTTCCTCATACAATTCCAGCTGACCCAGTTAGTCTTTTCATATTTTTGTATTTAATTACCTGTTTAATGGTATCGGCTCTGTGAAAATTAGTCCATTGTCCAGCAATACATGGCAACATAATTTAATTGTTGAAATCAGAATAAGTAACACATTTCCTTGATGGCAGAATAAAGTAATTATGAAATTTGTTTGGTCTTTAATGAACTCAAACAATGACTAGATTCCTTAATATTAATTGTATAAATTATTATGCACAAGTACACAGATGTCTACATTTTTTTTGTAAAATATATTACATTCAACAGAAAATATATATATCGATTAATATAGCTCAATTCATATATAATAAAAGAGATTCAACACATTTTGAGATCAAATATATATATGTATATAATAAGGGAACATATGGACTGAATTAGATTTATATTAATTCCAGACATTTGTATTCATGTTCCTCTTTGTAGAGGTAACCCTGAAAACATTGTCTTCATGAGGAAAGTTACCTTGCAATATTACCCAAGGTCTCTATTCACGATTTTGAATGTAGTTAATGATTGCATACCCTTTATTGGAAAAAGATAGAAGTCGCACATCATGAACAGTGTCCAACTTGCCATTATATCATAACCAGGTCACAGTCTCTGACATCAACCCAGTCTGCCACCATGTCACAGCCAGGGCCCAGAGACAAGTCTCTGACATCAACCCAGTCTCTGACATCAACCCAGTCTTTGACATCAACCAAGTCTCTGATATCAACCCAGTCTTTGACATCAACCCAGTCTTTGACATCAACCCAGTCTTTGACATCAACCAAGTCTGACATCAACCCAGTCTTTGACATCAACCCAGTCTCTGACATCAACCCAGTCTCTGACATCAACCCAGTCTTTGACATCAACCCAGTCTTTGACATCAACCCAGTCTCTGACATCAACCCAGTCTTTGACATCAACCCAGTCTTTGACATCAACCCAGTCTGCCACCATGTCACAGCTGGGGCCCATAGACAGTCTCTTGACATCAACCCAGTCTGCCACCATGTCACGGCCTGGGCCCATAGACAGTCTCTTGACATCAACCCAGTCTGCCATCATGTCACATCCGGGGCCCATAGACAAGTCTCTGACATCAACCCAGTCTTTGACATCAACCCAGTCTCTGACATCAACCCAGTCTCTGACATCAACCCAGTCTCTCACCATGTCACAGCCGGGGCCCAGAGACGCAGTCTGACATCAACCCAGTCTGCCACAATGTCACAGCCGGGGCCCATAGACAGTCTCTTGACATCAACCCAGTCTCTGACATCAACACAGTCTTTGACATCAACCCAGTCTCTGACATCAACCCAGTCTGCCACCATGTCACAGCCGGGGCCCATAGACAGTCTCTTGACATCAACCCAGTCTTTGACATCAACCCAATCTCTGACATCAACGCAGTCTGCCACCATGTCACAGCCGGGGCCCATGGACAGTCTCTTGACATCAACCCAGTCTCTGACATCAACCCAGTCTGCCACAATGTCACAGCCAGGGCCCAGAGACTCAGTGTCTGACATCAACGCAGTCTGCCACAATGTCATAGCCGGGGCCCAGAGACAGTCTCTGATGCCAACCCAGTTGGCCACCATGTCAGAGCTGGGGCCCAGACACAGTCTCTGATGTCAACCCAGTCCCAGTCTCTGATGTCAAAGTCAAGGCCCAACCTCAGACAAGAAAACAGTCTGCCATCATATGATATAGAATCCCTGCCATTACATTAGATATAATACAAATAAACTTATCAGGCTTAAATGGGGTTAAAGCTGATTATAAAGTTTGTTTGAATGACCTTCCCACTGAACATTATATTCCAAATCAAGTTTCCCAGCCAGTAATTTAGATCTGTGTAACCTGTAGCAGATCAATAGAAATACCACAAGAATACAGTCATATAAAAACTATTTACCTTATACACTTTGTCCTTTACTTTCAAGCAAATTCAATATCACGAATAAACCTTAAATAAGTGTCAAATTGGTTCGTAACACAAGTATCCCATGCGATGGGTATAATTAATAATTTTAAATTTGTGGCTTTAATTTTTTTATCGTATTGAATCCAGCAAAATTACTACATTTCTACCATATACAACTCATCCTTTTGGCAATCATATTTTGTGAAATAGGCAAGCTGTTATAACTAGTCGACTAGTCAACTAATGACAAAAGGTACTGCAATATTCTGTATTGTCAACAATAATAGTATACTTGGCTACAGCCAGATTCTTTAGCACTGTATGCATTGCACTGTAATTGCTATATGAAAAGGTTGCAGATGAGGCCAGCCCCCACCCCATGCAAGTGGCCTAAATACAGATAACAAAATTAGTCTATTTTGTAAGTTGTTTAGCACCACATGTATTGTCGTTTCTTCCTGGATAGTTATTGGTTTCATTATGCATCAAGCTTCCATGGAGGGGGACCCACAGCTTGTCACCTGCTGCACACAAAACTTCTTTCAACATCAGCAGCAGCTAGGTTGGGAGCTATATTTAGCACTGATGGTTCAAAAGTAGGTCAATACATCTTCCAGCTGGGGCATGGTAGCTTATAGTGTATTCCCATACAAGTAGCATTGAGTAACAATAAACACAATAAATAGACGACAGCATGCTGTGTAGCAAGTCATGAAGATGAGATCCGATCATTACTCTACTTACTCACAGCTGAAAATCAAAGGATCATTCCCATATGTCCCTTGATACTATATAAGCTTATGTAATTAGCAAGCAAGGATCAAAGGATCAATTTCCCCTATGTCCCTGATATCATGAACCCTTATATAAGTTGAAAACATTCTGTCAATGCAAAAAACAGGCCAGGAACATTCCAAGTTCTACATAAAAACACAGTAATAACAAATTTAAAACTGCAGTTTGAAATGTTCTGAAAGACAAACTTCATGACCACTTGATGACCATATAATCTCCTATAGTTTTTTAAAATAAATCATTGAATAACTCTATTTGGTTGAAAGGTCTAAAATAACTTATATGTTGCCAACTATAACTCATAATCTCCTGGATGCTCAGATGGATCACATATATAAACCCAGAACCTCATAGAACATAGTAGAGTATAAGAGTGGATGGAAGGACGGACACCAGACAAACAACAGACAGGATTATTACTAAGTTACCTTCCAGTACCTCAATAAAATGCTGATTTGACCACATTTTACTTAATACCACTTCTTATTTTTGTCTCTACAGTTTTTGAACAATTTTAGATTAGTTGGTACTGAGTGAGAGATTTTTGCTTGCTTGAACATTGTTGAACAGCTTTATTCCTTGAAGTACTTTATCATCTATATCCAATACAACTTTACTTTTTGGAATACATAATTTGTTCATTTTAAAATATGAATGGGACTATGGCTGGAAACCATGACTTAGATTGACAGTTAAGATCTATTCAAGATAAGACCTTTTCACAGAGTAATAAGGTTTGAGATGATCTCGTTCCAGGTCATGCCATTCTTTTGACATAAGAGCAGAGAAATTCCTGTCACAGCTGCTATAAGAATTGGAAAAAAAGCAATTATCACTGATTACCACTAATAGGCCTTCTTTGTTGATGTTTATGCAATCTTTGAGTAGGGGAGACAGCTTTGAGTAGAAGGAGACAGCTTTGAATAGGGATATAAGCTTTGAGTGGGGAGACAGCTTTAAATAGGAGACAGCTTTAAATAGGAGACAGCTTTGAGTAGGAGACAACTTTGAATAGGGGAATAAGCTTTGAGTGGGGAGACAGCTTTGGGTAGAAGGAGACAGCTAAGAGTGGGGAGACAGCTTTAAATAGGAGACAGCTTTGAGTAGGAGACAACTTTGAGAAGGAGAATAAGCTTTGAGTAGGGGAATAAGCTTTAAGCTTTGTTGATGTTTATGCAATCTTTGAGTATGGGAGACAGCTTTGAGTAGAAGGTGACAGCTTTGAATAGGGATATAAGCTTTGAGTGGGGAGACAGCTTTAAATAAGAGACAGCTTTGAGTAGGAGACAACTTTGAATAGGGGAATAAGCTTTGAGTGGGGAGACAGCTTTGGGTAGAAGGAGACAGCTAAGAGTGGGGAGACAGCTTTAAATAGGAGACAGCTTTGAGTAGGAGACAACTTTGAGTAGGAGAATAAGCTTTGAGTAGGGGAATAAGCTTTGAGTGGGGAGACAGCTTTGAGTAGGGGAGACAGCTTTGAGTGGGGAGACAGCTTTGAGTAGGGGAGACAGCTTTGAGTGGGGAGACAGCTTTGAGTAGAGGGAGAGAGCTTTGAGTGGGGAGACAGCTTTGAGTAGGGGAGACAGCTTTGAGTGGGGAGACAGCTTTGAGTAGGGGAGACAGCTTTGAGTGGGGAGACAGCTTTGAGTAGGGGAGACAGCTTTGAATAGGAGACAGCTTTGAGTGGGGAGACAGCTTTGAGTAGAGGGAGAGAGCTTTGAGTAGGAGAGAGCTTTGAGTAGAAGGAGAGAGCGCTCAATTTCACTTTTTCAATGGTATTAATCTGAAACAGCCAAAATATGATGAATTTGATAAATATATGATCATCATTCTGGATCTGGTAGCTTGTAGGTGAGTGTTTGTGAAAAGAAGGCAATTAGACTTAACAACAGGTTATGCCAAGCAAATGCAGAAGTACAGGATTTCTGGTCACTTCTGTCCCAACCTTTAGGATGACTGACTGACTCTTGACAGACTGTTATCATAGGTCACAGTGATATGAAAAGAATGATTTTGAACCTGACGAGTGTTACACTAATACACATTTCCTTCTTGGAATGCATAATCCAATATTTGGAAATTGATTTTTTTTCACAACAAGCCCAATGATTTACCCTTATCTGTTTCCATTTTTGAAATATCACCAAGATATTTGAAGCCAAAGTTTCAACATGTGGAAGAACAGATTATATTAATTTTACACAGTATTCCATTTTGGGTATTGTGGTATATAATCAAGATTTTGTATTCAGAAACCATGCATGCACTTTGTATAAGGAGAATGTACACTGATGTGCACAAGATCACATGTCTATTTATAGGCATTACAAAACATGACTTCCAGGTGGCTTGTTACTATTATAGCATACCAGCTGGCTTTCACCAGAGCTGACACCTTCAAACTGATCTAAACTGGTTTCAACCAGTTGAAACAATCCACACTGGCTGTGACTGGATTAGCTCTCAACAACGGAGCTCCATGTTGTTTCACACACTTGTGCCCTCTGGTGATTAAGTAGACAAAAGCACGCTCCCTGAAGTTTTGATAAATGCCACTTTTGTTAAGAATTAATGTTGAAACTTTCCCAATTAAGTTTTCACTGAGATTTCTTTCACACTTTGTCTTTTTCTGCTTCTTCCGTTACTGACGTTTTGCCATTGGCTATCACTGGTGGCGCTTCTGGTCGTCTCTGAGATCTCCGTCTTTCTCTTTCAAAAGGCTGAAAAACAAAAATGCTTGATTAAATTGAAGACATTTATGAATCAAATCATTATGTAGATTCTGGAGAAGTTGAGGAGAATCTGTCTATAGATCAGTATGGGACATGGGAGTGACTTACATCTGCAGATTCTGGAGGAGTTGGGGAGACTGTCTATAGATCAGTATGGGACATGGGAGTGACTTACATCTATAGATTCTGGAGGAGTTGGGGAGATTATGTCTATAGATCAGTATGAGACTCTGTCTATAGATCAGTATGGGACATGGGAGTGACTTACATCTACAGATTCTGGAGGAGTTGGGGAGATTCTGTCTATAGATCAGTATGGGACATGGGAGTGACTTACATCTACAGATTCTGGAGGAGTTGGGGAGATTCTGTCTATAGATCAGTATGGGACATGGGAGTGACTTACATCTACAGATTCTGGAGGAGTTGGGGAGATTCTGTCTATAGATCAGTATGGGACATGGGAGTGACTTACATCTACAGATTCTGGAGGAGTTGGGGAGATTCTGTCTATAGATCAGTATGGGACATGGGAGTGACTTACATCTGCAGATTCTGGAGGAGTTGGGGAGATTCTGTCTATAGATCAGTATGGGACATGGGAGTGACTTACATCTGCAGATTCTGGAGGAGTTGGGGAGACTATCTATAGATCAGTATGGGACATGGGAGTGACTTACATCTGCAGATTCTGGAGGAGTTGGAGAGACTCTGTCTATAGATCCGTAGGACGAGGAGGAACTGTCACTGCACATATCTGAGCTGATACGCCGGGCAGTAGTCGTCGCCCCACGGTTTGATAATACCATTGACTGTATCAGTTCACATAAACGTTTAAAACGTCGACCAGGACCTGCAACAATAACATAAACATTCATATAAATAATGAATATATTTACTAAAGAGGTAATCAATTGTTTAATTGCTAAAATGGTAATCAGGTGTTTTGACTGAGATATGTATATGTAATTAAATTTAATTTTTTAAGTCAAATGGCCTGTCATATCTGATAATATTATCTGACAATATTATGTTTCTGTGTTTTATATTATGTCCTGCACCATGCCAAAGCCAAAGCCCAGTTAAAATATGGGGAAAAACCAACCTGATATTAGAGTAAAGTTAACACAGTGCATCTTGTGTCCATCGCCACCCTCGCCGTGTGCCGGAGCAATGTCCACCTGGAGTTTCACATTTCTAGTAAACATGGAACTTCCACCTGACCTCCGGTACTCTGCACGGAATGACGTTGGAGATATCACACTGTGACTCAGGTCTGGCGTCTGTAAAATAATATATATATTAATGTACACACAAACTGGACATGTACCATGGAGGAAAAATACCACATCTGATATCTTACTTTACAATTGAAAAATCGTAAGTTTTCACTGTATTATTTCAAAAAATATTTCTTCAAAGTGCAAATATGGTGGGAGATCATTACTTACGCATAAGAATGCATGAACCAGATCTGCTTTGATGTGGCTAAGCTGCTTGTCCCGCACCATGAAGAAATGATGCTCATCTTTCTCTGTACCCATTAATGCTCCAAACCATGATTTCTTTGTCAGTCTGAAAGATAAGGTCATTGAGCAATTTTACATTAGGTCATTAAATAACCATTATTCCATCTATCTTAGTTACTATTTTATTCTTTAAATCTTTCTCACAAACAAATTTCAACTGTCCAATTTAGTTTTACCAAATTTTTTGCCTACAATTAAACAGCAGCAATACAGTAATGCCAAATACTACAAGTGATGTATGCTCATACTCTGGGGAGGAATCTGGCGTTAATGTGACGTCTTCCTGGGTGGGGACCTGCAGTTTCCTCCTGTGGAATCTGGGAGAACCGAGGAAGCTGTTCTTGATGGTGTGCAGTCGTGTCCTCCAGGGTACGGACTGAATAGAGGGGGATCCCGGGGGAGTGGGAAGCGGGCTCTCTGTGGGCGTGGTCAGCGGTGTCGGCTTGGGACTACCCCGAGGTGATGGCAGCGGACTTGGACTCTGCAGACTGTTCTTCCTGAAGAAATAAACCACAGTACGGTGTAAGCAAGGGATTTATATAATGATCACCAGGGCAACCTTGCACTTTGTGGTAGTTATGACAACCATGCGGTTAACACTAAAAGTTAAAATCTGAATCATGCTTAGAAAAAATATCTTTAGTAAAAAATATAAGTTGCAGATCTTCTATCAATAAAATATGTAAAAAAAATTATCCAAAAAATGCAGCACCAGATTCATATGACCCTAAAAAGAAGAAGTTTTGACATGATAAACTGTAGAGATTAATTCTAGGGTATAATATAGTGCGGATGACGGGTTGTACAGGTGCAGCACATGCTCTTCTCCAACCCTTCAATACAGCCACCACACTAACTCCTGCTCAAAATCATCAACTTAGAGGTACCAATTCACAGTTCTATGATAATTCTCTGCTATAATTTTTACCAAATTAGAAATGTACTGCTTAATACAGGGCCTTATGACAGAATAGCATCAATGATTTACACTTGAAAAGCAAAGACAAAATTTTTTCAGGATAGATTTCATATATGAAATCAAATATAAATCCATTTTGATTGTAATATTTCAATATCATAGACTCTCGTACAGAATTAATACCTCTACTACCATTTTCCATCTCCCATGCAGCCAATCAACAAATGCTTTAATTCTTCAATTGACAAAATACAGGTGCAGGCAAAAACGTCTAGAGTAGTGTTTTTTCTACAGAAACAAGTCTGCAGGCATGACAGTGGTAGACTATATCAAAAGGGATAAATGGTATAAACTCTAGGTAAAAGCTAAACAGTCAGTTTTTCAGTCTAATAACAGTAAGAAGTCAGATAAAACGTTTCTCATTCTTTCAATGCAAAGGCCTGCATGAATGCAAAGTCCGGCCATTCACAGAGATAGACAGAAACAAAAATAAAAACATAAATAACATATAAAAGATACAAAAAAATTCCTTTTGGTACATAAAGGAACTATAAATATTTCCTAATTAATAAAGATAACCAATAAAAATATAGAGGAATCAAACAGTTAAATTATAGCTAGAAGAAGAGGTTGTAAAGTTAGAGGTCAAGAGGTCAAAGATACATCTAATGTATGGAGAGGATCAAGCTCAAAAGTAAGTTAATATATTCTAGTAATACTAAATCAGTCCACACCTATCACACGATGCTACAAATCTGTGCCCATTCAAAATTCTTAGAAAAAAAATGCTTTCTGCATGATTTCAATGTTAAATATAAAACCTTTCTGAGAAGAAGAGTTGAGTGAAGCAGTGGAATAATTTTGAAGGAACACAAGAGTGCAGCATCAGCAGACAGTTATAGTGAGCGGATGGTGGGGATCGGGACCCATTACCTTGTCATAGTAATGTTCTGAGACAGACTGGAGAGGCTCTTTCGGGGGCCCATCTTGGGGGTCAGTCGGGGGCTGCTCAGAGGGGAGGGGGTGGGACTCACAGGCTGCAGACTGTTCTTCCTTCTATACCAGGATAAAGTTAAAATGAAATTGGATATTAATGTCATCAATTAAATCTTGATCCATTTTTTCCTGAATTCATTCATTCTGAATCATACTTATGACACCAAGGTTGGATATTTTACTGATACCTCACCACCTGGGCAGGGGATGTCTGGAAAATTTTGCAGATTCTCACCAAATAAAGTAGGCGATACATATTGACAACAACAAAATTGCATTGATAGTATTTGAAGTAATTTGTCAACACCGATCATAAATTTTACAGGAAAGCTGAAAATAACTTGAGTGTAGCCAAGCCTATTCTTGTGAATTGTGAATTAGATGAAACGCTAAGTTGAATTGAAATGTTTAAGATAAATGTGATATTTTGCCAATATTATAATGTGAAAGTTTGTTGCAAGAAATGAAACATAATTGGTTTTCAAACATTCCTAATAATTGATATTTGTGGATAGAAGCATTGTCATGGAGTAATATTTCAAACCATGCATGATAAAATTAGTACAAGTATGCTAAAACACAGAGATCTCAGTTTGAATGAAATATCCCTTTTCTATTTGGCACCTTTTATCACATTATCTCCATTTGTTCAATGTCAAAATTTTACACTTTATTTGTTTGCTCAGATTAATTCTATATTTCAGATAACACATGATTCTCTTCTAGAAATAAAATCTGTTGACATTTTGGTTTTCTAAACAATCACTTTTACCAGAATGTGCAACAATTCTAAATGTGACACTAATTTGAAATTTTATTTCCAGTGATTTGTGAAAAAAAAAACAATAATGATATTATTCAGGTGTATTTTATAAGATGCTACAATACGTACACTTGTTGCACAACGAGTGCTCGCCGGGCAGCTACTGGAGATCCTTCACTTAACTGCCCCAGAGCTAGACGCGGAGAGCCATTCAACTGCACCGAGTCTATCCTTTTCCTTGGTGGGTCAGCTGTAATGTATAACATCTAGACAATGAAAATATATGCAAACAAACATCATATGCTATTCTGGATCTGACAAGACTTGGTAAAAATTTGCTCACCAGTCACATATTCTGTGGTACTCATTGCAGGTACTGAATCTATTTTATAAAATAACGATAAAGACATGAATATTTAGAGGAATAGAAACAAGATACCTTGTGACAAATTTGTCACAAAAGGTACTGTAATAATCTGTGGTGCCAGCAATAATAGTAGACATTCCTTTATTACTATGTACATTGCACCTCAATTGCTGTATTAAATGTTTGGTATCTGACCGAATATGTGTATATGATCTAGCTTTTGTACTTTGTGCTGCAGTCTGTTAAGTGCACTTACTCCCTGCATATTGCATAAACTTGTGTAACTAGCAACCAAGATTCAATCTGCAAATGTCCTTGATATTACATAAGCTTATGTAAATAGCAACCAAGGATCAAAGAATCAATCCCCTTATTGTCCTGGACATTATGTAACTTTATATAATGAAAGTACAAAAGATCTGGTCAATAGTTGCTGTTGCTAAAATGCAAATATCTTTTATGTTGCCAACCATAAACCACAATCTTATGGATGTTCAGATGGATCATATACATATATATAAACCCAGAACTTTACAGAGCATAGTAGCATTTGAGTGGACAGAAAGACAGATCCCAGACCCAGAACAGACATGGTAATTACTAAGAGGTACTGGAGGTTACCTTCCAGCACCTTAATTTAACAAGATGCACACTATTACTGAACATGATATTAAAATGCTACAGGATTTTTGGTTTCTAAATTCATGTTTTTCAATAAATGACTCTAGAAACAAGATACATTTTTAATTAATTGATTGAAAGTCACTAAGGCCTGAGGTGTTTCTATGAATTTGAATGATTTCATATCATAAACAGACAAATAGAATACTTGAAAACATGGAGAAATTCAATGAGGTGAAATGAGTTGGTGAAACAAGTAAAGCGTGTGTACCGCTGAGCCACTGTGTGAGGAGCACACCACAGACCCCATCATAACCACAGCCACTTCTTCACTGGACAGCACCCACTGTGTCGGGGCAGGAATTACTTAAACAATGTGAGTTCTAGGGACAATACCAACTCCACAATACCATATATATATATATCTCTCACTAGACTTACAAGGCTTCTGCTTTCCACTGAATTAAATGCATATTCTCTTTTACGTAAAATAATTTCAGCCATGATTTTTTTCTACAAGTATTTACACTAGTGAAATTGTTCAGATTATTACTTTTATTTTATAGAGAATATGTACTTTGATAATCAAAGCAAGCTTCATGCACACTACAGGATCACACAGAATGACTGCACTAAATATCCTCAACAATACACACCACCTACTCAATAAATCTCTTATAATTTCCTAATATTTGTATATTTATTGTTTTACTCTATTTCTGCTTTACACCAAAGTGAACTTTATACAAAATTTTAGAACTAACCCCGAAAAAAATTTCAAAGCATCAAAGTTTGGTGAACTGTTTTCCTGGACTTCCTCTTACAAATATTAAGTGCAGTCAGTCTGTCATGAACTTTTACCACTATGAAGGGTGAAAAATTGGATGATACGCAGACCTCTGTTACCTGAGTCACTTTTGTTGCGTATGGCCTCCTCATCTTCTAAGCTAGGATTGCGTAGCTTACGGTCGAGCAGCAAGAAGTATATCACCTTCTCTGTATTATGTCTGAAATATCATACAAATTATAAAAACACCAGTGATTCATTTCCTGGATTACCAAGAATTAATAACTAAACTATACAATTTCAGTAGAATCTTGAAAAAAAGAATTATTTTTTAAAATTATTTTAAACCATTTATGGAATCATACAAGCCAAATTTATCAACTTTCTTAATTTATTCATTTTGGGCTAATTAATTCCTCTGTTAATTTTACTTACTATAATTCTTTAACTAATTTGACTTACTTTGGGCTAAGTAATTCCTGTATTAATTTTTCTTTATCTTTGAAACATTGTAAAGAATTCATAGTGGCTAGAACATCAGGGTCTAAGACGTCTGCGGATGGAATGACCGAAGTCTGAAACCAAAACATCCAAATAAATCACAGGGCATTTTAGACATCAATCAGTTTCAATAGTTCTTGCAATTAAATTATGAAATATTGTGAGACATAATAAACAGTTTATGTGATGTTACCATTGGAATGAATATTACAAATCAGTAATATACTTAATTTTACTATTCAAAGTGAAATGAACAAGTAACAGGTTTAACATAATAAATAATCTTAATCCTAATAATTTTTAAAGAGTACATAGAGCAATGAACATTATAACGTTTTTACTTAATGCCAAGACTAAAATGAAGATTTTAAATGAAGACTGTTAAATTCTTTCATCAAAATTTTATTCAAACATGCAATTTTGATAAATGAATTCCAAGTGAAAAATTTATGACATTTAATAAAAAGCAACATTAAGAATGCGCTTTTCAAAATTAACTTTTTAGCACACATAAAAATCCATGCAATAATCGGTGCCTTTTCTTCATATGACAAAAAATAAAATGACTAAATAATTACAACTGAAATAAGTTACCAAAATAATGTTTCAAAAATTTGATACCTGATTAATTTATCAACATTCAAAATATGACCTTGATCAGCTTAAAAAATCTTTGTTAAATGGTTTGAGAAATACGTTCATATTTGATGTGCTACAGAGGAAACAAATCTTAAATTTTCATGTTTTTCTAATGCATTTTACTGCAATGTGTTACTATGTTTTATATTCCTACTCTCATTAAAACCTGCTGATTCTGCTAACTGGCAAGATTAATCAACGTTTTTCATGTTTATAGAACTTGTCAATACAAACAAAATTATGCAGTTATTTCAGACTCAGATTTACAAAAAAACAACAACAAAAATCAATATAAGGCCAACAAAATTAAGGACTACACCACCAAGATGTGTCCAGAATTAATCTTGTCTATATATCTCCATCTCTGGTCAAATTGCAAAATAATCATACTGTTAGGTTTTACCTCCAAACTTTTCCAACAAGAAAATGTCATAAATTGAGTGGTCTTGTCCTTTCACTTTGGTATTAAACATTTGCTGAGATGGCTGATCAGTAAATAAATTTATATGTATCAATTTGAGTTATCCTTTGTAAGGATAAAATCATGACAATAACATGTATTTTCATGTAGGAGCAATTTCTGGGGGAAAATCTGTTCGGAATTGCATTAAATTTTGGCAATTTGTCCTGGTTGTTTTGAGATATTTTCATGTTTGTAAATTAAACTGCTATCATTTATCTGTTCTGTATATTGACGAATTCTTGTTAATATTGGGCACTTCACCATTTCAACACATCATATTAGAATAAAACAATGGCTTTTAACTGTTCAAGATGTGTGAAATATCTTAAATGTCTCAACTAAATGATTGATTATGACAGGAAATATCAATGCCAAAAATTCAATCATGTTTGTGGTAAAATTCACTAGAGATAAAATATTTCATTGAGGTAAATATGACAGAAATATATCTAAAAGGGATATTAAAGAATCATCACACAATGCTTGATGAAGCATATGGGTCACTGGGTCATGTGACCCCAGGACATGCTTCATTTCACATGGAATATGATTAACTTTAATCAAATATAGCATGATTTATTGCATGTATCATATGTCTTCAAATTTATATCAAAATTACAAAATCATAAATTACTTTAAAGATAACACTTCCTGTACCTGAACATGCTTGGCTATCAGTGTCTACTATCTTAGAATTACAGTGTTGAGAATATAAGGTGTGAATGTGCACATTTGTGTATTGAATAAAGAGGTGCAGATGTGTGTATGATATGTGTGAATAACAATAGCAAGAAACTAAGTAGGCAAACATATACCTGTACTACTTGCACCATGGGTAATTCTAACTCAATCGAGGAAGAAGAACTCTGATTTTCCCTACAATACAAGCGGCATCTCCTAGTTTATCATTCCAAAATGGCCAGGCCACACCAGAATAAGGTTTCCACAGCAACCAGCTTGAGGTTACTATGGTAACCATACATGTTTCCACAGCAACCATGAAGGATTGGTCAGTCTCTAGACACAGACAATGGGGAGAGGGTGGGGGGTGACATGCTCAAAGTGGTTTGAGGGGAGATGAACGGAAGGGGGAGGAGCTATTACCAGGATTGACAGATGCAAGGCCTTCATCTACCACAGGTTTAATTCATTCTCCAATCATTCTGCCAGTACAATATACTTGCTCTGCTTCCAGGCAGAATACAGCTTTTATTTGTATTTCTTCATTGAAATGGTATCAATTCTTGTTGAATACGAAATGTTTGCAACAAAGGAACATTTCTATATTTGACTTGTTGAAATAATTTTTCAGGAAGTTGTTGGAAGAAATTTTAGGCCTCTTCATATCCAGTTGTTTTTTTTAAAACTTTTTGTAACAGCTTAAAATTATTCTTTTCTTTTTTTGTATTAACATTTGTTAGTTTAAAGAAATCACCTGTCAATCTTGTGAAATTTTCTACAACAAATGGCATGCTATGCAAACTAAAACTTCTGAGGTTTGGAATAAAACCAACTACATTGTCACAATCTACGCAAACATCACAAGCATACTCGCTGCATGTACACAAAATAGGTCTCATTGATATTTTTGGCAATTCTTTATTTGAATCCCACAAAATCAAATTGGCTTCTATGAAGATAAGATGTAAATATATTTGATGTTAAACATACATGACAATCTTTGAGATTATCATATTTATTGGTACATGGGTTGAGTGTGCCAAGTTGTGAGAGAGAGAAGTGCAGATAACACTGAAGGAGGGGTGTTACAAGTACCTGTACCACATCTTTCATGGGTAATTCAAGTTCTACATCAGATTTTGAGCCCCTACAACATGGATGACCGAGGTCAAAGGTCAAATCAAGACGTCACAACCATTATATTCACAGACAACATGACAGTGAGGGAGGAGAAAAGTGTTGGAGTATGTGCAATGAAGATTTCTTAATTATTATCATATTTACAATCTACTTAAACTAAATAGAACTTAAAATTTCACTTGATTTCTACAAACTCTTGTTCATGATTATTTTATTGGCAAAAAATTGTCACCTTTTTTGTGATCATTAACAATTATCACATCTTTAAATACTGCTAATTAGTTTCTTTTGTTTTATGTGTATATAAAGTATTATTTCAAAATAAAGAAAAATAAGTAAACTAATTTTTCCATCATCAATGCACAAATCCAAGATAATGCAAATTGTGACTTTTAAATGCTCAAAGCACTCAGGATTAAT
Source organism: Amphiduros pacificus (assembly GCA_949316495.1). NCBI lineage: Eukaryota > Metazoa > Annelida > Polychaeta > Phyllodocida > Hesionidae > Amphiduros > Amphiduros pacificus. The sequence goes on from OX439003.1 coordinate 37,106,224, forward strand.
TAAAACGTTCTATGTCATTTTGTCTAGCCACTGTCCCAATCTTTGTTGACAATTCTCTGAGCAAATGTCTCTATTTAGTATCCTATTTGTTCCCAAGCAATATACCGTGGACAAATAGTCCAAGTTCACAATGTGAGGGCTGGCAATTTGGACTCATGTCATGTGTCTTACAATGTGGACCACCAGTCTCAAGCTGGAATACAAAGCGCAAAGCCAAGCTTCACATCCTTCTCCGGAGTACACTTTTTTTCTAATCACCTGACTTTTTCCCCCTCAAGATTTTGCATAATACCTTGCCAAAACATTAGAATCGACTGTTCCTCCTGATATATAGATGCAACAATACTGCCACAAGCCTTACAGTGATGTGTCCCCAATAACTAGTCACAATTTACATTCAGAGAGTTTGGAGAGATAGGACCAAAACAATGATGGATACATGGCATATACATGAATCATTTATATAGGTCACAGATTATATATCATATTTATATAGGTCACAGACTATGCATCATATTTATATAGGTCACAGACAATGTATCATATTAGTTAGGTGCTAGTGCAGTATTATATGATAAACAAACCAAATTTATTTTGGTTTCATAGTGTTAAGTATTAGTATTCAAAATTAAATGATCAAATGAGTTACTTTTATATCTTTTGAATACTGCTTAAACATTTCATTTATATCAGTTCAAAATAAGGTAAATATATTTGCCATTGTTGTTACATAATAACACAGTCTCAGAGGCTCATTTGAATAATAGGTTTAAGCTGAGAATGCATTAACTGACAACTTAATGAGAAGTTTTAAGTAACATCTTGGATATCTTACAATCGTCGGAGTGTTCTGAAACATTAAAAATTGAAAAACATAACCATTCAAGCTACAAATATCAGACTAAATTAAAGAAAATATGCTTTAAATATCATTTGTTACTTTTTTCTTAATGTAAATAAATAAAAGATAATAATGCATTATCCAGCCCTGCCAATATGTCCAAATTAAAAGTTGATAAACAGATACTTACGCTATCACCCATGAGTGTTTATGTATTTGTTCTAACTAAAATAGAAAAAAATGGTTATAAACATTAGTCATAAGAAAAATTCTTTAAACAATACATAAAACTGTGTTGTTAAAAACAATGTTATCTTCATATTTATACATTACTTTTCAAGAAAGGAATCAAAGTTATTTTTCACAATGAAATCATAAAAATCATATATGAATATATATGTAATCTTATATTTGTGGATTTTTATAATTTACTAATATTTTCCTTTCTTTAGTCAAATTTAAGATGTTTTCATGATCAAATTGCAGGAAATTTGAATTTTGTGCCAAACTTTATTAATTTGAAAAATTAGTTCATATTTCCACCAACAGGGTTTAAAATGGCACATATGAAACTTGACACCAGATGTCTCTGAAAAAAAGCCATAATAATATTGAGCCATGTGTGATGGCCCGCATGATGGTTTCTCCACATAAGCACCTTTCTCAAGTGCAGGGTTCCACCCCTAATATGTATATTGTGCAGGGCTTCCACCCCTAATATGTATATTATGCAGGGCTTTACCCCTAATATGTATATTATGCAGGGTTCCACCCTTTATTCCATATAACAAAGTGGCATTTCATGATTAGTAAGATGTAATTTTTTATTGTGTGTGATCATAAAATAGCTACTGACATCTGGTGCTTGTGTTCAATCAAAGAGTACTTAATTTATTCAATCTTCTGTGAACACCACCAATCTGGAATCTGTAATCAGAATACTATCCACAATCTTTTGAAGAATTTAATTATGTTTCTTATTTATATCTAATGAGAAAAACATACCAGTAAAATGAAGGATGGGTTAATAATGTTAACCCATACTCACTCACACCTTATTTTGTACTGCTGTAGTAATAAATTCAGTTACCGTATATACAGTGACTGGCAACTGTCCGAAACCGGCAGATGAAACTCAGACATTTTTAGCACAGACAAACATCTAGTATACCTTGCTGTACTGATTGCAATTGAGCTGAATGTTGTCTCTGACATGTTATCTTGTATTACCACTGACTTTCAAAATGTTAAATGTGTTTATTTGTTTTCACGGCAAGAGTGATGTTGTCACTGTCAAATGACGTCAGAAGTGATGATGTGACCTACATCATCATAGAGTTCAATGGAGAACTCAGACAATCTGCAGGTTTGCTGAATGCATGAATTTCCCGATAATTCTGTATATGTTAAACATGTATCAATTTTACTCTACACAAATATAACGTTAACGATCTACTATCGATGTAAGCAGTTTTTACTCAGTTTGGAAATGATTTGTGAAAATCGGGAGTGAAAAACATGAAAATGTCCGGATCTAACTACCGGTCACTGTATATAAAAAAAAACGAACTCCTGTACCAATTTCTGCTCTATCAATACTTACTGTTAATCGTTTATTTGGGTCAACTTCTATCATTCCCCGTAATAAATTTTGACAATCTGGAGGTACAAAATGCGGTATATGGAACACTCCTCTTTTCACTTTTTCTAATAATTGTCTTAAGTTATCATCATCAAATGGTAAGGCACCCTGAAAAAAGAAAAATATACAAATATTCTCATTATTCAACTTTAAGACATCCTATTCTTCTTTCAACATGTTTTGCACCTCATCATATCTCAGATATTTTAAGATTTTGTACAAGAAAATATCATATTCTCTTTCAAATATTGTTATCATTCATATTTTAATAAGAAATTGTTTTTGCACACTGTATTAATTTTCTCTACTACTTCACTGCATTGGGAAAATGTGATGAAAAATAAGAAGCTGGACATACCACTAACAATGCATACAGTATAACTCCACAGCTCCACACATCGGCTTTCCTCCCATCATATTTCTCTCCCTGAAAAACAAAACACAGGATTATATATATATATATATATATATATATATATATATATATATATATATATATATATATATATATATATATATATATATATATATATATATATATATATATATATATATATATATATATATATATATATATATATATATATATATATATATATATATAATTTTAAATAGAGATAATATTTCCTTTATCTTAGATGCCTCAATCTAAATTACCGGTATGGAAATTCTAATAGTGTTATCAACATAAGCCACTGATTGAGATTTGAAGTAAATTTAAGCATGGATTAAGAGCTAACGTAAACACGTCATTCTATCTGTGAAATTCACTGAGTTCAAGAAGTTTCAGACTTTTTATATATTTTTAAAATTGATTTTGAGGTACATCTAATATTTGGTTTAACATGGGTTTATCAAATGATGCTATTTTCCCATTTTTAACTATATGCACATCTGAGTCAAACTTCTAATGCCTAAACTGTTTGCTTTTACATCGTGACTCTCATGCCTTTTAATTAGATTTGTGAGATTGAAATATAGTCTTAGCATACATGCAAAAATAAATGAAAATTAAAATTTTTGCCATATTTTTTTTAAATCACCTATTATCACACTTATTACATTTTCTTTTTTCTGTTTTTTTTAAAAAATTTTGTAAAGAATATCAGACTCAAACTATATTGTTATTCTATTTAATGCATATTACAAATTTGTATATATTTCTTTACTGTGGATTACAGTAAATAGGGTGGACTTATGGAAGCTTTTTACTCTTAAATTTGTCATTGTTCACTTCATTAAAAATATCAAATATAAACTAATGAACAAAACTAACACATTTCCCATGTCTGATAATACCATTTCTCCATCTACTTATGGAAAACAACAACAACATTTGAGAAATATCATTCTGTTCCGTCAGACAACCAAAGGTCTTATGCTGAGTACAAGCGAATGCACCTAAACTACAATAGCAATCTATTTATGCTCTCCTACTGGTCAGTAGAAATAACAAGTGAATGGTCTGCCAAAGAGTCCTGCATCATTTCAGCGCACTGCCATTCTATAGCTATTCATGAATTGCTGTTGTAAGAAAATGATGCTGATAACTTCCTTTTAGGATTTGTTATTTTGACCTTCTTAGCTGAAAAGTTAGGTGAAGGTCACTGCTAATCCATTATCAAACTTGACCCAAAAATATAAATCTGTAAAGTGATATGAAATGGTGGCATTCATTGTTGTTCAGCTATTGTGGAGAAAAGGTTTTGTTATGTTGACCTGAGTGACCTTGACTAATAGGTAAAGCCATCCACAGATGCACCTGATCAAAATGTGTATTTCTATCATCAATATGAGGGCGGTGTCATTATTTGAGACATTATATATACATATGTCTGTGGAATCTTAATGTAAATGAATGCACAAATAACATCAGTATTGTATTAATATATCTAGCCATACACTGAGCAAGATAAAAGTTTAAAAAACAAAAAAGTGACATTTTTATAAAGCCTGACAGAAATAATCAACCAAACATTTTTCAATGCAATTTAAGCAAATTAGTCAACAAAATAAAAACAATATCTTATTGTTTTTTAATTTTCAAATCAAAATTACCAACATTGAAACAAGTGTTTAGGAATAATAAAGATGCTGGCATGCATATGTAATAAAGATTACAAAAGTATCTAAACTGAAAGAAAACATTTACTTCAGCGTTTGTTGGAATGGAGACTGAAAATTCTACCAATGTAAAGATAAATGCTGCTATAATAACACTTGAGCTACTAGACTTGTAACTTGGGCAAGGGATGCAAAAAAGGTTTGTGAAAGGCTTCCAACTGTTAAAACTAAAACAATGAACATTCACATAAATTAAACAAACAAAATTCCATCAGAAAACACACAAACAACCTCTTTTCATTGGTTATAATTATAACCAATGAGAGAAGAGAATGGTAGTCTTACCCTGATGACCTCTGGGCAGGCATAATGAGGGGACCTGCAGGCAGCAAACATAGTCACGTACTGATTAGCAATCTTATATATCTCACTACAGTATTAGTATATACTGGCCCCATGCTGTTAATATGGTGCATTATAAGTCATCATTATTCTTATATGTGAAATGGGCTTAATTGTACAGCAAACAAACCAATGAAGACTATTCCATTTCCATTATTTATCTAATTTACCAAGTATATTCCTTAGCTTTGCAGGGGGTTGTTTGGTGAAGTTATTTTTTTTTGCCAGTCGTACGGTGGATTATATATCTATATGTACTCACCCACAACTAGTTTCTAACATGGAACCTTCTACTTGCAATGAGGCCATTCCGAAGTCTGCCACCCGGATGTTATTTTTCTCATCAAGTAACAAGTTCTCTGGCTTTAAATCTCTATGGCTACAAAGATAAATTTATAATTTATAATGGCATTTAATAATTGTTGATCAAAATAAAAATTTATATGTAGGATCAAATTTATACACCAATTTTATCTATTGAGGCTACTCACCATATGGAATGACTATGACAAAAGTCAAGAGCAGATATAATCTGTCGGAAGAACCGTCTGGCCTCTTTGGGCGTTAATCGTCCCTTCTTGACTAAATAGTCAAATAACTCTCCTCCTGAAACATGTTCCAGTACTAGGTACCTAAAATAACAAAAAGTAAATTGCATTATTACCACCATGCAAAACATATCAGAATATAGAGTACATAGGAATGTCCATAGAAATGAAAATTCTTAATGCTAGAACACGAAGTGGATTGGTAAAAAAATGTATTCAAGAATATAATTTGCCTTTGCCTTTTTACATGGACATAATTATATAATATCTTGTGATGTGTGTCTAAGATTTGTCCATGGTTGTTTTGGATGTATGTGTTCTGCCGGGTGATAGATAGATAGATGGAGGTATATTAGATGCAATATTGTCATCATAATTCCCTGGCAAGGTGTGCATCAAAGAGTTTGCTATCATAATTGTATTCTTCTCAGCTTTAATTTATCTTCCTTATTCCTTTCTGCCACGCTGTGATTTAATAAACTGGATGTTAGGATAATGGGGGGTTCCAATCCAGGGACTAAGCACAATATTCTTAATCTACATGACTGAACTGATTTCTTCAAAGACAACAAGTGATAGTTAATATAGACCCATATGATGGGTGGCATCCTCTTACAAAGAACTAGAGAGCAAAATCAGAGGTCAAAGTATAAATTGGGAAGAACAATTTGCTTTGCATAATTTGTTCATATTGCAGTGACTGAGAAAACAGCCTGTACAAATTGTTACAAAGTCACTGTGGTAAGGTCAGGACAGGTAAGGAAAAATTTATTGTGAGAAAATGATGCTGGTCAATAAAAGCTGGTATCTGTAACAGTAAGAAGTCAAATGCAAATTTCTTTTTACAAAAAGGTCAGTTGTATTTCCATATGTATGTATCTCTTGTGACAACATAAGCACAAGACATAATATGTCACAGATGGGATTGGTGAGACCCAGATTATAAATGAGTATAGCCGACTGTGAGACACAGAATATAGCCGACTGTGAGACACAGAATATAGCTGACTGTGAGACACAGAATATAACCGAGCTACACCAAATATATATATATATATATATATATATATATATATATATATATATATATATATATATATATATATATATATATATATATATATATATATATATATATATATATATATATATATATATATATATATATATATATATATATATATATATATATATATATATTCCCTGAAGACAGGTAATAGAGAAAATGAGAAAGAATTTATTGCCAAATACTGTAGTGTTTGATTGCCTCCAAATAATTATGGAAATCTTCTGGTATTTCTCTCATCAAACAATATTTTTTATAGAAACCATCAATTTAGTGCCTTTCATCTGCAATATGACATATATAGAGCTGACATTTCCCTGTGATGAGGTAACTTAAAGTGTATGTTGGATTCGCAGTACTGAAAGCAAATTCATTGGTATGAAGATGATTGAGGCTCAGAGTGTACCCATTGCCCCTGTTCAGTAGGGCAGTGCCTGTAATGTGCATAGAGCATGTGTGTGTGTGTGTGAGTGAGATGGTAAAGTGATGCACAACCCAGCCTCCGTACCTGTGCAGCATCAGTAAATATAAGGCTTGTGCCGACCAAAATGAATCACAACACCCTCCTCTCAGGAAGTGTCATTCTTAATGAAGAAATATTCCAGCAGGCTTTTAGTCATCAGGTACAATTTATGCTACTTGAGCCTGTCAGCCATTTGGATAATTCTTCATGCCTTACTATGTCAAATATTTTCAGTCAATAAATAGTACCTTGGTCTGTTAAAAAGATGTTTTGTTTTTTTTTATCAATTTTATCATGCAGATTTACCCATACAGATGGTAATGACTTAGAGCTCCTGTGGTAATAGATCTTGGATTGTGCTCTGCCTCTGAAGTAAGGCCGAGCTCATAAACATGTAAACATGTTAAACTTGTGAACAAATTAAGGTGTTCAGTTTCTAACTATGTTTAAGGGATTGAGCTTGCGAACATATTGGGGGTATTTAAGCTTGTGTACTTAATGTGTTTAACTTGTGATCATGTTTAAGTGCTGTACTTGTGATCATACTCCAGGTGTTGAGTTTGTGATCATATTTAAGCTGTTAAGCTTGTGAGCATATTTAATGTGTTAAGCATTTAGGGCTATTAAAAATATATAACTATTGCATCATTTTTAAAACTCATACACATCAATGATAAGGCCAACCAATTCTAATATTGATCAAGTAAGGTAAAGATATATGAATTATATTGTTGGCCAGTTTTCACAACCCCCATCGGAACCCTCTGCTCCACAAACCCCAGGAAGACCCCTATCAGATACCTCAGCTCCCCTAACCACAGGAAGACCCCTATCAGATCCCTCAGCTCCCCTAACCACAGGAAGACCCCTATCAGATCCCTCAGCTCCCCTAACCCCAGGAAGACCCCTATCAGATCCCTCAGCTCCCCTAACCCCAGGAAGACCCCTATCAGATCACTTAGCTCCCCTAACCCCAGGAAGACCCCTATCAGATCCCTCAGCTCCCCTAACCCCAGGAAGACCCCTATCAGATCCCTCAGCTCCCCTAACCCAGGAAGACCCCTATCAGATCCCTCAGCTCTCCTAACCCCAGGAAGACCCCTATCAGATCCCTCAGCTCCCCTAACCACAGGAAGACCCCTATCAGATCCCTCAGCTCCCCTAACCACAGGAAGACCCCTATCAGATCCCTCAGCTCCCCTAACCACAGGAAGACCCCTATCAGATCCCTCAGCTCCCCTAACCAGAGGAAGACCCCTATCAGATCCCTCAGCTCCCCTAACCCCAGGAAGATTCCTATCAGATCCCTCAGCTCCCCTAACCACAGGAAGACCCCTATCAGATCCCTCAGCTCCCCTAACCACAGGAAGACCCCTATCAGATCCCTCAGCTCCCCCAACCCCAGGAAGACCCCTATCAGATCCCTCAGCTCCCCCAACCCCAGGAAGATCCCTATCAGATCACTTAGCTCCACAAACCCCAGGAAGACCCCTATCAGATCACTTAGCTCCCCTAACCACAGGAAGACCCCTATCAGATCACTTAGCTCCCCTAACCCCAGGAAGACCCCTATCAGATCCATCAGCTCCCCTAACCACAGGAAGACCCTTCCTTTTCAGATCACTTAGCTCCCCCAACCACAGGAAGACCCCTATCAGATCCATCAGCTCCCCTAACCACAGGAAGACCCCTATCAGATCACTTAGCTCCCCCAACCCCAGGAAGACCCCTATCAGATCCCTCTGCTCCCCTAACCACAGGAAGACCCCTATCAGATCCCTCAGCTCCCCTAACCACAGGAAGACCCCTATCAGATCCCTCAGCTCCCCTAACCCCAGGAAGACCCCTATCAGATCCCTCAGCTCCCCTAACCAGAGGAAGACCCCTATCAGATCCCTCAGCTCCCCTAACCCCAGGAAGATTCCTATCAGATCCCTCAGCTCCCCTAACCCCAGGAAGACCCCTATCAGATCCCTCAGCTCCCCTAACCACAGGAAGACCCCTATCAGATCCCTCAGCTCCCCTAACCACAGGAAGACCCCTATCAGATCACTTAGCTCCCCCAACCCCAGGAAGACCCCTATCAGATCCCTCAGCTCCCCTAACCAGAAGAAGACCCCTATCAGATCCCTCAGCTCCCCCTAACCCCAGGAAGATTCCTATCAGATCCCTCAGCTCCCCTAACCACAGGAAGACCCCTATCAGATCCCTCAGCTCCCCTAACCCCAGGAAGACCCCTATCAGATCCCTCAGCTCCCCTAATCACAGGAAGACCCCTATCAGATCACTTAACTCCCCCAACCCCAGGAAGACCCCTATCAGATCCCTCAGCTCCCCTAACCACAGGAAGACCCCTATCAGATCCCTCAGCTCCCCTAACCACAGGAAGACCCCTATCAGATCCCTCAGCTCCCCTAACCACAGGAAGACCCCTATCAGATCCCTCAGCTCCCCTAACCACAGGAAGACCCCTATCAGATCCCTCAGCTCTCCTAACCACAGGAAGACCCCTATCAGATCACTTAGCTCCCCTGACCCCAGGAAGACCCCTATCAGACCCCTCAGCTCCCCTAACCCAAGGAAGACCCCTATCAGACCCCTCAGCTCCCCTAACCCCAGGAAGACCCCTATCAGATCCCTCAGCTCCCCCAACCACAGGAAGACCCCTATCAGATCACTTAGCTCCCCAAACCACAGGAAGACCCCTATCAGATCCCTCAGCTCCCCCAACCCCAGGAAGACCCCTATCAGATCCCTCAGCTCCCCTAACCACAGGAAGACCCCTATCAGATCCCTCAGCTCCCCTAACCACAGGGAGACCCCATCAGATCACTTAGCTCCCCTAACCACAAGAAGATCCCTATCAGATCCCTCTGCTCCCCTAACCACAGGAAGACCCCTATCAGATCACTTAGCTCCCCTAACCACAGGAAGACCCCTATCAGATCCCTCAGCTCCCCCAACCCCAGGAAGACCCCTATCAGATCCCTCAGCTCCCCCAACCCCAGGAAGATCCCTATCAGATCACTTAGCTCCCCTAACCACAGGAAGACCCCTATCAGATCCATCAGCTCCCCCAACCACAGGAAGACCCCTATCAGATCCCTCAGCTCCCCCAACCCCAGGAAGATCCCTATCAGATCACTTAGCTCCCCTAACCACAGGAAGATCCCTGTCATATCCCACTCAAGGGCCCTCCCATTTCAGGAGGCCTCTACCAATTTCTCCTCACCTCAGGAGGATATTATTTCACCTTTTAGTAGTCCTTTTATATTTGCAAATGTTAACCATGACAGTCTCTGAGTGATGAGTGATAAAAACTTTACCCTCACCTCCCTGAATGGCACTACGGGTTAAACGGTAACTGTGGCTGGACTGTCTACACCGCGACACAGGAACATATTTATGAAGTCATTTCTGAGTGAATGACACCAAGGTCATTTGTATAAGTCAAATGTGAGAATAATTGAGAACAATTCCTGTATTGCTAATTGTATAGTGGCAGATGAGGAAATGGCAACAGGAAATATAATCAGACAAATGGTAATTATATTGTTGAAGAATAATGAGATTGGTTATACTTACAGGTATTTCTTATTTTCATATACATCATATAGACCAAGGACGTGTGGATGTTCTATTAACTTCATTATTGCTATTTCTCTCTCAACCTGCAAACAAAGAATTCATAATTAGTATCTGCACAAAACATTATAATGAGTTCCTCATTGGGAAAAAAACCCATAACATTAATTTGCATCTAGGATTACTGCACATTACTGATATGTTATATGTGAGTTTTAAAGGTCAGAGAAGCAGAGCTCTCATAACAAGATTACCAATATTGTGCTCTTATCCAGCCAGGAAAATTATCAAATAATGTGAAAAGATGCATTGGAATATAAAAAATATATCACCTCAAGATACTATCTTGAGCTCAAAATGGACATATTCTGCCTAACAAATTTATTCTCCTAAACTATTTTAATGTAAGGTATTGTTATATTAAAATAAATGGATTCTAAAAAAATTAGGACTACAAGACTATTACCAAAATCTGAAAATATCTCACACTAACTATTATCAATGCCTCCTTATTTCACGTCAAATTGTTATCAAAGCCTCCCTATTTCACATCAAACTATTACCAAAGCCTCCCTATTTAATGTCAAACTGTTATCAAAGCCTCCCTATTTCATGTCAGACTAATTATCATCAAAGCCTCCTCATTTCATGTCAGACTAATTATCATCAAAGCCTCCTCATTTCATGTCAGACTAATTATCATCAAAGCCTCCTCATTTCATGTCAGACTAATTATCATCAAAGCCTCCTCATTTCATGTCAGACTAATTATCATCAAAGCCTCCTCATTTCATGTCAGACTAATTATCATCAAAGCCTCCTCATTTCATGTCAGACTAATTATCATCAAAGCCTCCTCATTTCATGTCAGACTAATTATCATCAAAGCCTCCTCATTTCATGTCAGACTAATTATCATCAAAGCCTCCTCATTTCATGTCAGACTAATTATCATCAAAGCCTCCTCATTTCATGTCAGACTAATTATCATCAAAGCCTCCTCATTTCATGTCAGACTAATTATCATCAAAGCCTCCTCATTTCATCTCAGACTAATTATCAACAAAGCCTCCTCATTTCATTTCAGACTAACTATTATCACAGACTCTCTATTTCTTGTAAAATTAACCATTATCAAAGGCTCTTCATATCCTATTGTATTAACTAATATCAAAGACTCCTCGTTCATATGTCACACTAACTAGTATCAAAGGCTGCATTCAACTCAAATCAGACTAACTATTAGTCTTTTCATTTCATATTTCTTACTATTTCAAAACCCACTCATACCACCGGCCAGACTAATTGGGGTCAAGGGACAATTTTCTCAGTAAATTACTGAACCTGAATGTATAATTCACAAGTTGGAGATAGTTCTAGACCAAAGTTAAATGTAAACATAGTGTTCAGAGTGCTGCACGGCCTGACTTTTGCAGAAGGTAATGAAATTATCAAACATTGTAAGCAAACAGAGAGCCTGTATAGAAGGAGAGAAGAGAGTTTGCTCAATATCACAGTTTTCAATATGGAAAATCTGCTGTTATCTGTTGCTGACTTTCAGTTCTCTATAACCATAAGTCAGTGTCATTAAACAAAAGAATATAGATCACAGGTAAAGTCAACTATGCATGACATGTGTTTGTTTGGGGCTTTATATCACTTTCAACATTATTTCAGTCATTTCGTGATGAGACCTACTTGTAGCAGATATATTGCTGCCTCACTGAATTGTCATGTCGCAGGTCCTTGACATGACAACCCACCCGGTCACAGATTTTCGAACCCACGACCTTTGGATTACCACAGAGGAACTGGTGCTAGTAAGCTGGCGCTTTAACCAACTGCGCCACGGCCCATGGCCTCATGACATGTGTTTGTTTGTTTGTTTGTTTGGGGCTTTACATCACTTTCGACATTATTTCAGTCATTTCGTGATGAGACCTACTTGTAGCAGATATATTGCTGCCTCACTGAATTGTCATGTCGCAGGTCCTTGACATGACAACCCACCCGGTCACAGATTTACAAGGACAACGGGTTAACCCTTTAGGCACGGGCCTCAGCTCATGTGGGAAATTGTATCATGAGTTCAATACCGGCACGGCCGGGATTTGAACCCACAACCTTTGGATCACCACAGAGGAACTGGTGCTAATAAGCTGGCGCTCTAACCAACTGCGCCACGGCCCGTGGCCTCTCATCACATGTGTACTGAACCATGGTAAATATAACTTTTAAATGTAGTTTAAAAGTCATTTTGTTTTACAATGTGGTATTTCATTGACATCACACCATATGATGTGGTATTTCCTTAATGTGGTGCAATATGACGTGGTATTTTATCAATGCATTGCCATATGATGTGGTATTTAATTAAAATGAGATGCAATATGATACGGTATTTCATCAATGTGGTGCCAAATGATATGGTATTTCGTCAATGTGGTGCACATGATGTGGTCTTACAAATCGAAAATCCTTTCTCAGAGCAGCCTGAGCTAACAATAATCTTGGCCAATCAAAACGCATGTTACATATTGAATTCAGCCCCAACATTTATTGTTATCTCACTTCTCATTGACTCATCTCACTTTTCACTGATATTTTTTCATGATACGCTGACTTAATAAGCATTGTTAATAAACTTTACACATTTTTAAAAATTATATGTCTGTTATTCTCAAATAATACATTTCTTTTTCATGACTCGGGACTGAGCAGTAACCATATACCTCCCAAGTAAGTTCTGATGAGATCCTTTTAATATCCCTAATGTATTCTCAGAAGAATAGCAATACAATAATCTTGTCTGGATTATTTTTAATGGATCTCTCAAAAAGTTGTAACAAATACTTATAAAAATATCAATTTTGCCACAATTCAAAATCTTTACTCCATAATTTTGAAAAATGAAAATTCATTGTAAATTCATTAATTTTGGTGCATCATTTAATATCTTTAACCAAACCATTAGTGTGAATGATCAGTTATGCAAGTTTAGAGAGCCAGTATAAAATGTGTTCAAGCAATATGCTCACAAAAAAAAGAATTGACTTGTGACCTTGACACAAGGTCATGGGCTCTTAATTTGACAAGCAAAATGCAAATCTATTGGTCATCTGATTTGGCTTGGCTAAAATGCTGAGTAAATGTATTTCAAATGATTGGAATCTGAAATGCCTTCCTGAAATGCATCTTGACGAGGTCAAAGTGACCCATTTACAAATGGTCCAACATATTCACAAGGGTAAACTGGTTCCTGTTTACATTCTATTTAAATATGCATCAGATCATTTTTGAAAACACATGGTGAGTTATAATGAGCTGCTAAATTGAGCCAATCAATATTTTTTGTATCCTTGAGCTGGTGGAACAGGATGTTTACTCAACCATGCTTTTACCCTTGTGTCATATATTTGTATGGAGATTCACCATGCCAGCTTAATCATATCAAAACAAATGTATGTTGTATCTAGTTTCATCCACAAGATGTACAGAGGAGAACCAGACATGTTCACACTCAGTAAAGCCTTTTTTAGATGAATAAGGGCACAACAAGTTTGATTAATACTTTTCTGGGTACCATGAGGATAATTTAGTCATTTTGTTAAATATATCAAGACGAGTTAAGCTTGACTGTCCATTTGATAGGAAATGCCGGAAATGGCCCCAGAGCAGCATTACATAAATTTTACATGGAGTTCTCCTAAAACAACATTTTAGTTTGGCCCTGCTAAAAATAGTTTGTACCGAGGCATCAAGATCAGCAAAGCCCCCTGGTATTGGACTGATGCGATGCCATCAGTGGTCAAGCTGTGAGGAGATGCTCATTTACTGACTAGTGGCATGGGACTGCCCATGAGGCCTTCGCTGCAGGTGCTCTCTTGGTATTGCATTTTCAACTGTGTCACACTTCCTGTCGTGTCTTGATGCTCACTGGATTCAACTTTCTGGATACTCTTTAAAAGCAATACCTCCAAATGGTAAATGCTTGCAGGGATTTCCTAGGTGTAAAAAGCTTATCGATTTTATGCAGGGTTTCCCTTACTATACTCATCATCACAAGCATTTTTTTTTATCAGCCAAACAAAAGTAAAATGACAACATGACTGCTGCTGACTTGGACACATGGTATATTTGATATCATTTATTTGCAAATTATTGCAGAACAAATATAATTTGCCCTAAGCTGCAAGTTTGACTGCCAATAATTGCAAATACAGAGGTCCATTGAGACAGGAAAACATACAATGGAGTCATCTTACTGTGCACCTATGACCCATAAAACAGTATTTATACAGTAAAGGGCTTCTTTTTACCACCACCACCACATTTCTATCATCAATGACTCAATTCTCAGGAATCCTCCACCTTGCATATAATTCCACTACCACATATTGTACTTAATCCAACACAAGTGATCAAGAGTAAAATTAATGTAGGAACAGATTCTTACAGGATAACCTCCTAATTTACAGTTATTGAAAAATATGAATGTATATCTTTAAGAATTTTTATGACAAAATCTAGGGTTTATAGAGAAATATATATTTAAAAACTATTCATTAAAAATAGACATAAAGTGTTTGTGTCAAATATCAACAAGAGCCAATCCAAACAGAACATGCTCAGAACTCATTACTTTATGACTGAAGAAGAAATATTCAAAAGTCCTGGAATATTTTAACAAAAAAGAAAATTTTCTGAATTATTTTAAACAATTCCTCAAATATACAAGAATACAAGAATACGAGTCTCTGAGAACATATGGGGGGAAATATAAGGCATTCAAGAAAAAGGCATTCAAATTTAGGAAATGGAGGATCTCTTGGGACTGTGGCTTTTAAAACTCAATGCTAAAAATGAAATCTTACTCTTTAATCCTCTTCATTATATTTTGATTATATTATTAGGTTTTCAAAACCTATTTACAGTTTGTTGAGCCTAAAAAAGAGGCTTGTTTATGATTTCCCTACCTACCTTTGTTCATACTAATAACCCTGAAGTTTTTTCTTTACTTTCTTTTCAGGTGAAAATACCTTGTTTCAGTAGTATTAAAAGTATATAACTCAATTATCAAAATATTTGATCACATTAAAAGAACATAAAAAAATCAATAAATCCACCAAAATATTATGTATGTTATCAGAAACAAGATTATTATTTTTCTTTACAGATATTCATCTGTTACAGCAGAATATCACAACACTACTATATTGTGTTTTCTTTTCATTAAAACATGCCTGGCATTATTAAACAGTAAGGTGATATCTAGTATGTCGTCATGTTTGTATCTACCATGATTATATCTTCACAAATCAGTTTTTTTAAATTCCAAGAGCTTGTATGTATATGGTGCATCATCTATCTTACCTTTTACATGGTCTCTATCTGTTATACTTGTTCATACAACTCAAATATGAAATTTATTTCTGTTATGTAAATGTCCCATGCTTCTTGTTCATATAGCTTACATATAGCTATTGACCTTTATATATCATCCTATATATGGCCTCTGCCAACAATAATAAGACCCAAACAATATCATTTATTTTTCTATAATTGTCAATGCAAGTCATATGGAAATTGTATCTATATGATTTCTGTATTTTGATATAATAGCTCATATTCTCACGTAGTCCTTATCTATATCTATATCTGTCTTGATGCAATAGCTCATATAACCCACAAACAAATCTTAACTTCACTGTGTGTCTCGACATAAAAGCTCATATAACTCACAAATAAGCCTTATCTTTATCATGTGTTTTGATATCATGTGTCTGGATATAATAGCTCATATAACTCACAAATAAGCCTTATCTTTATCATGTGTTTTGATATCATGTGTCTGGATATATTAGCTCACATAACTCACATATAAGCCTTATCTTTATCATGTGTCTTGATATCATGTGTCTTGATATAATAGCTCATATATCTCACAAATAAGCCTTATCTTTATCATGTGTTTTGATATCATGTGTCTGGATATAATAGCTCATATAACTCACAAATAAGCATTATCTTTATCATGTGTCTTGATATCATGTGTCTTGATATAATAGCTCATATATCTCACATATAAGCCTTATCTTTATCATGTGTCTTGATATCATGTGTCTTGATATAATAGTTCACTTAACTCACACATAAGGCTTATCTCTATCATGTGTCTTGATAACTCATATATAGAACTCACATATAGAACTTTATCATGTGTCTTGATATAATAGCTTATATAACTCACATATCCTTATCTTTATCATGTGTCTTGATATAATAGCCTATATAACTAACATATTGACCATATATCTATATTATGTGTCTTGATATTATGTGTCTTGATATAATAGCTCATATAACTCACATATAAGCCTTATCTTTATCATGTGTCTTGATATTATGTGTCTTGATATAATAGCTCATATAACTCACATATAGACCTTATCTATATCACCCGTGTGTCTTGGCAGACAGGTTGTGTTGGACGCATATTGATCTGGGCAGGTAGGGGAGGGTACTATCTGACTGTGCTTGGCCATCCCATTCCAGTTCGGATGAGGACATACAGAGCTGTAAACATCCTCAGAGAGCAGAAAGCTTGACGACTGCTTGGCTTGCTCCATAGCCCCACATAAAGTCTTCATCACTTAACTGCCGCCACATAAATCCCCCCAGGTCGTCAGCAGTTATGCTTACATATATGTGTCAAGAGACTGTTACCAAAAAACGCCTTAATTTGGAGATGGGAGTTTGCTGAAAGTTGATTAGTTAATGTGATGTTGGTGGCGATGTCTTTGGGTGACCTGGGGTTATTCCATGGCAGGGCAAGTCTTTGGTGGTATATAAGACAAAGTGGCCGTCTGTGAGCACTGAGACAAGTTGGAAACGGGATCATTGATTGGTGGACGTGTCAGCTGATAGTGAGCTCTGTGGTCGGGCGACACTCACTGGGTGTTCACCACAGCTCTGGTCAGAGCGGTCAACACTGATTAAGGCTCTCCTGCCAACAATTCCTATACCCATTGCCTTCCACAAACTGACAAAATCAGAGCAAATCTAATACACCAACAAGTTCTTCTCCATCAGTCATTTGTGCTGCGAGCAGCAAGTCTGATGAAGAAATCCTGCCCTGCTTTCAACACGGGAATCATATATTTACAAGCGACGTTTCTCTTGCATGGTGCTGGCCTGGGCTTATGTGAACTACAGTCTGCTTATTGATTACATCCCCTAATCAATCATATCTTTGATAAGAAAATAGGTCAGCAAGGTTTGATAATATTAAGGAAGGAATGACCAAACCTTGTCCTTTAAGTCTTGTCACAGAACAAACGGAAATATGATTTGGTCTGCACAACCCTGCACCATCTAATTTCCCAACAAGGTCAAAATCAATGTTTCTACATATGCAATGAATGTCATTGCATCTGTCAATGAGGTTCTATATTTCCATGAATAATTACATGGTGTATGATTTTTAAATTTACAAATTCAAACAGGCTCCTTTAATGTGTACATTAATGAAGATTCCTCATCAACAGATGTTAAATCAGTCAATTTGTTTATGTCATATTCAGTGTACTGTGAGTGGGTTATGGATTAGTTTTGTCTGGCAAGGTCGTCATACCAACGTATTTGTGGCTACCTCTCATGTCTTGAGCAGCTATTCTGGCTTATAGCCAGTATCCCATACAACTCATCCTACAAGTCCTAGTCTATTCTAATAAAAAAAACACTTTGTGCATCCTGTGAACAGCATTAATCATTCTCATCTCCGAGCATTCTATCTTATTAGCTCATTGACTCAGTTTGACAGATATAAGTGGCACATTAATTATTCTATCCTTCTCCTATATTTGGTTTTATTTCTCCTGTGAAATTTCCAATTAATTACTCTTATAAAAAATATTTACCATCAACACCTGTTTTAAGATATTTTTTACTCAAAGAGATATTATCTTAGGATGAGGTGAGGAGAGTAACTCAAATTCCACTCTCAAAGAGTGCAAAAAAATGAAGAGATTCTTGGCTGAGTTATATTGAGCAGCATGTTTACAGTTGTGTGTATAGCTTTGTGCAGTTAATGTCATGCTGGATGCTTCCACTGTCAGCGTGTTCTGAAGCCCTATGAGGACATGGGCTGCTTCTAGCAATGCTATTGATCACATTGTGGCTATATTAGTACTCTGATCATTCCTATTTGTGTCCCATGCTAATCCTGCCAATGTGAAAATGCTCTGGATGACCTGCTCACACCAAAACAACCCCATCATAAATAATCACTTGGTCTGGAGAACTAATGAATGCTTGGTACTTGGTTAACATGTAACAACACTTATGTCTGATTGTCTGTGGAGTACAAATGCTCATCTCACATATTTCCAGGAGTTTCACTAAAAAATATGTGGTAAAATACTCAAAGAAATCTTCTTCATTTTGGGAATGTATAACTTAGAACAATGATGTCTGTATCTAATGATATGAACTTTAGGATTTTGAGGTCTGTACACTCACTGCCTGGTGAGCAATTAACTTGTGACATTTTCTGCATTTTAAGGTCATAGGGATGTTCAAATAATTAGATGATAAACAGAATAAGCAAAAAGTCCCATACTAGAGCATTATGGTTATACATGTTTAAA
Source organism: Amphiduros pacificus (assembly GCA_949316495.1). Lineage (NCBI taxonomy): Eukaryota > Metazoa > Annelida > Polychaeta > Phyllodocida > Hesionidae > Amphiduros > Amphiduros pacificus. Next base: position 37,125,483 of record OX439003.1, read on the forward strand.
TGTTTTACATCAATTTAAAGACCAGTTATTGAAATATTCTGGCATTTTTAATATTTTGTAAATGGTGATATAGAGATGATATAGATACATGTCTAATGTATTCCTAATCAATAAGTTTGAATTGTTCTTATTTCCATTATTTGTATTTTTCATAAGTGTGTCCATCTTTAGCATGTTATCAGTGAAACAAATCTATGTCCTATCAAAAGCATATTATAAATTGTCCTCTATTTACATTTTACAGCCATTGTGTTGAACAATGAAAGTATGCTGTCACCTACCAGGGTTTGGGAGAATTTATGCGTTTTGAGTAAATTGATTTTTGAATGACATGAAAACTCATTTTTGTATGAGAATATTTATGATCCGATCCAGTTAGCTATTTCATGATCTGACTATTTGCCTTTCAATCTATATTATATTCACAATATTTGGTGAAATGGCATTTTACAAGGTCAACCACCTAGTGCATATATCCTGAAAATAGGCACTAATGCCAGTGAGATTTCAACTCCCCAGTCTCCAATAACAATGATCAAATGTTTATGCGCATATTGTTTGGCTGATCATACTACTGGAACCAGGCGTTATCTATCTGTCAGCTATATCTATCTATCACCTGTATCTATCACATATCTCTCTTTATCTCATCTGTAATACATCTATATTAATATGTCTATCTATCTGTAATAAGATTAAAGACAAATTTGTTCACTTTTACAGTTAAAACATAGGCTGAAGGCCAAAGATTTGTGCAGATCCTTGCTTTTATGGTGGTTTTTGTAAACATTTCCTGGAAATGCCCGCAAATTGCTTAAATATAAAGAATAAAAAATGTCTCCAGAAGCCTCAGCTGAGGCTATATCCACACAACCAGAACATGGCATTGATTTTACAGATGACTGTGCATGTGAGAAACAATGAATTCTTGGCTTTCATATATTTCTGAAAATTCTGAGCCTCATGAAAAACATATGACATTCATCTCCTAACAATCTACATCTATGAATAGCTAAAAATCAACACAGTAGTTTCAGAAGAGGATCAAGTTCAACAGACCAACAGAATGACAGAAAATATCCCCCTCTTGTTGCAGAAGCCTTGCTGAAGAAGTCATCACAGCGAAAACTTAAGCTTTTTCTCTCATAGTTAAAAATCATTATATTATCATGAGTTGATTAACTTACCTTCATTAGAACAGATTCACTAAGTTTTTCTCGGTTGACTATTTTGATGGCCACTTTTTTCCCTGTGACACAATGGACCCCTAGTTTTACTAGACCTGTAAAGATAAAAAATGACATAATGAAATTTGAGCAAGACCAGATTAATAGTTTTCATATTAAAATTTGAGGCTAAATGGAATCATTATTAAAGAAGTTTCCACAATGTGCTTACTGTGGCAATACTTATTTTAACCTCACCCATGGTTTCCAATGGGAAATTTGAGGACACCTTTATTCAAAAGGTTGTGTTACAGACTAATGGTGTGATCAGAACAACTGTGGCTCACATAAAAAATTGTCAAAAACTGATCCCTGACATGTTTCATCACTCAGGGAATAAAATTTTGATTGTATACTTGAAGGAGGTAGAATCAAAACTGACCCATATGAGGTCAAACGCCAAACGTGTTCATGTTGCTATGGTGTTCATTCTACAGCTCAGGAGTAGAAAGACATTTAATACCAAATACCAGTGAGGAGGTATTCAAATATGCCAATAAACCCAGGGACCATCCCATAAAAGAGTCTGGCTTTTTGGGGGGATATCTCAAAAGACAACATGTTGTCCAAAATGTAATTTCTTTATTAAAAAAAATCACATGTGAGGGTGTTAGCATCAAGACTGACATGTCCCATCCTAAGTTACAGTCCAATGAGTGTATGGCTACCAGATAGTTACCTGTACTACTTTAAATCTTTATTCAAAAGTTAAATCTATGGCCTCAGTTACCAACAAAGTTTAATGACTCATGTCATCAACATAATTATTATTAATACATTCACTGATGCTAAGATTTCTACCTGTGATACTTATGTAATACCAGTTCAGAAATTCTCATAAAAAGACATAAAATGTGTCACTTTTCTCCATAAATGATACTTTCGGCAAAACACCTGATATAATACAGAGAACTCAAGAGGGATGTCGTAATACACTTCCTTGCTGCAGGAAATAGGTTGGCAGACTGCCATATTTCCCAATTACCACTCTGAATACCACATTACACATTGTACATGTTGAATTTGATTGCAACAGGTGTATATGGCCTATAATTGCTGCCACATTCCAAGGTAAATCCCAGGTAAACCCAACAAAACTGATCTTACAAAGCTCCCTAAGCACTAACAATCAGATGGCAGAGCAAATAAAGACGCCAACAGCTGTGGGAATAAGTGATGGTTTTGAGGTCTAAATTTTGAGGTCTATATTTTTTTATTGTAAGATTATAACTCCTTGAAGATTTTTATAGAAGACTCCAAAACCTTTTTATTGTCATCTATTGGTTTCTTCACAATCTTCCATTTCATAAAAACTATATAATAGATTTCATTTTATTTAAAAATCATCAAATATTATTGAAATCTCATGTCAACTCTCCATTTTCTATCAGGTTTTTGGCTATAAATAACATTTTCATAAATCAGATTATCATTTCAAAGTTAGAAACACAAACAAATATTAGTCTGAAATTGTGATGTTCATGTATCAATATTTTTTAATACAGTGATTTACTTAGTAAAGTACTTATATCTATGAGATTTAAAGAGAACAAAAATCAATGAAAACATTTTTGAAATCCAATTTGAGAATTGCATTTCATTGAATAATACAAAGCTTTCAAGAGGTAAATTAAAATAAAGTTAGATTATTGCTCTGATCATATAAACATTGATAGTGTGTCATATAAAACATAGGCCAATGTCCTTAGAGCTTTGCTGACCAATGTTTTTTTCGTAAAGATTGTGAACATTTTCTGGAAATGTCTGCAAACTGCATCAGAAATGTTCATTTAAACTACTTCCCAGAGCAGACTTGAGCAGACTTTTGACCAATGAAAATGCATGTTGAATATTGAGTTTGGCCCAAACTTGTTATCTCGATATCTGGTATTTGCTTTTTGGAGAGAAACAATGCCAATACTAGTTGGGAGTCTATACAGTTTAACACAAGGTGGCATTGCAGTCAATCAAGAGCACAACCTTCACTAGAGGGCGATGTGATGTGTGTGCCAATGGTGGACAATGTGTAAGGAGTAAATTTGATTAATTAAATTTATTTACATCATTAAATAATTAAAGATTAATTTTTGAGTAAGTAGACCTCAACAGAACTATCACTTGAGTATGTAAGATAATATTGCCAAATAAAATTCAAATCATTGGCAGTTACAAATATGGAGCTTTTGTAGAACTGATCAATATAACTTCGCTTACATAACTACCAGGTCAATGAAAGTTCACTTATATATTTGTACTCTCCCACTCACTCAATGTTCATTCACTCATCAGTCAGTTTGATGGCCTTTGGCCATATATCTTACTGAAAGATGTCTTGTGAAAGATACTACTCTGCCCCAAAATAATTGGATCAATTTGTCAAACTTCTCCAACACAACAGAAGACTCGTTTCCAATGATTAACATCACACTGCCATCCCTCACACAAGCTAAGAACGGAACACGGTCGCTGAAATGTCAGGCATGTCCTGTGCTGTAACCCTTAGTTTACTCGCCCAATAAGGAGGTAATGTACTCAACACAATATGCACATAACATATTGGAGCAGGGAGACCGACTAACAGACCTCACATTTTGTATGTATCCATTACGAAACAAAACCAATATGCACATGCATAAACAAGATATATTATCTGTATATGAGTGTTAGCAATGAGTCTATTTCATCATTTTATAGACTATAATTATGAGAAAAATTTTGCTTGAAGTTTATATTCTTAAAGGACATTTTTCACCAAGAAATGCCCACGAGTGACAAGAAACCTAAATTCAGATCGATTACATTTCCACAAACGGCATGAGTCACTTTAAGTTTTTGTTTATGAGCAGGAGGCCTTCACAAGCTCTAAAACACAGACAACATTTCAGCAGTTATGTGCAGATAACAGAAAAAACTATATGAGATGAATTCAGACTGATTATAGATATGCAAAGTTGAGAATTTTCAAGATTTAGCTCCATAGGAAACCATTGAAATCTGACCAAGTTTATAAATGTTGAAACTGATGATAACTTGCAAAATTCTTTAAAAAATTGAAACTTTAATATGGAGGCTACATAGATGGCACTTGGCACAGATTTAATAATTCAATAAGGGATTTAACTTGAAGTAGTTTGGCTATGCTTCAACCTTGAGCACATAAGCAAATTTACCTCAGTTAAGTTTCATTATCTATTATTGTGGTATGAGTTTGATCTGTAATTTTGGATTTGCAATTACTAAAATAAAGATTATGCACCAAAAAGCAAGCCCAAGCACAGTCAACTAGTCTGAGAAAATCTGTAATGCCAAGACCTGACGAGCCTGAAAACTGGGCCTGAAGCTGAGCCAACACTGAATGTCACACATAAAGTGAAGACTTGGGCAGCCATCATTTCACCACAAAGAAAGTGGCCTGATTTGTAGTGAGCATGCACCATAGACGTCTGCCATGCCCTGATGCAGTGAAATGTGTCTACACTGAGAGCTGGTGTCATTCACCATCAATTCACGCTTGTGACTGACGTCCACATGTCTTCTAGCTTTAAATCACAGAAAACATGTATTCACTTCACTCACTGTGCATCACCTTTATGAACTTTCTCAATAACATATCTATTTCTATATATACGTCATATATCTGTCATATACCCTCTGTCTAGAAAGATGAGATAAGTTATTCTTACACCAAATGTATATATTTCATCAAATAATGACATGCGAGATATCACCTTTGGAATTCTTAGAAATCCAAAATTCCAAGACTATTTTGAGAAGGTAAGCTTTGCAAGAGAATATTTGGGTGCCTCATGTCCGAGTCTGTCTGTCATGTGACTCATGAGGAGCTACTTATCTTGGTCTGTCTGTCATGCTACTCATGGAAATCTTCCTGTCTGAGTTTGTCTGTCTTGCTACTCACAAAGATCTTCCTGTCTGAGTCTGTCTGTCATGCTACTCATAAAGATCTTCCTGTCTTAGTCTGTCTGTCATGCTAATCACAAAGATCTTCCTGTCTGAGTCTGTCTGTCATGCTACTCATAAAGACCTTCCTGTCTTAGTCTGTCTGTCATGCTACTCATAAAGATCTTCCTGTCTTAGTCTGTCTTTCATGCAGCCCTTGAGAAGCTTCCTGTCTGCTTCTGTCTGTCATGTGACGCATTGAAGGATTCCTATCACAATTTGGTTCTTGACTTTGCCAATCAAATATGTTGGTGATGACCAGTCAACTTGGTACTTTCCATGGTTATGAAGCATATCTGAGTAACAAAAGCTGCTCAATTGCTTTTTGGTACTCAGTCTTTTCAAGGACAGAGATGAGTTATCTTGGGATACATTCTGTTTGTAATAACATTCTGTTGCATGTTTCGGCAGGGTTTAATGAATATTCTCATAAATACTTTTCTAAAGTTCTTGTTGTTATGATTATCACAATACTGCTCATGGAACATGATAGAATCATAAGGATGATTTAAATAAATGATGACTGCAGACATGTTAACCTGTCTGTTATATATCAGTTGTCAGGGAGGGTATCTTAATATCAGATTATTAGAGATGGGAGAAGGCAGTTGTGACATCAGATTACTAGAGATGGGAGAAGTGGTCAAGATGGTTAGCTGTGACATCAGATTATTAGAGATGGGACAAGGCAGCTAGTTGTGACATCAGATTATTAGAGATGGGACAAGGCAATGCTGACATCAGATTATTAGAAATGGGAGAAGTTGTCAGGGCGGTATAAACTGTGACATCAGATTATTAGAAATGGCAGAAGTCAGGGTGGTTAGCTGTGACATCAGATTATTAGAGATGGGGGCAGTTGTTAGGCTGGTTAGTTGTGTTGTTGGACACCTCACCAAAATTCTTGTCACAAAATCATGTCATGTCTTCAATAGAAGTCACAGTTGTTTTGAATTAATTCCAAACCCTTTTATTCTTGCATTTCCTGACTATGTAAATGCTCTAATATATGGCATGTTGGGTCACCACTTTGTGTGCATGAGTCAAAATGATGACTCCAAATTATCACAGCTGTATCATGAAGATGACATTTAACAAAATGTCCATGCATCTTTTATGATTTTGAAGTAATGGTCACAAAAAGCTTTCAGAACAGTATTTCAAATATTTTATAATTCCACAATGAAATATCTATCTTTCAAAATGTTGATGAAATTTGCCTTAATTTTGCCCCATATTCTTTTTGGGTATTGTGTGACAAATATCTCATTTCACTGATTTTCTATATTACTATTTGATTTTTAAGTTTACCTTCAATGCCATTGTATTTCTATATACTTCAGACTTATTTTCTTTCAACCTCAACGAGGGCAGGGAGATCATAGTATTATGACCACCCATTCCTCTTTGTAAGACGTTCCATGAGGAAATTGTCATTCATACATTAACAATACACTAATTTAATTTCATTTGTTTGTATAAACCTTCAGCATTTGTGCATATAAAGTGCCAAAATCTGTTAGTGTTACAGAACTGTCAGCATATAACACACCTGTGTCTATGTTGTTGGTGAAGTGAACAGCTGTGATTCTTGCAAACCAAAAAATGAGATTTTCTTTCTGCTACGAAAGGTCAGGCTTTTTTTAGTTGGGTGCCTGCCAACCACAGATCATGTTTATGGATAAAATCTACATTCATCAATGTTTAATTTAGTAGGAGCAATGATGTTCTGTGTCGTTTGATATATTGCAGCAATAAATTGATCATAATTGCTAATAGCAAGCCTTATATTTTAAAAACAGGTTTCCTGTGGATATAATATTACCAATGTCTCAATAGAGGTCACTGTCATGAAGTACAGGGACATCTTGGTCCCTAAAGCACAGTCTATCAAGGAATCATTCCAAACATAAGTGACCAAACTGGTGGCACATTTATATATAGTGGCAAAAAATCACAGCTCAATATGCAGTGCAGGGCTACTCATTCATCACTGAGACTCTCTGTGAAGAGACTGGCACGAGGTCTGGGAAATAGTGAGGATATATCACAAAGGGCATGGCTTACACTTAACTTCATTGACTGGTTAAGTATGCATTATGCTTTCATAATCACTCTTCGTGCCATGGGTTAATCATTTATTTTGGCCTTTCAGTGGTATGAGTTAATCACTCATCTTGACCATTGATTGACAGGCTAATCACTCACCTTCACCTTCACATGACATGAGCTAACAACTCATCAAGTTTGAATGAAATAACAAATCATTTTGAACTATATAATATAACCCATCTAATATAACCAACATTCCTCTGGAATCATCCACCTTTCTCTTTGAATGATATGAGTTAATGAGATTCACCCTGCTGACTGCATGAATTACAAGGGTTTGAGGACATGTGCATCCCTGTACACTTTGATGTACAGACAACAAATGAAATAAGAATTAAGATGGGAGATGTCAGCTCTATACACACATGCAGTCTTGGGTAAGACACATCATTCTGTTGCCTTGATTAAAAAACCCTTTATATCCATATCCATAGCGAATGTAATCTTGTAATTCTGTGAATCCTTGGTAGTGCTAAAGCACAGAAATGTCATACCAGATAATCGCAAGAAGTCAGAGAAAAACCTGATCTTTCTTGCATCTTGAGGTTTGAAGAATTACTCCAAGATGTGAGTTAAATGGCTTCATTACAAATGTCAGTCCACATGCAACTTTCTTATAATAGAACCATCATCCTAAAAAGCAGTGACAAAAACAATCCCAGTGGTATAACATGTGCCTTGCTTTGTAAAACAATTCTTGTTGCCATAAAGTCTCCTTTGTTTGGTATTTCTATTTTGCAATGGCATGGACCTTATTCAGTCTTTTATTTGCAAAGACAGGTGCCTTCTTTATACACTGTGCCTTGTTGTATTTTGCAATAACAGGTGCCTCATTTGACAATTTATAAGCAATGACATACAGATCCCTTGTTTGGTCCTTTATGCAATGACAGGTGCCTTGTTGATTTTTTTTAGCAATGACAGGTACCTTGTTGAGTTTTTTTAGTAATGACAGGTGCCTTGTTGATTCTTTATCAACGGCAGGTGCCTTGTTGATTTTTTTTTAGCAAAGATAGATGCCTTGTTGAGTCTTTTAGCAATGACAAGTGCCTGGTTCAGTTTTTAGCAATGACAGGTGCCTTGTTGATTTTTTAGCAATGACAGGTGCCTTGTTGAGTTTTTTTAGCAATGACAGGTGCCTTGTTGAGTCTTTTAGCAATGACAAACACCTTGTTTTGTCATTTTGTTGCAATAACATGTGACTTACACCACAGGGAGACGGAGAGCGAGTCTGGAAGAAAAAAAATTGTTCACCTAAACATATGTATGCTCTATATAAAAAATTATGTTCTCTTTTGATTTGAAATGCTTAACAAAATATATTAATTAACCTAAAAGCCTGGCAGACCTATTGTTCACAAACTTCAGAAAAAGGGTAACAATAAAATCTATAAATACCTCCTATAAAAATTAAAAATTCAGACTGCTTTGCTGCACTCTAACATTGAATTACTGATCTGGGAATACTTTTTTACTACCAATATACATTGCAAAACTAACCTGGGCCTTTTTCTGCAATTTTACCTCTCTGTACTCTGTATCCATCATCAATGTAGCTAATCATAGGTATATTGCACCATTGCACTATAACCTGAGTCTTGTCTAATAACTCAGAAAAAATGTACTATAATCTCTGCAACATGGTACAATTCGCTATTGCCTGGGCATCGCCTACATCCCTGCAGCTAGTGACATTGGACGACTTGTCAAAGCACTGTCTCCAAGCTGCACAGGTTAGTAAACTGCACAATTGGCCTGGGCTGCTAGCATGGGCAGGTTCCATGTCAATCTACTAGCTGTGCAAGTAGGTACACTGCTAGGTACATAATATTGCACTATTGCCCAGGCAACATCTACTGGCCTTGCAGCTAGGTTCATTGCAATGCAATATCACCTCTCCAACAATATAATACCAACCCAGTCACCATCCTGACGAGATCCCAGCGGTGATATCATTTTGTGGAAACTATATTAATCTAGGGGTATAAGATTATTCCTAACCCGCTGGTCTACTTTTGGCCAGATATATCATATTTCTAACTGTGGACCCAGCCAACTGCCTCCAGCTCGATGACTTGCCTTGAAAACAACATAAATCTTGAGGACGAAAAAAAACCCCATGAAAGCAGCTTGTGTGGGAAGATAAATAATGCAGACCGTGTATGAAAGGGGTGGACTGTGTGTCGCGGCTATTGATCCGAATGTTTACTATTCACAATTTGAGCTGCTTCTTCCTCCCTTCAAAAGAAACTGACCTAGAAATGATGCTTGTCCAGGAAAAAGACTCTATTACCCTCATAAGAGGCTAATCCAGGTATGGTGCATGACCAGGAAGGAATACTTCCCTACCTTCACAAGAGGCTGACCCACATATGGTGCCTGGCCTGGAAGGAATTCTCCCCTACCTTCACAAGAGGCTGACCCATATATGGTACACAGCCTAGAAGGAATACTCCCCTACCTTCACAAAAGGCTGACCCACATTTGGTGCCTGGCCTAGAAGGAATACTCCCCTACCTTCCCTCAATGCACAGAATAACATGTAATAAGGATCATTTTCCATATATATTCTGACTATATATGAAAACTGAGTCGAATTGAGCAGAAATGGTTGGGTGGCTTTCCTACAATTGTTTCGAGTTAAGCTGAACTCTCATCAGGGAATACAGAGCCTTATATAATCATTTTGAGGGAAAAATTCCAATCGAGTGCTGATGTCAAGTGACGTCACAGTGCATGTGCACATGATGGGATTCACCTTTTGATCCCTGAGCCCCTAAACCCTCATTTCTGAATGTTTGGGAAGGGATGGGTCGAGAGCCCTGATCTGGAGCTTCTCTGTTCATCCCTAAACTCAAAAGGAAATGTCAAAACCACTTTTGGTGATTTTGGGGTACTGGAGGGGTTTCATGGCAGTCAGAATGATTTCTGATTATAGTTCACCAAATGTGATGCATAATTGATACTAAGGGAACAAATCCATATATTGATTTACTGATATCAAAACAGGTTCTTACTATAACTTATTGGTGGGTTTAAGGAGTGCTATTGACTATATCTAGGAAGCTCAGAGATTGGAACGGCAGGTCCTAGGTTAGCAGTGATGTATATATCTAGGAAGCTCAGAGATTGGAACGGCAGGTCCTAGGTTAGCAGTGCTGTCTATATCTAGGCAGCACAGAGATTGGAATGGCAGGTCCTAGGTTAGCAGTGCTGTCTATATCTAGGCAGCACAGAGATTGGAATGGCAGGTCCTAGGTTAGCAGTGCTGTCTATATCTAGGCAGCACAGAGATTGGAATGGCAGGTCCTAGGTTAGCAGTGCTGTCTATATCTAGGAAGCTCAGAGATTGGAACGGCAGGTCCTAGGTTAGCAGTGCTGTCTATATCTAGGCAGCACAGAGATTGGAATGGCAGGTCCTAGGTTAGCAGTGCTGTCTATATCTAGGAAGCTCAGAGATTGGAACGGCAGGTCCTAGGTTAGCAGTGCTGTCTATATCTAGGCAGCACAGAGATTGGAACGGCAGGTCCTAGGTTAGCAGTGCTGTCTATATCTAGGCAGCACAGAGATTGGAATGGCAGGTCCTAGGTTAGCAGTGCTGTCTATATCTAGGCAGCACAGAGATTGGAACGGCAGGTCCTAGGTTAGCAGTGCTATATCTAGGCAGCACAGAGATTGGTATGGGCAGGTCCAAGGTGGGCAGTGCTATATCTAGGCAGCACAGAGATTGGTATGGGCAGGTCCTAGGTCACAGGTGCTATAAATATCTAGGCAGCACATAGATTGGTATGGGCAGGTCCTAGGTCACAGGTGCTATAAATATCTAGGCAGCACATAGATTGGTATGGGCAGGTCCAAGGTGGGCAGTGCTATATCTAGGCAGCACAGAGATTGGTACGGGCAGGTCCAAGGTGGACAGTGCTATATCTAGGCAGCACAGAGATTGGTATGGGCAGGTCCAAGGTGGGCAGTGCTATATCTAGGCAGCACAGAGATTGGTATGGGCAGGTCCTAGGCTAGCAGTGCTATATCTAGGCAGCACAGAGATTGGTATGGGCAGGTCCTAGGTGGGCAGTGCTATATCTAGGCAGCACAGAGATTGGTATGGGCAGGTCCTAGGTGGGCAGTGCTATATCTAGGCAGCACAGAGATTGGTATGGGCAGGTCCTAGGCTAGCAGTGCTATATCTAGGCAGCACAGAGATTGGTATGGGCAGGTCCTATATCTGCAGTGCTATATCTAGGCAGCACAGAGATTGGTATGGGCAGGTCCAAGGTGGGCAGTGCTATATCTAGGCAGCACAGAGATTGATGTGGGCAGGTCCTATATTTGCAGTGCTATATCTAGGCAGCACAGAGATTGGTATGGGCAGATCCGAGGTTAGCAGTGCTATATCTAGGCAGCACAGAGATTGATGTGGGCAGGTCCTAGGTTAGCAGTGCTGTCTATATCTAGGCAGCACAGAGATTGGTATGGGCAGGTCCAAGGTGGGCAGTGCTATATCTAGGCAGCACAGAGATTGGTATGGGCAGGTCCTAGGTTTGCAATGTGCACCCAGGGCCTGTTATTATATTCACTTGTTTCCACATTCAGTGTGCAGGACCTGTTCACATATTCACTATACTGCATCCTGGCAGGCATTGTTCACATATTCCCAATGGGGGACCAGTTCACTGTTTGACAATGTTGATGTGAGCTGCTGCTGCATGAAGCACTGAGCTGACCTGATATTGATCCAGCTGTCAGCTGATGCTGGTATAAACCTTTGAGGGTTGCAACCCATCATGCTAACTACATGTGCCTGTGTCACAGCATATTCTCATTATCTCCATCATCCAAATATGATGCCTTGATTTATATCAGGCAAAAAGGTCAACCTGAATGTTGCGCAGAAAGGTCAGCTTAAATACCTGTCAACAAGCACAACAAGAGCAAATTCCATGAAATCTCCGATACAATATGGCAGAGGATTTCTACATTTAGTCTGAATTTTATAATATATTATTTCAATGAAAAATGGAATTGTTTAAGCAAATTACAAATATGTCTGTTCTTAAAATGATTTGTATGGACCACTGTATCCCTCTATCAACATTTTAAACATGTATACTGTAAGAATAATAATTTCAGTAATATGATCATGAGGCATATTATAAAATAGAAGTTGTTTTTGAGTTTTGTTACAGCAAAAAAGGTCTGGAGAATATAGTATAAGTGTAGTGAGGAGACACAGGTGGGTAGACAGTGGTATTAATGTAGTGGGGAGACACAGGTGTGTAGACAGTGGTATTAATGTAGTGAGGAGACACAGGTGTGTAGACAGTGGTATTAATGTAGTGGGGAGACACAGATGTGTAGACAGTGGTATTAATGTAGTGAGGAGACAGGTGTGAAGACAGTGGTATAACTGTAGAGAGGAGATGCACATGATATACAAATGAATTTTTCAACTCTGATTTGATCTGTTAAAGCACAAAATGAATATTTTGCAACTTTTTTTACCTTTCAATTGTCTTAAACAATAAATGTAGTTTCATTACCATGGTAATTAGATATTTAATATGACAGCCTTCCTATTTTTTTCATGCAAAATAAATGTAGGGAGACACGTTTAGCAAAGTTTGACATATAGATGGTCATATTATCAATAAAACTGCAATAATTAATAGAAACACTTTTTAGATATTTGTATTCAAAAGATCTAGTACTTAGAATGATCTATTGAATCTCACCCAAATTTCACTCACTAAGATATCAACTTGACATGGTTAGTTCAATAATGGTCACCATTTCAATCAAGACATTCAAAGCAATTAAACTGTTAAGAAAACATATAAGAAAACATATATTTCAGCTCTCCTGGGCATCACCTTGATTCTGTGATATTTTTGCACTGAGGGGGGAGATGCAACAGTTCTGCTGTCAAGCCTCCCCCATTTGATATAATAAAACATTTATTATTCTAATAAATGTGCACAAGCATTAAAGCCATAAAAGCCCCAGCCCAGAGCTCACATTCTAATGTCTTTTCTCAAGATAGAATTGGCATAAGTTGGTCATCATGCACAGGTTTTTGTCACTCGACACTAAAAGGTCTCTGTCACACTCCTCTGTATTCTTGCATATTTGTTTTAATCCTAAAATGAAAAGGCCATCTTAAATTGTTTAATGATGTGGATTTGAGAAAATTCCCAGAAATATTCATTCCTGGTTAAATCTACTATCATGTGAATTGTGAGGGTTTTTTTTTCGCAATGATGACATTACTGTTATTTCATTAATTTAATAATAATAATAATAATAATAATAATAATAATAATAATAATACTAATAATACTACTACTACTACTACTACTACTACTACTACTACTACTACTACTACTAATAATAATAATAATAATAATAATAATAATAATAATAATAATAATAATAATAATAATAATAATAATAATAATAATAATAATAATAATAATAATAATAATAATAATAATAATAATAATAATAATAATAATAATAATAATAATAATAATAATAATAATAATAATAATAATAATAATAATAATAATAATAATAATAATAATAATAATAATAATAATAATAATAATAATAATAATAATAATAATAATAATAATAATAATAATAATAATAATAATAATAATAATAATAATAATAATAATAATAATAATAATAATAATAATAATAATAATAATAATAATAATAATAATAATAATAATAATAATACCGATTTATATAGCACTATACCAGACTAGGTCTGCTCAAAGCAAGAACCTCCTAAATCATGAGGTTCTTGCCATCTGAGGTAAGTTTATTGGAATATTTTCCCTGCATCCCTCCTCAGAAATGTTAATATTTCCTTAATTACTGAGTCTCAAATACAACAAGAAAGCAAAGTAATACAGATAATATAACACAAGTAGCACCATGGCAACAATAATGCCACTCCTCACTGCCAATTTAACGCTAAATATGTCCCCACAGCAGTCAGCTGAGGAATACATTAATAAAATATTTATGCTTTGTTATATAATCATCCTTACTGAGTCACATTCTTCCCATTACTCTTCACAATATGCATTAGTTTGTATGTATTGTTGAATGCTGTTATGCAAATGAGAAATCATAGTATATATGCATGACAGTGATGACAAATCACATTCTGGAATAGCTTATTAACAGGTCAAGTACTCTGTCTAATTTGGCCCTTGATCAAGTGAGGATAGGTCACCAGCAGATCAAGCACTCTGCCTTATCCCATCTTTGACCAAGTGAGGATAGGTCACCAGCAGATCAATCACTCTGCCTTATCCCATCCTTGATCACGTGAAGATAGGTCACCAGTAGTTAAACATTTCTCATGCAATTAATGCTTTCTGCAGCAACTAATCACTGTCATTGAATGTTAAAATTTGAACAAAAAATACAGTTTGAGTTTACTGGATGTGAAATTTATGATATTCTATTTTCAAAAAACTTTTGGAAAAAATTTTCACATCCACAAATCCCATTAATACATATATTTCAATTTTAAATTATTAAACTAAATCAACTTTTGTTTGTATCTTAACAAAGCATTGGATCCAGAGTTCTGTCTTAATGAATTTATAAACATATGTCACAGATGCTCATGAGCACAAGTATCACAACATTGCTGAAGTCAGCAACATAAATAACTGTGATGTTGTAAAGACAAAGGATATTCTGTATAGGAAATGCAAGAGAACACTTATTATGTAGATACCTCAGGAGACAACTGATTTATGAGAGCTTCCCACACTACCCTGCATATTGTCTGTATGCAGGAGGCTGGGCACATAATGTTTGTGGAACTACACATGCAGATTAACGTGTCACCTTCACCATCTGCTTAGGGGTGTTATTATAGTGCATGCGATAGGTCACTAGTAGATCAAGCACTTTGCATCATATAACACTGAGGTTAAGTGAGGATAGGTCCCCAGCAGATCAAGCACTCTGCATCATATGACCTTGGCCTAGTAAGATTAGGTTGCCAGTATATCAATTATTCTGTATCATATGACCTTGGTCTAGTAAGGGTAGGTTGCCAGAAGATCAATTACTCTGTATCATATGACCTTGGTCTAGTAAGGGTAGGTTGCCAGTAGATTAATTATTCTGTTTCATATGACCTTGGCCTAGTGAGGGTAGGTTGCCAGAAGAACCAGTCTGCATCATCACGAGACCCTCAGACTTGAAGGGATAGTTGTGTTGAGATTAATGGGAAAAAAACTGCCTAAATGAGCATTAATCATTAGATCATCACCACCATTATATATCAAATCCAAACTTTTTGTCAGTGCTTAATGCTTAAAATTGTATCACTAATACTGATACAGACAGAGGCAATTTGCAACAAGTTGGCCATCATGGTAAGTCAGTTCATCTTATATTTGTCTTGGCAATTACTCATTTGCTGAGTATCCTCACAGTCTTTGTAACATTTCAATGATACGTATCCCTGTGTTCAGTTCTTGCAGTGATTCCTTAGTGTGAGTGCCTAATGTAATCTGATTTGAAACATTTTTTTATGCACAACTGCAGGCACACACATCAACGTTAAAGGTCAAATGAGCCCTATCCAAAATTAATGACAGCAATCTTCTCCACACATCTCTCTCTAAAAAACTATTCTGAACATATTTTGTTCTCATTTAGAAAAGAACATTTTCCATATTATATTACTCTCTGACACTAACAATTACACTGGTGCGATCTTGTGATGACCTTATTTAATTGATCATGGCCTTGCTTACCAATTAAGATGTAAAATTCTGTATCATCCATAAAAACATAATGTCACATGTGATATTTTAAGAATATGCCTGAGAGTTTGGAAACTAAAATGTGGTAAGGACAGCACCTAATTCTGTGCTGACTTTGATTGTTGATAGTGGACTGTGTGTCATTAATAGTGACAGGTTTTTGTATCTGTTAACAATAATTCAATGATGCTATGCCCAAATGGTTTCCAATTAATGACTGGAAGATGAATGAGATCAACTCTTATTATTATGAAATACATACCAGTTAATCATCTCAATCAACTGGAATCAATCAAGCATAACCACCTACTTAATGCTTGATTAAGCTGCCGTGAGGCATCCATTTGAAGGAGGAAAGAGAAGAGTCAAGCATACAGCACTGTTCAGTTCAATTATTTACTGAAATCGGTTAATAGCAGCTAAGAATGTGGGCGGACAAATACTTGGTGCTAATCCACACAACTATATTTGGTCAATAAATGTGATGTTTTACCAGGAAATGTTGTGTCGTAAGTCTGATATATGACCTGCTATTCCACAGTATCTACCTCACATTAGTCTGAGAATTCTATTTTGTTATTTTGTGCGGCATTTTTATACAATGGCAAGATGATATCCCGTGTTTAACTCTAGTGCAGTGCTTTTATACTGAGTTGCATGAGGCTGGGCAGGTTGCATTTTTATCATTTCACACATCCATTAACACTGAGGAAAAGAAAGTAATAAGCTAAATATTCAACTCTCATGGATATTTTAGTGCATGTCTCCTGTTATTGTTCTTCCTAGTTTCCTCATCATAAATGTACTTGCTAAAACCATCATATTTTACAATATCTTGCAAAAACAAAAAAAAACTAACTGACAAACAAACTGGCAGAGGGAAAACATTAGCTCAATGGTAGTGGTGATGAAAACAAAATTACTCTCTAAATTCAGATATCGTTAAATATATTGATTCAATATAAGAAAAAGCTTTCCAGACGGCACTGGCATTCTTACCATTGGCAGGTTATGTCTTTTTTTTCCTCCAGATTATGGCCATTGTTTATAATTATTCATCTTCCAGATGATTTAAAACTAAGCACTAGTATAATCTATGATGCATGATTTGATAACATGACTCCTATTCAAATTTGCTTCATTTTCAAATAAAGAGAGCATTCTATGTTGCTTCCCAAAATCCTGTTTTTTTTCAGTCTGGTAATAAGCAGTTTGTTGATTTATCATAATTGAAAACATTACAATAAGTATCCAAAACATAGAATACAACATTTTTCATATTTGAGTTGTTTTTTGTTTTTTTTCGTTTGAAAGAATCAATATTTACTGTGAGATTATATTTAACATGTTGGAGCACAAATATAGTGCAGTGTGAGAGATCACAGGTACATGTGACCTCTGCACAAGAAGCAACACATGATTTGTGTGCTATGAATATTCATAAGTGGTCATAAATAGACCAGTGATGGAAGACAGCAGGGTTAACGTTAGAAAACCTGAATACTATCCTTGCTTATGATATGAATAAAACAAAGTTCAGAACAATTGATACATTGAGGATAATGGTAATAGCAATGAGATATATAAATCATGCATATTCTATGAGGTTGTATACTACAATGTGGTTGTAATATGATATTCTATGAGGTTGTATACCACAATATGGTTGTAATGTGATATTCTATGAGGTTGTATACTGCAATGTGGGTATATTAAGGGCATGTATACATCAGTGTGATTATATATTAATAACTGTTCTATATGGTGTCAGGTTAAATGTGCAATCATGTATTGAGAAATATGTTATGCTATCACTATGTACTGAGAACTATAACATGTTGCTAACATTTTGTATGCACTGCACAATGGCAGCTTAGTATTAAGAACTATAACATGTTGTTATCATTTTGTATGCACTGCACAATGGCTGCATAGTATTAAGAACTATAACATGTTGCTATCATTTTGTATGCACTGCACAATGGCTGCATTAAGAACTATAACATGTTGTTATCATTTTGTATGCATGGCACAATGGCTGCATATTATTAAGAACTATAGCATGTTGTTATCATTTTGTATGCACTGCACAATGGCTGCATAGTATTACGAACTATAACATGTTGTTATCATTTTGTATGCATGGCACAATGGCTGCATATTATTAAGAACTATAGCATGTTGTTATCATTTTGTATGCACTGCACAATGGCTGCATAGTATTAAGAACTATAACATGTTTTATCATTTTGTATGCACGGCACAATGGCTGCATAGTATTACGAACTATAACATGTTGTTATCATTTTTATGCACTGCACAATGGCTGCTTAGTATTAAGAACTATAACATGTTGTTATCATTTTGTATGCACGGCACAATGGCTGCATAGTACTAAGAACTATAACATGTTGTTATCATTTTTATGCATGGCACAATGGCTGCATATTATTAAGAACTATAGCATGTTGTTATCATTTTGTATGCACTGCACAATGGCTGCATAGTATTACGAACTATAACATGTTGTTATCATTTTGTATGCATGGCACAATGGCTGCATATTATTAAGAACTATAGCATGTTGTTATCATTTTGTATGCACTGCACAATGGCTGCATAGTATTAAGAACTATAACATGTTTTATCATTTTGTATGCACGGCACAATGGCTGCATAGTATTACGAACTATAACATGTTGTTATCATTTTTATGCACTGCACAATGGCTGCTTAGTATTAAGAACTATAACATGTTGTTATCATTTTGTATGCACTGCACAATGGCTGCTTAGTATTAAGAACTATAGCATGTTGTTATCATTTTGTATGCACTGCACAATGGCTGCTTAGTATTAAGAACTATAACATGTTGTTATCATTTTGTATGCACTGCACAATGGCTGCATAGTATTACGAACTATAGCATGTTGTTATCATTTTGTATGCACTGCACAATGGCTGCATATTATTAAGAACTATAACATGTTGTTATCATTTTGTATGCACTGCACAATGGCTGCATTTAGAACTATAACATGTTGTTATCATTTTGTATGCATGGCACAATGGCTGCATATTATTAAGAACTATAGCATGTTGTTATCATTTTGTATGCACTGCACAATGGCTGCATAGTATTACGAACTATAACATGTTGTTATCATTTTGTATGCACTGCACAATGGCTGCATTTAGAACTATAACATGTTGTTATCATTTTGTATGCACTGCACAATGGCTGCTTAGTATTAAGAACTATAACATGTTGTTATCATTTTGTATGCACTGCACAATGGCTGCTTAGTATTAAGAACTATAATATGTTGCTATCACTTTGTATGCACTGCACTGCACTATACTAAGACCTATAACATGCTGTCACATTTTATAAACTGCACTATAGTTATATGAAAAAGAGAACTATGACATGGCTATCACATTCTATGTACTGCACTGTAATTATATAATAATATAGAGAACTACAACATGACTAATATAGCACTTTGTATGGGCTGCATTTTAATTAAATGATACAGAGAACAATGGCATGGCTATCACATTTTATGTACTGCATTGTAGTTATATGATACAAAGAACGATAAAATATGACTAGAAGTTTGTGTATGTGCTGCACTGTAATTACCAGTATGTGATATTGAAAACGTTGACATGGCTACCACTCTGTTTGTACTGCATTGTAGTTATATGATATAGAGAACTTTAATGTATTCTGCACTGTGATCATATTGTTATAATACACCAACATTTGTAATAGCATCCTCCTCTTACCATTATCAAGTCATAATTGGTCAATCAGTTAGCTTTATGCACTCCCTGGAGTGCTCAGTTCATTTTTTATCATCCTTGATGGCTTACAAAAAATATCAACTATGTGGAGAATAGTATTTCACAGGATGTTAGGAAAAGTCAAAGAAGAGTACTAATTGCAAGTTAGATGATCTCACGCCGTAATTATTTCTAACACATTTGGGGAAGCTGTATCACTCTGTAACTGCATTAAAAATAGGCTTACAAGATCTTCTAAAATCTCAAAATATCTACTTTATCTTATATACTTTCATAAATATGCAAACAAATAATTTCATAAATTTGCCATGGTGCATAACAAAGTCTTAACTTTGAACAATTAGGCTCACAAGGGAGAAAAACAAACTTTTGTGAATGAAAGTATTGTCTTTAGTATAAAACAGTAATATCCAGCTAACCAGTTTATTTATTTAGTTAGATTAATAAATATGAATGAATTGAAAATATTCATGCTGCAACAAAAAGAGAATATTTAGTTATTCATTGGCTATATTTGGCCTTTCGCTGAGGCAATTGGAGAGTAGCAACTACAATATATTAGCCACCTCCCACAGGATGAGCACGTGTAGTTGGATTCTCTCTTGATAAGACTTCCAGGAGCTTTATATTGTCAGGAGTGGGAATTGCAATACTGCCAGCAATATGGATTATGCTTCCCTTGGTGTGTGGGGTGCTGATAGCCAGCCAGGCAAAGCCACACAAAGGGTGTGATCACTCATGCGGGATATAGATCTCTCAGCATCCCCCCCTCTCCAACCCCCCCACTCCCTCCCCTTCCACACGCGCTCACAACACAATGTGTCTCATGCTAATATCTCCATATAAACTTTGTAGAAAATTGATACCATTTTTTGTGCAGATTGTAACTTTACAAAGAAAACTATATATGATACATAAGGAAATGCATACGAATGCTAATGTTGTGACATGCCCTGATCCTGACCCTGGCAGATGTGCACTGTAAGCCTGATGTGTGATAAGCATTAGAGTGTAAGGTCAGAGCAGGCTGGGAACAGCTGGGAGGGGGGATTAACTGGACAGTCAGAAACAGTCAGGTTTAGAAACAGGTTCAATTTCCAACAATGAAAGACTAAAGAACAAAAGACCCTCACACCTCATTGTTGTGTGCACTCACAACATTATGAAAGACTGAATTCAATTTTTCAACTTGGCTCAGAAGATGATTCATAAAATAAGAGATTTTGATATGTATATTGATTCATGACCTTGACCTACATTTTAAGATCGAAGAGATAGTTATTTTGCCAATTGTGAAGATGGTTTTAGAGAATTGGTAATTATAACCATATATAAGCATGCCACCATGGCATCCATCATCATCAATCACATAAAGATCTTGGATAACTCGGAGGAATATTTTTGACCCACTTTACTGTGGTATCAGCCAAGGCATTTGAACAATCACCTTGTCTGCCACAATAAGATTTTTGTTCAAGTTTCTCAAGTCTTGACCCGGGATTCTTGAGAAGGGCTTAATCAAAACACCCTCCGAAGTGGAGGCAACAGCATAAACCAATTTCAATGAAAGCTGCTGGTTAGAGAACAAAAATGAAAACTTGCATTAAGCGCATGTAATTCTAAGTAACTTGGGCCATATGCATCATATAAAGGGGCGAAAAAAAGATAGGGGTTCCACGGCATGCCTCTCAAGAAAAAATGCAAAAATGCTGCCATTTGGTACATTCTTATTCATCTTAACGGAAAAATAATAGCACATCTAAATACATTTTCTTCTCATCTCACTTTTTAAATTTTTTTACAAATATTTTCTTGCATATTTTGTAATGTCTCATAATGTATTGATGAATATGGAGTAATTTTCTCAATTTTTTAAATATTATACCATATTCCAAAGTGTGACTCAATACACCTCCCCTTACTTTTTATTTGATCCATATTTTGTTTATATCTTATCTTCTAAACTGATTAATTCTAAACTGTAATAACAATAAGAACTCAAAATTTTCTGAATATTTTAGCAATACTTTTTTTTCTGAACAAGAATAACATGTATAAATATACATTATATAATAAGTGTCAATACTGTGGCATGTGCATGGCAAAGCCTCTATACTAATAATATTTTATGATGAAACAATAAGCATCACTGCTTTATCAAGCATGAAGGCTGCCTTTATCCATGTTTCCCTGGCCATTTGTTCAATCATACAACAATAGAGAGGTTTATTTCTCTTGCAATGATACCATGAATCCAATCAATATAATCAAAATCTATATCTTATGTATATACATACATATGTAGGCGGTCATGAAGTCATATATAAGTTGGACAGAAATGCCAAATGATGTGTTATCTGGATCTGGTAAAAGTGGTTATTAATGAAGTTCTTCAATAGATGAGAGAATATAAATTAACGGTTGACAAACATATTTCTATGTGCTATATAGAAGTACATAACTGGGATACAAATTTTACTATTACCAGTAAAAAAAATATACTGTATATGTTGTCACACAATGAACTTGAACTCTGTATTGTCAATAAATTTAGCTCTGGGCACAGGTACCAAGGTACACGCATCGCTAAGCATTCTCACATCTGTCAAGTTACACAAAATCGCCTTCAACTTCCATGTCAAATATAATAAAAGATCATTAAAAACTAAAATATCTCATCATGTCGCATCAGAATTACCCCATTCATTTGTTGATTTAGCAGCACTACCACATATTTATGATGATAATGCCAGGAATACGTATGCAGCATTTAGTTAGATTATCACTTTATTGTGTGCATTTCAGGCTGGTGTTGCTTGGTTCCATCTCAGCCAAAGCGGGTTTTGCAACAAAAACGGCAAGCTCTCAAACATGCCAATGTAAAAATGTAAAATTGAGCACGATTTCAGATTGAAAAATGTGAAACTGTGGTGGATTGCAGAATATATGTGAGAAAATCATATGAGGGGTTCTATATGACCCAATGTGTCCATTTATCGATTCTAACAAAGCACATCGGACAGCATACGAAATTGCCTTGGCCTTGGTTTGGCACTGGCTGTGTCAAAGACGGTTTGACAGCTCACCTGTTTGGCCCTTCCCCAGCGTCTTTTCGAGCCGGTATGGCCCCACGTACTGCTCTTCTCGGTGGGACATCGTTCCCTAATTCCTGCTAGCTAAGGAAACTGGGAAATAATCCAAGGAGGATAGGGTAAAAGTCCCAAGCTGCCGGCATGAAAGAATTCATTGATTCCACTGGTCCGCCATGAACTGTTTACATCCGGGCATCTCTATCAGCATCCCTGCTGCAGGCAGATGGCGCCACCTACCGGGATGTTGCATTAATCCCAAGCATCTCAGTTTGCAACGAGACGAGGGCAATACATTTATTTAAATATAAATCACACACACACACACAAATTGATTTTGCCTGTTTGTGAGGGCTCAAAACTTGGGACCTTGGGGCAAAAAATGAGTTAATCAACAAAAGAAATATTTATTGTTTGGAGAGGGCGCCATCCACATATTTACTATTCTCGGGAGGGCTGGGATATTGTTTGCCAGTGGCAGGACATTTTTAACTGACCTATTGACTGTGTATGTGTTGCAATACAACCAGTATGTAGGTCTTGCTCTGATTCATACTGATGAATAGACAACCCACAAGGTGCAGAATCATCATATTTATATCAATATATCTTTTGCCAACAATTGACTTGCATTATTCTTTGGAGTAATTATTTTAACAAATACACAGGGAATATTACATATCACTTTCATTATTTCACAAACTTTTCATTAAACACAAGAAATTAAATTCTAGAAAATGCATCTCATTGGAAAAGATGACACAAATAATCTGTGTCAAGGACTAACCTATTTTATCTCTGGACATATTGACTTGACACCAGTGGAGTTTCGTTCTCGCTATCAGCCCAAGATAATGGCAGCATTGAATAGTGGTGGTCACTTTCTGCTGGGGGACTCTCCCGGAGCAGACTCTCTGGCCCAGGTGTTCCTATCCAGGAACCTCCATGACAAATCCAGAGTGAATGTGTACCATCTGGGATTAAAACCATTAAACAACCTGGGAGGATTTCCTGTCCAAGGTGGATTTAAGGTGCATGAGGATAAGGATGCGAGTATGACAAATAACAGCGATGTGGATATAGTGTATGTGAGACGCAACAGGTATGGAAAAGACTGTAACAAAACAGGCACTAGCGGCACACAGAAAAACATTGACAGAAGACAAAATCTGCATAACACTCAAATGAAAGAAATATCATTGGATTTAGCAAATCTGAGGATGTAATAAATCGGACGAATTTCTATAGGAAGGCTTCATGTGCATAAGAGTGTTGCTGCAAATATGCCAATGTTAACATGAACTCATCTTGCATTTCTTTCTACTTGAGTGATGTCATATTATGGACAATTTGATTACTGCATGAAATTTTGTTGCAAATATTGGATTCAATTGCATTAAATTCTAATTTAAGCACAGGGGAGGTTTCAATTTTCCACCAAATGACCAACTTGTGGCCAAAATTGAACATTGATGTCTTGAACTTTGATTTATCTCAATAACTAGACATTATATTTGATGATGTAAATAAATGCATCACTTTGACAGTTAACGTCAAATAATAAAGAATTCAGTTATTAATTTCCAAAAATAAAATTGTAAGAACCATTCCAGTACATTAATATAGTTTAAAAAATACATATATTCAACCAATGATACAACTGTATTAATGTCAGATACACATTTTCTCTTAATTTCTAGCACTTTGAACAGAGTCCATGAGTGGATAAAAACAGCAGAATGGCCATAAATATAATTAATAGTTTTCTTCACTCTGTAGCATTTCTGATTCAAATTTTCTTGGGATCATGATTTCATTAACAAACCTTAAACTGTACTGAAATTTACTAGTGCACTAACCATTCTACTTTTCAAGACATTGTAGGCTTCAATATTTGTCCAGTCTGTTGCCCATCTTGTTTGTATATTTACAACAAATGGGTTAATGATAATCTATTTGAAATATACTTCCAATAAAACACAAGGCCATTTATTCTGTTGAGACAAAGACTTTTATTCAGTTATCATTCATGTAAAACAACTCTGATGAAATAAAGTTGCTGGCAACTTTTGAATAACATTCTGGTTTGACTTGAATTATTGTCAACCTTTATGATTGGAAAAGAATTTTTTTATTTGCCAGATAAATAGAAAGGATACTGTTTTGTGTTATTACTGTCCTCCACTATAAAAAAACGTAAAAAAATTATCTGGGTTTTTTGTAATATTTCTAAGTTTTCAAGAATCAAGTTCCTACTTGAACAGAAGCACTTCATTCTAATGTAAAATGCATCATCTCTCAAGAAGAACTACACTGTTCCACTTCATGATATTACATGGTTACGGTGCAACTGTGGACCGATTCTCAACATTGAACTAGGAAATGATGATCTGCACTTTAACATACTAAAACGCTGCAAAGTAGGCTTCTGCTTCAAGCGTACACCTTGTATACATAGTCACTTGGATTTTTGATAAATTTTACGATTTTTTTTTACTTTTTTTTTACTTTGAAAAGAAACACGCTACAAACACAAGTTAATCCCCCAATCCCCTCTGGGATGCAAGTTTCTGATAAAGATTTTTTGAAAACATAAATCATCATAAGAATGTGCAACTTAAATTTGAAAGAATCACATTCAGCTGGCCATTTCCTATCTGATAACCATAATTATGATGATATTCATGCATCAGTATCCTTACAATTTGGTAACTACTCTTGTCTCATTCCATGCTTTTTACACATTTTATCACGATAAGAAATGACCAAGCCAAATGCGAGCACTGAAATAAAACATATAAGCACATCGTACGAATGATGAGATTAAGATTCGAGCGAGTGTTGTTGAAGTTCTCCCCTACTCTCTGTTTAGTTGTTGTCTGTTGAAACTGCCTTCTCATGCCTGCAAGACATAACCCTGTTGGGATGAAAATGAAATCTCTTATTTCTAACAATCAATTATCATCTTGAAAACTCGCCAGTTACAAAGTTCAATGTGCTTAGTAAGTTAATAAGTTATGTTTACAAGTACCAGTTGCCTCACACACACACATCATACACTATTCCACATGGGTAATGTTCCTGGCATCACTTGTCAGCTCCTGTAAATACTGAACAGTCAATATATTTCTTGTCTTCACTAAAGTCACTTTCTTCTCATATAGGATTAACTCATTGTGAAATGTTTGGCATATTCCTAATTCATAGGTCAACAAGCCAGCCAATCACACCTCACACAAAACAAAACAAAAGCACATCACATGCATATGTTATGTGGGGTGGGGCAACTGAGATATTCTTCTTCTTCTATTACATGGTTATCAACATTTTCAACTGGTCAAGTTTCCAAGATAAATGTTCGTTTGTTCATCACACCGGCTTTTCATTCTTTGACGGTTTTAGTTGTCCTTTCAGCAGCTCTGTAGCTGTTGGGGTTTGCACAATAAAGATGCAAACAGGAGATGTTTGATTATCGAGTTGGTACAAAGCTGTCTGATTTTGCCTGTTGTTGTGACCCTCTTATGCTTGGGGCATGTTCTGCTGATTGTTGGGGTTACTTGGCCTGCCAAAACCGCCCCCACGACCGCCACCGCCGCGCATGCTTCCTCTCGGAGCTCCACCGCGTCCACCTGGAATAAACAAATAATTCATTTAATATCTTTGTAAATTACTTCTAAAATTACCCAATACTTAGCAACTACTTCTTAAGTTTTCTACACAATGCTGTGCATCCTAAAACTAAATTACAAAAAAAAACATAAAAAAACAACAAAATCATATTAAGTAAAATCTTATACAATGACATAATATTGAGTACATGCATGCATGAGGCCTGCTCTCAACCTCCCATTCTCTATATTAATACTAAAAGCTATATTCATGCACTGTTCATGCTTGGGACAGACAAACATAGCACCATTTTATATCTGGACTATCATTTTATTAAGCAAAAATGTGTGCTTGCACAAAATGAATGCTTCTTTCCTTCTGTTGTGTTTCTATTTCAGTGTAATTATCAGCAAAAAATGCCACTGTAAAGGTATTTTCACAGGTAGATTTATGCACAGAAAGATCACAATACAGGAAAATAAAATATAAATCTGATATCGCCAGCTGTATTGATGTATTTTAACCATTTTTGGTGATATAGAATAAGTCATCCACATAATGGACAGATTCAACAAGTATGTCAACAGTATGTCATCATTGTAAAGTTTTGTTGTGGCAATGATGTGATAAATTCATGTTTACTGGTGACCCCATTTCTCCACCAATGAATGCATGTACAATTGCTGATATCTTGTGTAAAGCGACATTTGGAATATTTGCTTCTAAAAATGAAAATGAAAGCATGCTTCAAGCAGTCCACATATTAGCAATGGACACATCTAACAAGCTTTATATACACTGTGCCAATAATCATAAATAGACGCTCGAGTTGCACTGCTCCACACTTTTGAGACTAAAAATCCAACAATTGTCCTGCCACACAAAAAACAGTCCTCTCAAACAGTCACTTAATAAATGTTGTTTTTATCAACTCTCCCTCTGAAAAGTAAACATTAAGTTAATTTTCACTGTTGAATTGTTATATTTCTCCTCTAATATATAATAAATTCTCAAAATTTTCATGAGATAAACATAATGCGAATAGGCTAATCAGGGCAGTTGTTTGTATGTGTGTGACAGGGCAGTTTTGTTTGTTGCTGGTGGAGGGTGCAGCACTGACAACGAGGACACCAACCTCCGCCTCTCATGGCAGCACCAGGGTTGCCGCTGCCGCCCCGTGGGGCACTGCCACTGCTGCTACCACCCCCACGTTTCTGGTTGAAACTGCCTGCTGATGAGAAGCCATTGCTAAAACTCTGGTAGCCTCCCTCAGGGCGATAGTCACTGCGGGGTGGGTAACCTTGGAAACCTACAAACACAACACGCCCACACATTGTTACCATGCAGCACACTCACCCATGCACAACTTCCCTGTATATCAATATCAACCACTGCTCATCAGTTTGTCACGTCATCCTTTCTCTGCCTTCATTGTCTTAATTTATGTCCAAGATATGAGCTTTCAAGACCAGAAACAGCAATTTGTAAAACATGACTGCCAGACAACACATGCAAGGGGCATTTATATTATATTTGTCAGAAATACTGTACAGGAGAGTTCCAGTGGATGAACAATGGATTCTACTACAAGGAAGTCCTGCATGAGACTTGCGTTTGCCCCTTTTTCATCTTTTCTGAAGCACTCAATTCAAATCTTCCTGGCTTTGTATAATGCAAGTTTGGGTGCTTTGTGAACCATCACCATTAGTATTTACCTTTCTAGAGTAGTCCCACCACCATTATTTTAATATGCTCACGAAGTATCATGGATTGGCACTCATTTACATAGAACATTATTCTACTCTTGAAGCACTGAGAAAAATCAGCATAAATGATAATGTAAGACTGATGTAGACTATTTTAATTACTTCAATAAAATTTAATCAAGCTATATCCTCAGGTATTTATTTTCAGAAATATCATATTTGGAATTGGATTTGCTAATAAAAGTTTAAAAGTGTCATACATAAATTGTATTTGCTAAAATATTAACTGTAATACGTATTAACCTATTTTCACTCCCAATTTCCATGTTTTTTGAGAGAGTAAAATCAAAGAAATCTGAACAGTCCAGCAATATGCCATTCTTCCAATTCCGGGTGAGATTTGAGTAATTGATATGCTTTTACTTCAAGATTTACAAGTGAGCAAACTTCAGTCTGGGCACATTATTTAGGAAGTACAGTTAATAGCACATGCTGTATGTTGCAGGAATACAAAAGGTGAAGCCTGATATCGGCGGGATCAATTAACCTTAAAACTAGTACAAACTATAAATCTTTGCATCCTTCTTACTTCTATTGCCGCCATTTCCTCTGTTGTTGCCGGCGAATCCGCCACCTCGGTTTCCATTATAGGTGCCACCGCCATTACCTCCGCGTCCTCCACGGGAGAAGCCATTTGACATGCCTCGTCCTCCTCGACTCCCGCGTGAACCTCCACGACCTGAACCTCTTCCACCATAACCCTGACCTTGTTGTTGGCCAAATCCTCCTGAGAAATAAAAAAGTTTTTTCATTATTATTTCAATCATTACGAATAAACTAAATGAAATATTACTCTAATATAATTTTTGACCACAAAATCCTTGATATCTTTTTTAGTGTCAGAATGAAAAGTGTACCAGAGTTGAAGTCGTTATGGTTTGCTGCTGGGGGCATATTGTTGTGCCCCATCTGGGCTGGCTGCTGGTCCTGTCCACTGGGAGGGTAAGGCTGGAACATGGCTGCATTTGGGTTCATTGTAAACGTCTTCTTGTCCTGTTATCAAAAATATAAAAAGATTTGTGAGACAATAATAATAATTTTTTTTTATGAATTATTATTTTCAAATTATTTGTTTCAACAATGAGTATTTATGCCTGTACTCTGTAATGTGAGGGAATTCTACAATTGTACAATCAGTTTTTCCCTTGCTTCTTTGTTCCTTCTTTATATATTTATATTTGAATAAATGCATGTACTCAAAAACTATTGAACTGTACAAATAACTGATAAATGCATTTGCAAACTTTCCAAATATTCATCATTAAAAACCTTAAGATGAATGTTGTATTTTTCACCATCGTGTACTTTTTTTACAACAAGAAATTTTAGTGACCAGGGAATTTTCGAAATGCACAACAAATCATGAAATAATCAATCTATTCTACATAATGCTTAAAAAATATCTTATAAATTGTTTTTTCACATCTTTTAAACAACTATAAAATCTTTGAAACAACTGTAAAAGGAATAAACTGCTCAGCAACCAGAATTTAATTTTAAACCATGCACTTTGTGTAATGTTCATTCATTCCTCACTTAATCTGGTGTCGTTGTTTATACATTGGGATTCAACGTTCATTCATTCCTCACTTAATCTGGTGTCGTTGTTTATACATTGGGATTCTTATGTATGATAATGTAAATTCCATCTGGCTTAGGATGCTGCAGAAAGGGAATTAGTATATTAGTAACACGGATCATGCCATCTACCCAGTCACGTTGAGTAACATCTATGGTAACCTTATATTATCATTCATTCAATCGTGGCCTTGCTGAGGTTGTGGCATGCATGCTAGGTAAGGGTCAGCACAGGGTGACAGCAGCAGCAGCAGCAGCAGCATTACCTGACTGTCCTGGTCAAGACCGGAAGGTGTGGGGTGGTCACTTGACATGCCACTTTGGTTGGGCATTGGGATGGCTGGGGGCACATCACCTGGTGTACCAGACAAACCCATCGTCTGATCCATGCCTGGATGTGCCGCAATCTACAAAACGCACCACAGCACAATGGATAGCATCATTCCCCACATGATGATCATGATGATGATGGTTAATATGTCAGATATCCATTCAATTCTTGGGCCATACACTAAACTGCATTACCAAATGGTGGACAGTACCAGTTTATTGCAGCCCTTTCCCTTCAATTCTACCACGCAACAAGTATGTAGTTGCCCTCCAGCATTTTTCATCCACCTGGGCAAATAAGGGTTCCAAATTTTCCAAACGTGTTGAATTTGGACTTGCCTTGCAAATAGCATAGTAAGCAAGGGTATTAATTAGTAGTTGAATTAGGAAAATCAAATTAATAATAGGACAAGTCTTTGTTCAAAGTCTCTTTCTTTCATGACAAGTTGTCTAAGAAAGGCTTAAGTTTCACAGCAAAGACAACAAAAACTCATATTTCGTCATGTCGTGATGTGGATATCTTCTGCTCACTCACAAACTTCCAATAATATCTCTGCCACTCAGGGCTCACCGAGATCTCCACTGCATAATGGACAAACTTTCTCAGCTGCTTTCAAAGTATATTGCTTTATATTTTTGAGAATTTAAAAAAATATTTCAAGACTAAATCTCAATAGTTTATATTGATCGCAGTGCCTGACATTAATACATCAAGGCTTAAGGACAGACTGAAGCATTCATGTCTACCAAGCACTGCTCAGTTTTACACCCATACGACCAGTTAAATTGCTGCAATCTATTCTTTCTAAATAATCTAAAACTCGCATTACAGCTGCAAGTTTCCTTGTGACATATAGAAGTAGAAATATAATTTTGGCAAAATTCACTTGTCTTCAAAACTAAATCCTGTTGTTTTTGCAGACTACTTTCATTATTAAAATGGTCTTTAATTCTTGTTCCTTTGAAAATTGAAACACAAACGCTTTTCAACAAAATATGAAACACAAAAGCTTTTCAACTAAAGAAAAATTAACAGGTGAGTAAACCCAACCACCACCGACATGCTAACCATCATTACATCTATTCTATTTGAAAGTAGAAAGTAGATTGATTGTCCTGCTCAAACAATCTGTACTCATGTCTTTGATGTTTTTCATTCATTTACTGGTTTTTATTTTATTATTTGAGTGGAGACTGACCTGTTTTTCAACATATATTTTGAAAATTATTTTCCTTCTTGCATTACCCCCACTGTGGGATGCATCCTTTTTGTAAGATTGTGAAATGTATCATAAATATTGATTGAGCTTTATATGTACTGAAATAGCGTTTCTTTGAGGACATAAGACACATTCAGTCCTTAACTCATTAGATATCTTTTGAAGATGCTTCCTGTGTGCAAATTTTGTGTATCTAGTTTTGATTTATGACAGACATGGTCATGACTATCCTAAATCAATGAAGAAATTGTGAACTGTTAAAAAAACTCCCTATTCCTTCCTGAATTATTTATAGTGTTACATACACTACTAATTAAAGGTTTTACCTGTGCTAGTGACTGTGTTTGTTCGGCATAGCTGTGCTGTTGTGAGGGCTGGCTGACATTCTGTGACATGAAGCTGGCAGAGAAGTCCTGGCTGGGCGTGGAGTATGAGTCCAAACTTGGCTGGATAGATGATGGCTGTTGTGACTGCTGTGATGGTGCCTGTAAGCCATAGATCACAACATCAGCAATGAAAACCTCAATTAATGTATCGCTCACTTGACTAGTGCAGTCTGTGCTATCTTGCCATTTTAACTTCCCAGCTAATGAGATTTCTTAACTCGCATTATCTTTACAAAAAGATGTTTAATTTGTACATCAAACCCTCAGAAATTCAAACCCTAGCCTCACAACACATAATAATGACACTGTTCTGCTCAAGAAAAGGGCCAACAAAAAGAGGGTAGTTTATAAATTGACTGCTAAATTGCTCCCACTTATACAAAGTTTTATGATGCAGTTGTCTTCTTCCTCACTTTAGCATTGAACTTTTCTGAAATTTTGCAAAATGGCATAATGCTTTCAGCACATGAATTAATGTAGTATTTGCATCATTTGGCTGCTTGTACCTGTTGTGTGTTGTCGAGTGGTGCTTGGGAAGATGGTGGCTGCTGTGATGTTTGCTGTGGTGGCTGAGGTGTGGACAACTGTGAGATCTGCTCTTCATTTAGCATGCTGGCTCCAGAGAAACTCAGCTGTGATTCTGAAAACAACAAGTACAGAACACAATATATCATGTTCCAGCAAAGTGTCAAAAAAGATTAATTATAAAACAAATGAAAAATTCTTGTTTCCCACTCTTTGCAAAGACTCCCTTAATTCTATTCAATTTTGATATGATCAAATATTTCTTCCCCACAATCTGTATATCAATTAGGTCATCAATTCATATTGAGCTATGGTAAGATGTGTTAGGTAATGTGGTAAGTTGTGTAAGGTAATGTGGGAAGTTATGTTAGGTAATATACTCAGTCATACCATTACAGCTCAGCAGTCAAGTTTTGAATAAGAACCCACCAACGCATGACAGGGGGTAGACTTGGGGGCATGGACTGGGCTACCATAACAGCTGGGTAGTCATGTTCTAGTAGGTACCTACCTGATTGTGAGTGGGATAGAGCTGGGGGCATGGGCTGGGCTACCATAACAGCTTGGTAGTCATGTTCTAGTAGGTACCTACCTGATTGTGAGTGGGATAGAGCTGGGGGCATGGGCTGGGCTACCATAACAGCTGGGTAGTCATGTTCTATTAGGTACCTACCTGATTGTGACTGGGATAGAGCTGGGGGCATGGGCTGGGCTACCATAACAGCTGGGTAGTCATGTTCTATTTGGTACCTACCTGATTGTAACTGGGATAGAGCTGGGGGCATGGGCTGGGCTACCATAACAGCTGGGTAGTCATGTTCTATTAGGTACCTACCTGATTGTGACTGGGATAGAGCTGGGGGCATGGGCTGGGCTACCATAACAGCTGGGTAGTCATGTTCTATTTGGTACCTACCTGATTGTGACTGGGATAGAGCTGGGGGCATGGGCTGGGCTACCATAACAGCTGGGTAGTCATGTTCTATTAGGTACCTACCTGATTGTGACTGGGATAGAGCTGGGGGCATGGGCTGGGCTACCATAACAGCTGGGTAGTCATGTTCTATTAGGTACCTACCTGATTGTGACTGGGATAGAGCTGGGGGCATGGGCTGGGCTGCTACTACAGCTGGGTCCATGTGTTGGGGTGATTCCAGTCCAGCAGCGGCGGCAGCTGCAGCAGCTGCTGCAGCAGCGGCAGCCTGCACCTCATTGATTTGAGAATCCTGCAGGAAGTTGAAGGTTCCCTGCACTGACGACACTATGTCCTGCAGAAAAACAGAAAACAACAGAATGTTAATACGAGGTTTGCATTTCTTCTATAAGGCCACAATACTGACAATATCTAAGAAACAGGCACTGACAAGAAGCTGTGACAGGTTGATAGTGCTGGTAGAAACTGACCTATAGGCTACAAATCTTCACATCACATATGACCACACAACTTCACACCACATATTCACATAATTTAAATACCACATAAAAATCTACCAAAATTCACAAGCTTATTTCATGTATCTGAATAAAAAGGTCCATTTTTGGATGTGTTTTGAACAGTATTTTATGTATATTCTGTCAGTGAAGTGCTAAAGGCAGGATATAAATGGGTTGGTGGTCTTTATACCTGGAATGGTCGCTCGCTGGGGAAGGGAGCTGTTGTGAAGAAAGAATCGTCCTCCGTGGGAACGGCAGCAAAGTGAGCATCGGCCACCACAGCGCTTGTGTGCTTGGGAACGTCCTCAGCGGCAGCCATCACCGGCTCTACCACTACCTCTGCCTCAACAACGGGCTGAGAGACCACAGGGGGCTCAACCACCAGAGATGCAGATGTTACCTGTTTGTACACATATAGGATCAGCCACCGTGCCCTAACAACCTACACCATGCTCTATGCTTACTTTCTGCAGCCCATGTTTGGTGCACATCTCACATTGTTACTGTCAGTGCCAATTAATACTTTAGTAGTAGTCAACAAATCTTTTCTAACAGGACGGTTAATCATGAATAGTCCAAATTATCCAAAAAGGTGAACTGAAAATTGAAAATGTAACACCAAACACTGGGTACAAGGCGCACATATTAAAAAATCATTTGTTAATTAAATTACATATTTAGGGCATTCCAGCCAAAAAATTAGTTTCATATAAATACAACTTTTATTTGACAAAAAACCATTTGAATGAAATTAATATCTCTATGGTAAAACTCTTACAGTAGCACTTGGGGCTTCTTCTTCAACAGGTACAGGTTCTACAATTTCTTCCTTTTCCGTTCCAGAATCTTCTTTTTCTGTCACATCTTCTTCCTCTGGCTGGGAATCTTCTTCCACAATGGCGGGGCTCTCTTCCGTGGGTGCCGGAGGTGCACTTTCTTGAGACCGATCAAAAAAACCACATTCCTGGATCTGTTCTACAACTGCCTTTAGTTCCTTGTAGGTTGTACCTGCAACCTCCTTGTCTTTGGCCTCCAAAAAATTCCCAAGGTGTTCTGCGGCCGATGTCAAGTCATTTTGGAAGCTGTTAAAATTGAATAAATAAATAAGTACAACCCACTGCAAGATGAACCATGGATGGGATTTACAAAGCTTTCCATGCTAGTTCATATGTGGTTTTGAAAGTTTGCAATTGTTTGGTCTCTATAATTTGAAATATAAATGCGGTTCAAGACAGGAATATCTGTTTGGTTTCACAAATATTTCTATAGCTAAATTCAACAAAATTCTCAGATAACATACAGAATGAAACATAAAATAATGACTGGAATGTATTTAAACAACCCATATCCAAAACTAACCAAAAATCTTTCATTATGTTCAGTGCGGAGTAGTTTCCAAAACCATTTTGTGCTCAGCATAAATATGCCTTAAATACTTTTGGGTAATACTTACTTTGATTCATTATCTCTCGTTGGGCTGATCAGTTTGTATAATTCGTCTAATTGGTTCAGGTTATCTTCCGTCAATTTCTAAACAGAAGAGAAAAAAGGTCAATGACCCATTAAGGAATATCAATAGGTGTTTACAACAAATAGTTAGGAGCCTTTGAGCTAACAACAAAATGAGCATCTTTACTTTGAGTTTGAGATATGAACGCATGCTTTATGGTGACAACCACCCAGAGTTCTGCTGTGAACCTTAGTGAAAATGGCTGCAGAAGCCCAATTAAAAACAGAAGAAACTCTATTTCATTTGCATAATTGTTAATCTAAACTTACCACAGCTCCATTTTTGCCAGCAAGGAAATCCTCACGGACATTTTCAGCTCCCATTCCATCTAACGTGCTCTGAAGATAGAGCAGCTGACGGTATCGCTTGACATCCGCTGCCTGCCTTTCCAATTTCTCACGTTTCCCTTGCTTTTTCGCCAATTTGTCATACTAATTATTGAAAATAAATAAATATATAAATAAATAAAAACATTTGAATAACATGAGACAAATGAAAATTGCCTCAATTAAGCAACCAGAGATATTACAAGTACATAATATGGAGCAATTAAAATGGGCTTAGAACCAATTATTTCATTAATATCTTATTTAGTTTTTTTAAATTCCCAAAATGTGTACTCTTATTCTTTGTGAAGCTCATTGTACAGATGGAATTTAAATATTCTTCAAATTTTGTCAACAGAATTTTACAATAAAGTAAAAATACATACGTCATTACTTATTTGCTGGAACTGCTTTGTGAGTTCCCTGGCAAATTCCAGATTGGTCAGGACTGAATCATATCGACTGATGGCTTCCTGGAATATAAAACATAAACATAGGCATCAGAGATGCATCAACCCTCAGCCCTGGTAACTCATTGCACAACATTCGCTCCACACAATATTTGTGAACAAAACGTCACTGCACCAAGGCAAATTGATGCAGGGGTAAAAAAAACCCATAAAATCTACTTCCTTTGATAGCTTAGGTGTGTCAAGTATCATGAAACTGTCATCATTTACTCTAGAATTATTGAGATGGGCAGGTGACCTTGAAAAGCAGGTTAAGGTCACCGTCCATCAAACTCATGTGAAGACTTCCAAGATGCTTATGTGTGTCAATTTTCATGAAGCTGCCATTATTTGTTCTTAAGTTATTGCAATGACGTGGATTTGACATGATTGTCCCTGTGACCTTGAAAAGTAGGTAAAGGTCATGTTCCATCAAGATAAGTCTGAGGTCTTCACCAGATGCTTATGTGTGTCAAGTCTCATAAGCTGCCAACATTCGTTCTCGAGTTATAGCAATGATAGGGATTTCACATAATTGTAACTGTGACCTTGAAAAGTAGGTGAAGGTCATGTTCCATACAAAAATGTCTGAGGTTTTCATCAGATGCTTATGTGTGTCAAGTTTCATGAAGCTGCCATCATTTGTTCTCGAGTTATCGCGATGACAAGGATGATTTCACATAATTGTCCCTGTGACCTTGAAAAGTAGGTGAAGGTCATGGTCCACCATGAGAAGTCTGAGGTCTTCACCAGATGCTTGTGTGTGTCAAATCTCATAAAGCTGCCATCATTCATTCTTGAGTTATTGCGATTCTTGGGATTACACATAATTGTCCGTGACCTTGAAAAATAGGTCAAGGTCACCATCCATCGAACTCGTCCGAGGTTTTCACCAGATGCTTATATGTGTCAAGTTTCACGAAGCTGCCATCATTTGTTCTCGCACTATCGCGATGACAAGGATGATTTCAAATAATTGTCCATGTGACCTTGAAAAGTAGGTGAAGGTTATGTTTTATAGAAACAATTCTGAGGTCTTCACCAGATGCTTATGGGTGTCAAATCTCATAAAGCTGCCATCATTTGTTCTTGAGTTATGCGATTCTTGGGATTTCACATAATTGTCCCTGTGACCTTGAAAAATAGGTCAAGGTCACCGTCCATCGAACTCGTCCGAGGTTTTCACCAGATGCTTATATGTGTCAAGTTTCACGAAGCTGCCATCATTTGTTCTCGAGTTATCGCGATGACAAGATGATTTCACATAATTGTCCCTGTGACCTTGAAAAGTAGGTGAAGGTCATGTTTCATAGGAAAAATTCTGAGGGCTTCACCAGATGCTTATGTGTGTCAAATCTCATAAAGCTGCCATCATTCGTTCTTGAGTTATTGTGA
Organism: Amphiduros pacificus; assembly: GCA_949316495.1. Classification (NCBI taxonomy): domain Eukaryota; kingdom Metazoa; phylum Annelida; class Polychaeta; order Phyllodocida; family Hesionidae; genus Amphiduros; species Amphiduros pacificus. Next base: position 37,163,006 of record OX439003.1, read on the forward strand.
TTCTTGGGATTTCACATAATTGTCCCTGTGACCTTGAAAAATAGGTCAAGGTTGCCGTCCATCGAACTCGTCCGAGGTTTTCACCAGATGCATATGTGTCAAGTTTCATGAAGCTGCCATCATTTGTTCTTGAGTTATCGCGATGACAAGGATGTTCGCTACAGACATACATACATACATACATACCCACGCCAGGAGTACTGCAATACCCTCAGCCTGATTACATCAGGGGCTGAGGGTAAAAATCATATCATATATTCTGTAGTTTCAAGATAGTCTAGATTATTCCTTAACTGGGCCATAAGTGTGGTCACAAAGGGTGTCAATCTTATCTTACCTTTTGATCTGTATTCAGTTCCTCTCCAAGCTTTTTCTTCTCACGATAGCCATCCAACTTTCCCTGTTAATAAACAAGATAAAATCTTCAAACAGATTTCTAAATATGTTCACACAAATCCATTAGAAGACTAAATTGTCTCAAACATTCATACATATCTTAAGACAAATATTGTTGTGTGAACAATGATGGTCATAAAGGTTTATTATTAAAAGATAGCCTTGGGATCAACTGGTCCCCCATAAAATATTTAGAGTTTATCAGATGACTGCTGCATATATTGTAATACAATACCTTGGCCTATAGAAAGATATTTATGATAAGTCTGGTAAATCATAAAACTTTATCAATTAACTGCCAGACATCATGTGCCAGTTAAATGGCAATCGTATAAGGACCGCAACTTGCCTGACTAAACTTAAGTATGCGTAATGTTTGAAGATGAATATGCTCTTCTTTGGCTGGAAGAACAAAATCTGTGTTCCCCATTTTGCATCTTGCACCCTCACATTCAATACATCTCGGACACATTTCTACTCTCTTAAACAGAGGTAGTCAATTCTCAACCTACCTCTGTCCCCATTGCAACCAAATTAACCTCTACCTTCAGCTGCAGATTACGAACATTCACTTTGTGGTGCCTCATCTGACACTTCAAACTAAATGGTGCCTACTAATTGCACTTGTTTTCTTGCTTTTGACTAGGCCACATTTAACTAATTTCACTATCAACATTGAATGATGAATATTTTACTTTTTTCCTTGATTACTATGTCTAGTCCCACAAGTGTCAAGGTGCTAGTAAACTATGTATACTGGTATATATATATATACAGAATGGTGTTTGTCCGATGATGTGCTTTGGGGGGGAGAGCCTGTCTGTGTTGGGTTTTTCTTATCCCTTGTGAAAACAATGATGAGGGTAATGGAGGAAGATGTAGCACCACTAATCCTTTTCTTATAGAATTTACTAAATTAATTGAGACAATTAGTGATCCATCTGTTAAAAATTCTTGACAATCTTACTCTGTTTAAACTTGAAATGGCAGAAAGAGTAGACAAGTGTCCCTGCAATTACCTTTCCATGTTTTATTTAATAGGAGTCCCCCTGACCCCAGATGTACAATACATTAAGTATTCTTTCAATGATGATATCTTATGTAAATATTTAACTTGTATGTATCAATGGGTCTAAATAAATGGATTGTTGAAGTCTTCCTCATCTTCTTGAACTCGATTTTTGAGGAACTTTATCAATAACTTGTGTGCCAGCCAAATACTTGTTTGGAGAAGCTGATAATATCTGGGTTTTTGGAAGTTTTCTTTCTGGTGGGTGATCCAGTGACATTCAGTAATTTATGCCTACCTGTATTTTTTATTCATATAAGCGACTGTGTGAGGACTTCATGCCGTAAAGCACCCATTAATACCCTGCATTTATCAATAGACATTTAAGACCAAGCATGTCAGAGAACACTTCCCAAGTGAGCTCGTTTTCGCGATTCTTCTATTTTCAGCCGGAAGTGCACGTGCGGTAACATTTTTCCGCCATGATGAAAATTTTCGCCGGAGAACAATTGGATATGGCTTCGCATTGCTTGTTTTAACGTGTTTGGGATTATAGATTTACGTTTTATTTGTTCCAAAAACCTTGATTAAACCATAAGTCATATCAACGTGAACACAAAAGAATAATTTTCCAAGATAACGACGCAATTTCACACTATGGTTGTTAGAAATCAGTTCCATCATGGCGTCACCGACTCAAAAACACCACGTCCGAAAATCACTGCGATTTCAATGAATACCTCAAATATTCATATTTTCTACTTACCTTTCGTTTCTCAAGGTTTCTAACTTTCTTTTCAATCACCAACAGGGCTTGTTTGATGGCATCTGGCGCCTCCGTAGAGGCGTTCTTGTCGGGCTTGCTTGAGGCAGAAGGCATCCTTCAACAGCAACAACTCGAAATAAAGAATTCACGTGGTTTCGTCGCGAGTTGGCATGGTCGCTCAACTACCTCCTTACGAATCCCAGATGGCGCTCGTGTATACAGGTGGCTTGCCGGGTCAAAGAGAACAATATTAATTTTCTATGATTAAATACAGTGAGTCAAATTGTTTTTTATGAAATCATTATAATCCAATATAACTGAACATGTCACTTATTTCTAGATCAGAGTTTGAACAGTCCAGTGGTACAATTAATTCTGATCATTTATGTTAGCCCCCAATAAAAAATGGTGATTCATTCATTGAATACTGGGACCAAAATGCTATCCCAGTGATTCAACATGGTATTTATCTCGGAAAAGATTATGTATTATTTTGATTCACATTTTCCTTGTTTTGATTCAGATACATCAACTTTGCCACTCTAAAATATACAAAAACAAGCTTACAGAATTTGGGTCCCCTTCACTGGCTAATGTAAGCAAACAAGGTTAACCGTTGGCAAGTTGATGATAGTTACCTGGTTTCTTTGGTATACATTTATCATCACATTTATTTGAAAAATGAAAGTTATGTTGATAATCAATGTATATTTAGGGAACGCCAGATATAAAAAAGGCAATCTAAATTTACCATATCTTTTAAGCTGTTAAGCTGTTCACTACAAAAATTACAGAACGCTGCAGCCAGGGTAGTGGGGAAACTCAAAAAGAGAGATCATATCAAGCAGAAACTAATAGAACTTCACTGGTTGCCTGTGAAGGCTAGAATTGATTTCAAAATAGCTCTATTAACATGGAAGGTGCAAAATGGCTTTGCCCCAAAATATTTGTCAGATTTATTAGAATATAAACAGTTGGGCATGGGACTGCGATCTAATGATAAGAATGAATACATAATACCTATGACTAATATGAAATCCTATGGCGACAGGGCTTTCATGGTATATGCGCCTAGGATCTGGAATGCCCTGCCCCTTGAGGTGAAAAATTGTAAAACTGTAGAAACCCTCAAGAAAAAACTCAAGACATTTTTATTTAGAAAGCACTATCTTAATGAAGCGCTTAGAGCAGACCCAGTCTGATATAGCACTATATAAATCGTTATTATTATTATTATTATTATTATTATTATTATTATTTTTATTATTATTATTATTATTATTATTATTATTATTATTATTATTATTATTATTATCATTATTATTATTATTATTATTATTATTATTATTATTATTATTATTATTATTATTATTATTATTATTATTATTATTATTATTATTATTATTATTATTATTATTATCTGGAACTCAAGATAGTCGTCAAAAATGCTCCTGAAATGCTCCCCAAATCCAAAAAGAATATCTGGAAAGAGTTTTGGCATTCCATCTATTGTAGATCAAGCTGAACAGCTTAAAAGATATCATCTGAAATATCATCACGAACAATACATGTCCACAAGAGTCCACAAGGAATATCGAATCCTGATCTAATAGCAAAGGTCATGGAAAAGTCAACCTCAAACTTGACAGAGATTTTACATCAAAGCATGCACATATAAAGTTTGGTTCCAATGTGTAGGCCTCCATGTATCTTAAAATATAGGCCAATGGTCTTAGTGCTATTCTGATCATTGCTTTTTAGTAAATTTTGTAAATAATTTATGAAAATTCTTCCCCAGCGAGCAAACTTGTGCAGATGATATTTTTTACCAATCAAAATGCTTGTTTTATTTTTAATTTAGCCCCAATTTGTTATATCGATTCCTTTTGTCTAATATTTATACAAACTCCACCAGAGGGCGACCTGGTGAACCTATCACTTTGCTAATAGTTTGCGTGTGCCTCTGGTGGTAGACTATGCAGTCCAAATATAAAACAAAATGGACAAAAATCCGAGCATAATTGAAAGTAGAGAGGATACATCTTTCCTACTAATTGCTAAGAACCCCGACCGGTAGTTTCAGAGGAGTGGATCAAAGTAGATGGACAGAATGACAGAAAATACACCCCCAACCCCGCCATCACTTCAAAAGTTATGCTGACATAATCACCATTCTGCACATTTTGGCGAGTTGGGGAGTCTGCAATGAAATTCTAACCCTAATCTAAGAACAAAAGGACAAAAAGGACTTTGCTCTCAATGTTTGGTATTTTCTCTGAAAGTTTTCATGAAATCAGATCAAATGTTATTACTCATCATATTTCCCCTTCATGATTTTTTTGTACCATTTGAAGTCAAATGAGTCTTCTGGTAAAATCTAATTCATCCAATTAACACATTGTCAACAAGCTTTACTTAGCTGACCAGTGATTTAGCGTAAAAATTTTAGGGTTTGCTAACAATGAGGCATCTTCATATTGTCTTGATATAAATTCCTTTCTTTTCCAGTTTAATTTTCAGGACCAGTCATCACTAGAAATAGGAGACATTGAACATGAAATGGGTAGTACAAAACCTTATATTCCATGGGTACATAGTGTAACTTTCACCAGTATAAATGGCACCAAAAAAATAGAACCCATTCTCTAAGTTACACATATATTCAGAAAATATCAGCATATTCCTCTTATTGTAGAAAAAATAAATAAATAAAAGAAAATTTGCAGAAAGCTGTCAGCTATTAAATGAGTTAATCCGTTTGTGTATACATTTCATACATTGGTTATCACCTTTATTGTATTGCAAATTTAGTCCATTTAAAAAGACATCCTCTCAAACTATGAGAGTTTGTTATCATTTTGTATATTCTATCATAGTCAGAGTTGTCTTCTGAGATTACACTTATATTTCATATATATGAATCTTTAAAGGATTGCATTGGGTCAATTTAAAGTCTGTAAATTTTCATCTTTTGTACATCAACCATGTTCAAGCTATTTTTTAATCAAATTTAGCCTGTCTTTATTTTCAGGCTTTGTTCAATATTAATGCATTCATGAAATGAGATATTCAAGGATGTTTTTCTTACATAATATAAATGTTTAAACCATAAACTTCGTGATCAAATATTATAACCCATCATATTCACCCTTCATAAATTTCTGTGTCATTTGAAAGTAGAGTCTTCTGCTAAAATACAAATCATCCAGTGAACGCTACAATTCAATTCTGTTTAGCTGACCAGTGATCTGTTGCAAACACCTGCTCAGTAAGATTTTGCTAGCAATGGGGCATCAGATTGGAACTTCCAGAGCCATGTTTGTCCATTAATGTTTGTTTATTGGAACAGGCTTAACACCCTTGCCGATCACATTAGAGGTCACATGTTTGTACACATGTGTCCACTTAGTGGCCACAAGAGTACCGGCTATACTTGACATTTTCAACAAAACACAATAACCATGGTCAGTGTATTTTGGTTGATTTTACTGAGATAGCTTGCTTGTATCACAGTTTCATGGCAACATATCATTTAAACATACCCCAAACCTCTGTACAATTGCCTGTGACCTCTGTGACTTCATGAATGCTTTTAAGTTTTTACCCGTGCAAAAAAAAAAGTGCTTTCAAAAATTAACCACCAATAAGTTGCTATAATAGATGATAGCTCAGCATTTCATTTTCCCTCCCCTCTAGTGTCCATTGAAAATCGATCCAAAATATATTAATTGATCTAATATTGGTATTTATGAATATAATTTGATGAATAAGGACTCTACAAGTTCATATTTAAAATATGCAGATGTTTGAATATTAAATCCACGGAAATAGGACTTTCATTTTCACAAGGTCACTGACTATGTTTTTTTTTTAAAAAGCCTACAAAGGTCAATATTCAATCATGAATCATTTGTAGATGTCTCCACACAGTAAACAGATTATTAGCCTATGTCTTTCAATTTTACTGATGATCATTCCTCTTCATGATGATCATTTCAGAGGCAGAAGCAGATTCCTCACATTCAAGGACCTTTCAACATTTGTCCTAGTTTGTCTGTTGACCAATTTATGGTACATTTTAACTGTAGTTGTTTTTGTTTTTAAGTTATCGTGTGACATTTGATTCTGTGTCCTTGTTTTTCCATTGTATTCAATCCGGAGAGTCAGATAAAGATGCTCAGAAATTGGTTGGATTGAACGCAAAAGCGACCAGTAGAAATCCTCTTATTCTTATGCCAACAAATTATTTCTGGTGTATTATGCTTCATGAAATATTGGTCTGAGTTTTTTTTTTTATCAAAATGCCGTTTTCGGAAAATTGTCCATTTCCAATCAGTCAGGGCCCATACTGGGACTGGGATAGCATTCAAAATTAAAACCATAAGGAAACAAAAACAAATTAGTGACGAGCTGGGATTGATCTCAAGGTCTGGTTGATATTGGCCCCTTGTATTTCAAAACTTCGAGTAAGTTGGCCACGAGGCTAATCGTAAGCATGCTATTATTCTGGAAGTTTATCTTAGAGTGTAAAATTGGCCATTCACCAAATGTAAGTAGCTGTGCATGAAAACATGCTATATTATATCAGAGATATAATGTCTGATTATATTGTTTCTTTTATTTTCAGCACGTTTTGTTCAGCCTCTATGAAGGTGCCACCTAGCGACATACTCGTCAAGCTTGTTGTTAATGTCCTCTGGTGACAGTTTTTACATCAAACCTTGAGATCATATTATTAATCCACAATTTCTAAATACAAATTAAATACGAGCATATGAAAGCATGCTCAAACTTGGCCACAGGATCAGCTAGCTCAATAAAATCCATGATTTTTGGATTAATGAAAACCTATTTCGTTGATTGAAGACACAATTCCACATTTCGTTTCTTAAGGATTTTTTTTTTTCACACGATTTCAGAATAATTCAAATCATTGTTATAAGTATTCTTTTTTTTTTACACATTTTGCTGATTGTGCCTTCATGTCCATGTTTGAGTCAAGAGTGATACCCAGGTCAATCAATGACTCACTGGGTAAATTTGTAGTATCACTCATTCTTAATGAATTCTTAAATTCTTAATTCTTCACTACAGTTTTTAAAAGTTTTTACAAGAAAACATCAGCGAGAATGAGTGACATAGCGCATGTAACAGGTTTATAGCAGTGGGAGGAGCGGACGTCCAGAAAGCACCCTGCAGAGCACTTTCAGTTACATTTAATATTGGCTGTGTTCGACTCCCATTCACCAAATCAACCACATAGAATGCCATTTTTTCAAAAATTATCAAAATGTTATAACCCAATTGACTCTACATTCAATATATTTTTTATTATATTTTTTTTAATCATTTCTATTCATGACTAATTTTCTCATATTTTTCAGGGAATATTTCTTCTTTTTAAGGTATTATTATGATAAGAGCAACTTATTGCTGATTATTTTCTGAATTTATCTAATATCTCAAAAATAAATGTGAGGTCAAATTAAAGTCCGTCAATTTGACACTTTTGTAACCCTACCGATTTAAGCTATTTTTGATCATTTTAGCTTCATAATAAATCTTGAAATTGACGGACTTTTTTTTCAATTTCTTTTTAGTATTAATGTGTTTTTCTGTGCAGTATTCTATATATTTTCATAAACTAACCCCCAATAAGCTGGCATTTTATATTATTTCAAAAAAACTTAGTATTATAGTATTTTCCTCTGTTTTCCCTTGAAGATTGACCACAAAACTATAAATTGCTCTCAAATTGTTAATTATGAACAGATTTTGATGAATAAGGACTCTACGAGCTTGTATTTGAAAGATGTAGATGATAGGATAATAAAACATGTAGATAATTTCGTGGAAATAGGATTTCTATTTTCAAGGTCATTGAAAGGTCACTTCAAGGTCACTGGCAATATTTGATCAAAATAGCCTAAGAAGGTTGACATTCGATCACATATCATTTGTAAATGTATTCTGAGTAGTAAAAAAGTTATATCCCTATGTCTGCCATTTCTAGTGATGAAATTCATTGGACCTGTTTGCCTGTGATGACGGATCACCAGGAGGCGGCGTGAGTGTGTCTCTTGATTTATGCATGACCGAATCAATTACCCTAAATTACCTTTTTTTCTTCCATAAATTTGGACGAATATTCAAACTGAGAGGTTTTCAACGATGAATTATACTTGTTTCTCTGGGCATTGGATATTTCCTTATCAATCTGTAAGTTTGATTTCTTCATCCTTATCTCAAACCTTCTTTTGAGAGACTTCTTTATGTGGTCATTCACCCGAGGAGCTGGCTTCAGAAAGGATATATTGGCTTCCTTGAACAGAGCATGTTTATCCATAAAGGATGTCATAGATTCATCGTATCAGATAGGGATAGTTCTCTCCATCTGGCTAAGTCATGCAAGATGGAGCTAATGTCACTTAAAGCATTCATGAAACCTGGAAGGTTCCAGGCGATTTTACAGTGGTTTAAGGTATCTGAAAACAATATATGATCATAAAATTGACATACATACAGGCTATCTGTCTGAAATCCACTAAAGAACATCTTCCCTGAGAATTATGACTTTTTGTGACCACCAAGTACTGCCATATATATATATATTTCAAAGATAGAAAAGAGATTATTAAATTTTATGACGCAGGAATATTATTTCATGAGTAAAGGCAAGGTAGTGGGCTGTAATTTTGATAAACTCATAATGAAACTCAGGGGAGGAATATGTATTGTCTGTATATGACAAAGATCATCAATAGAAGTGACAGACATAGGCCTATAATGCTTTGACTGTGTGGGACACATACAAATGATACATGACTGAGTGTGGACCTTTGTAGGCTATTTTCATAAACCTTGAAGTGACCTTTAAATGAAACTCTTATTTCTGTGAATTTTACTGTAGATTTCAATATTCAATCATCTGCATCTTTCATAAACAAGCTCATAGAGTCTACTTAAGAATTAAGAATATTAGAGCATTTCTTAATTTTGGACCAATTTGCAAGGGAAATTGGGGGAAATTTTGATGTGTTTAGCAATTTTGAAACAATATATATAGTCCAGTCAAAATATGAAATGATCCAGAACAAATTAGAACAGAAACCATTTTGGTGTTATTTGTCTCAGAATGTTACCCAGATGAACATATAAAAAGTCTACCAAAATCAACTTAGTGGAACATCACCTAATTTGCATAAATTCAAAAATGGCCGCCTCTCATTGACGTTTCACCCTATTTCATGCTTATATTCAGGTTTTTTGTATGATTAAAGGTTCCTTGCACACTGAAATAATGTCATGTCCTTGCATGAAGTTATTTTAAGGCCATGATATGGAAATAAATAGCTTATGTAGTGTTTCTTGTAATTTATTTCATATGATGCCAGCATCATTCTGCTATGAAATACATTGTATATATATATATATATCTTATATATATAAGAAAAAAAGAGTATTAATACCAGTTAGAAAAAAGGACTGTCAGAAGTGTTGCCACTATTTGTGAACAGCATTATGAGACTTGGCCAAAACTATCAAAGCTAGAATATAATTTGTTAATAACCTACATGCTGCCAATGCTGTCAAGCATCAGGCATGCAGCACCAATTTCTACACAGGCAAGTCAATTCCTTAAAAATTCCAAATTTAATGTCAAACGAGGTGTGTGGCACCACCTTCCTTCACTACCTTTAGATGTCCACATAAATAAGTTAAGCATTTAGGTAAAATAATGCTATGGCTGTGGACACAAATAACACAATACATAATTTGAAATATCAGTTCAGATATTAGTTATTCTGTGTACTTAATTATCAAGGATCAAATCACAGATTGCATGTCAGATTCCATAAAAGTGCCAAACACAGATATGTTCATTTATTCATGAACAGATATAAAATCATTGGGAACATGAATTAGGTTAACATCATCTGTGTGATCTTTATGAACGTGAATTTTCAATACACCATTTAGCCACTTCTGTGTCACTTTGAAAACTGAATGATTGTTCACTGGTAGCATTTGTTGCTGGCATTACAAGAATTTCACTGTATAGAGATGCACCATTGGTGTATTCTTTTCAAGAACTATGTTGCTTTTTAATGTGTCTCAGTCTCTGTGCATTAATGTCTGAAGCATACAGATTTGTCATAATTGCAAACTTCTGGTCATATGTATAACCAGCAGCAGCCTTTAGCAACATATTCTATAAATTAATATACACTTTATAGCCTGGATGATCAAATCTATCGTCTTTAGCATTGATTATGAAATCTGCAGCTTCATAATAGATTTTACTGTAATGTTCCTGTGGGGTGCCGGGGTAATATGTAGGCCCTAATCCAGAGAGCTGGGGACCAGTTACTCCTAATACATTACATTTTTTATTCACTTTGTTCTAAAATTGATCAAATTCGGTGTCTGTCTGTTTTGTTTTGAGTGTTATAATTGTTGGGCTAGCCATTCTCTGGCTTTCTGCTGCTGACACTGGTGGACTTTGACAGATTTACTAAGATTATAACTGTGTTTCAGAATGTTTTCTGCCAATAAGACACCAAAGTCATGTACACATCTAATACTCCTCTAATTCTACTGTGCATTTTAAAATCTCTAACATAATCTAAAGCCTCTTCCCAGACTTCATTTAAAACTTTAAAATTCACAATGACATTGTTCATAGTATCTGTCTTTACTGTCCATCTGGTTGGACAAAGGACTACTACCGAGAGAGAAAAATGAGCAAGACTGGCTCTCAAATTGACAAGGAGCTGTATAACTCTCAGAGGAACAAATACAACTCAATGCTTAAATCTGCTCAATCATCATATTTTTCCAACCTGGTTGAGGAAAACAAACATGACCCTAAAAAGCTTTTTAGAGTCATTGACACAGTCATGCACAAGAAAAAGGACACACCTATGCCCCAATCTGACTGTGAGATTACTCAAGCTGAGAAGTTCAACACATTCTTTCTTGAAAAAATAGAGAGAATCCGCCTGGACATTGATAATGCTCCATCCGGCCAAACTTCGCCACCAGGTGACACTGCAAACAATAGTACTACATGTCTGGAAAGGTTCACACCCTTAACCATTGATGACGTACGGAAATTGGTCAAAAGGTCAGCAAAGAAGTCATGTGACCTGGATCCAATTCCAACCTGGCTCTTACTTGACCTCTTAGAGGACCTCCTACCAATAATTAATTCCATCATAAATAAATCACTGATGGAATCAGCAGTATCGGAAAATATGAAAATAGCCATCATAACACCCCTGCTGAAGAAACTCGGTCTGGAACTGGTTGAAAAAAACTATAGGCCTGTTTCCAACCTAACATTTGTCTCTAAACTAACTGAGAGGGCGGTTGCAGACCAACTAGTCCCCATCTTGTAAGGAATGGTCTTACTGACAAGTTTCAATCAGCCTACAAAGAATATCACAGCACTGAAACCGCTTTGTTAAAAGTGCAAAATGATATCTTGGGCTGCCTTGACAATAGAAAGGCAGTTATCTTGTTGTTGCTTGACCTTTCCGCTGCCTTTGACACTATTGACCATCAAATCCTTTTGGACAGGCTGAGGGATAGATGCAACGTCACAGGTCATGCACTCTCCTGGATTCGGTCATACCTAATGGACAGAAAGCAATGTGTGAAGGTGGGGATCCATAGATCCTGTCTCAAATCCTTAAAATATGGGGTACCCCAAGGCTCAGTCCTGGGTCCTATACTGTTCACCATTTACATGACACCCCTATCTGATATACTTGCAAAATATGGTCTGAGCTATCACATTTATGCAGATGATACTCAGATCTACATCCCTGTTGACCAAGCCTCTCCCCATCATGTGGATATGAGCAGACACAAACTGGAGGAGTGTGTCAGTGAAGTCAGAAACTTCCTCATATCAAACAAGATGAAGATAAATGATGGAAAAACAGAGATGCTCATATGTACTGACAGGTACAATACTACCACCCATAGCAGTATCCCAACCACAATCAGAGTGGGTGACTCTGATATTGCTCCTAGTCAGTCAGTTGTTGACCTTGGTATCACATTTGACTCCAACATGGACATGAAGGCCCAGATCAGGAAAATGTGTCAGAAAGGCTATTATCACATCAGGAACCTGGCGGCCATCAGACATTGTCTAGACGAGAAGACCGCGGTAACACTTACCCATGCTTTTGTTACATCCACCCTTGACTATGGTAATGGTCTTCTGGCGGGTCTTCCTAAAACTGACATCAGGAAACTGCAATACCTCCAAAACTCTGCAGCACGGGTAGTTGGAAAAATCAGGAAATTTGATCACATTTCAGGAAAATTAAGGGAACTGCATTGGCTTCCCGTTCATGCGAGAATTGATTTTAAAATTCTTCTATTAACCTGGAAAGCCCTTAATGGTAAGGCTCCGCCTTACTTACGGGATCTACTCCTGATTAAAGAAGGTGAACGCTGTCTAAGATCCAATGATGGCACCCACCTACAGGTACCTAATACCAGGCTAAGGACAGTAGGTGACAGGGCCTTCTCATCTGTAGGTCCACGACTATGGAATTCCTTGCCTACTAATATTAGGACAAGCACGTCAGTCTCCTCGTTTAAGAGTAGGCTGAAAACTCATCTCTTCAGGATGCATGTCCTGAACTCAGCGCTATGAACAGACTTGTCTGGTATCAGCGCTATACAAATTTTATTATTATTATTATTATTATTATTATTACTACCTGACACTTTCGAGTCAAGAGATTTTGGGTCATCAGTTTCAAATTATTTTGAGCGATGCACTAAGCCCTCTTACCATCAGCTTTGAACTTTCTATGTGGTAACCTAAGTTTGAGAAAAGGTGGGGGCCCCCAGCCCCCCTGTTCCTACCCCTATGTATGACATTAAGACATTGCCACATGAGTGTGAAATTTATCCAGCCTAAGATCAGATGTCTTATCCTGATGCTGCATGTTCATTTCTGCCTGATTCAGTGGTCCTCTTGCTTCAGAAAATCATTAAAGGAGCTGATACTGGTGAAATCAGATGGGTAATGACATTTGATTGCAAAGTTTGGGGTATAAATATTTAAATTACATTGTAAGGAAAAGGTGCTTGAAAACCTCATTTCATGAATGCTTTAATCATACTCAGTTACAAAATATGAATATAGTGCAGTAGTTTGTGATTGAGTAGACATTCTAGATTTTTGTGATGGACACTTTGTTCAGTAAGTTTGACAATGCACTTGCAGAAAACATGAGCTAGACTGTTCAACTGCATGTGGACAATGCAGAAGGGTCATCATCCAAAAATGGATGATGATGAAAATAATACTTCTTGTTAACCTAAGTTCAGTTTTGTAATGTACACAATAGGGAAGTAATAATCAGACATATTGTATGGTACTATTTGCTGTTGGTAGTAAATTCAGCTTTTAATTTGAAGCATTCAAAGCTGCCTCCCTGTGTGTGAATGGATTCTCCCTCTTCAATATGATCACCACTAATAGTTACCTACAGCTTGCAATGATGTGCTAATTCAAGTAAATTGTTAATGGGTTGTTAAACACAGTTTAAAAAAAAATCTAATTGGAAATTATTGTTTCTCTCCTTTTTGATAACTTGTTATTGTAAAATAATATGTGTTGTAGAAGATATCACAGAAAAGGTGTAAAACAGACAGATATAATCAGAATACAAGCAAAGTTCTAATTTTCGACTTATTATTCTACTTTTATTGGTCATTGTTATGAGGAAGAGTACAAAATATGGGTATTACCAATTTGAAAAGTTTCCCATTGGATTTATCATGTCCAAAAAACATAAAATAGACTCTAAGATTACTGAAATATGTCAAATAGGAGCCTGGCTATACAATTTTAAAGATTTTCCCTGCCATGTGTCGGCCATTTTGGATTTATGCAATTTACGCATTGTTCCACTACTTGGATTTTGGTAGACTTTTACTATGTTATTCTCTAGGCTTCTATGAGTTTTATTTCTGTTCTAATTTGTTCCGGGTTAGGCCATTTTTTGTCATATATTGACTGGACTAATACGATAATGACATATTGGTGGTTGATTTATGAAAGTGCAGATCATACTGCACAGAAGAAAAGTTTAATGCTGAAAATAACCTGAAAATAAAGTCTGTCAATTTCGAGATATATTAACAAGCTAGATATGGTAAAAAATAGCCAACCCTGGTACGTCCAACCTTGGGAATGAAGTGAAGTTTGAGATAACCTTCTACATGTTCAACGTCTTCCATTTCTAGTGATGATCTATAAGTGTCCTGGATTGGTGAGGAAGGTCAGGATGGATCAGTGGAGCCATGGAAACAGCTGGGGGCTTGCTGTTGGGTCCTCTATTCCCCAATATTACATGCCTTGTATGTCTATGGACCTGCATATTGTTCTTGCCTTGACCACTGAAACATGAAAGTATTGTGAGTGTGGGTACATGCTTCATCCTTTTCTGGTAGTTGGGTGGGGAAAGTGGACAGGTTCACATGGGAGACATTGAACATGAAATGGGTAGTAGAACACTTTGTATTGCAGTGGGTACATGGCATCACTTTTACCCAGCGTAAATGCTGTGTCTAAATGTAATACATTTCATGTCATCTGATATATTTCATTTGGCACATTTTCTCATAACAAGAGAGTTTATAATATTTGTTTCATGTACTATTATGATAAGAGCAACTTATTGGGATTATTTTCTGAAATTACACTTATTTCTTATACATATGAAACTTTAAAAAAATCATTGGATCAGTTGCAACTGTTTTCATGCAAGTCCGTCAATTTTCATCTTTTGTCCACCTACCACATTCAAGCTATTTTAACCAAATTTAGCTTGTTGATAAATTCCAAAATTGACGGACTTTACTAATTGTAGTTTAATTTCAGTATAATAATTGTTTACTATGCAGTAACCACCGATAAGTTGTAATTACAGATATTGTTTCAAAATAGCTTAGCATATCACAATTTCCTCTAATATTTCTTGCAGGCCACAGGCCGTGGCGCAGTTGGTTAGAGCGCCAGCTTATTAGCACCAGTTCCTCTGTGGTGATCCAAAGGTCGCGGCCATGCCGAGAATGAATTCCTACAATTTCATACATGAGCTGAGGCCCGTGCCAAGGTGTTAACCTGTTGTCCTTGTAAAACTGTGACCAGGTGGGTTGTCATGTCAAGGACCTGCGACATGACAATTTAGTGAGCCAGCACGATATCTGCTACAAGTAGGTCTCATCACGAAATGACTGAAATAATGTTGAAAGTGATGTAAAACCCCAAACAAACAAACAAACAAAAGTTATATGCAGTTGTAAAATAATATAATGTAGGATATAGAATACACACCCAGAGACTCTCAGAAATACATAAACATTCATAGACAATAACGCACGATACTGATGGTTGATGAGTCACCATAACCACCACTCCGTGAAAGTCACGTGTAAGACGGACGAGCCGAAGTTAGATACGCAGGCAGGACGAGTCCATCTGATGACGCGTGAGGAAGCCACGTAGGCAACCCCACACAGATGACGCGGAGTGGCCCCTTAAAAGAGACGCGCAACCATGGATCCGGGTTCAGAAGTAGATGCAGGGCAGTCACGCAGAGCACAGAGTCAGACCTCAGTCTAGGAGCCAAGAAGGAGATCAACGACCACTTGCCACGGAAGATCCATGACTCTCAGTATCATGACCACATAGACTTGGGTGTTTAGCATATAGTCAGGGTTCCATAAGTATCATGCAAAGTTGGTAATTCACATGCCTCGCTCATTGCCATGCCGGCCTAGCCAGACAAGCAGGGATCACAGCACTGAATAAAGGTAACTATTACACTGTGTATATCCTGTGTCTGCAGTCCTTACTTCCCGTCATTTATATGAGGGTATGACATGATAGCTAGGATCCGTGCCCAAACTCACAGCCAGCGAGTCAGCGAGCTATGGTTAACAAGTACAGTACAGTACGATAGAGTAGGACAGATTAGAGTATCTATCTAATTGGTAGAGTATTGATCCCCCGTCCACGTCCCCCAACGACGGATACTCTCCATTAGTGGGTAACAATAATACTCGAATTAGACCTATTATTTTTGGATCTCTTGACCTGCCTGCATTCACACAGTGACAGGTAGCTTGATTGTCAATGTTCATGATGACCTAGTGAACCTAGAGTCTGGGGCTGAAGGTGTAAAGTTCCTTCCATGGAATGTTCAGGTTAAACATCCATTTATATGGGCCCGAGAACTGTAACATAGTCCACAACTTGTGCAACATGACGCCACACGCAATGTCTGACGCATCCGTGAAAAGAAAATCAGCGGTGAGTACATTGAATTCTTTGGGGAACATGGCGACTCCATTATGGCTATAATAATTATCAATAATATGAATAGGAATGATAGAGTCATTAATTAAAGCATTCATAAAACCTGGAAGGTTCCAGGCGATTTTACAGTGGTTTAAGGTATCTGAAAACAATATATGATCTTAAAATTGACATACATACAGGCTATCTGTCTGAAATCCACAAAAGAACATCTGCCCTGAGAATTATGATTTTTTGTGACCACCAAGTACTGCCAGTACTAAACAGGAAGTGTGTTGTGTGACCTTGACCTTTGAACTGTCAGGGGGCTCCGTAAGTCACAGGAGGTGTTGTTTACCAATTGTCAACACATTTTTGGCCATTTTTTCTATTTAAAGAATGAATTGGAAGATAACACTGATGATAGTGCGTTTTCTTGGTAGTAAAATGATTAAAAACGGATGAATATTTATGAAGTTATAAATGAAGAAAAATCATTATTTTTTGTATTATATATGTTTGCAAAAAAAAGTTTTAATAAATTCTATACAGCCCAAATTTTAAGGTGGAATCCATGCAGCCTTTGATGTCTTCCCATTCAGTGGTGTGAAAAACCACAAATTTCATCAAAGAGGGTCAAATCATAAATTTTACTGATACCAATTATCAGCATTCACAGTTTTGCCATTCAAAGTCCTTGTGATTTAAGGCAAAACCAGTTACTGTATACAGAGAAAAATTCGTGCCTAGTTATTTTCGCGCCATCACCGTTTTCGACACGTTCGCACCGTTTTATTTTCACGAATTTTGGATTTCTAGTACATAATATTTTTAATTGCGTTTTAAAGTATTTACCCAATATTATTGGTCTATTATTTCGAAACGCTTTGTTTTGACTTTGTTCTCACTGATTCCATTTATCAGCTTTGAGTCATGTCTTCCCTTTTTGACAGAAATGCCTTCACACGTGGATCGATTTTAATTGTGTTTTAAATGATAAATAAAGGTATTTACCCAATATTATCACAAATTATGCTTCCCATGTTGAGAATTTATCCATGAAGTAAAACGTAAATATCATGTACGTGACGTCGCGGTAATTCACGTCCACAACACGAGGAGAAGCCAGGGATCCATCATTGCACAATATATTAATATTTCAATGCGTGTTGATAGACTCCAATTGTTTTCGTGCCAAAAATAAGAGCTTGTCCCCGTCACTCCTGCTTTTTAACATGACGACCTCGTATTTGGTATCAAAATGACTGGGAGAGTCCCCTCTTCAATTTTGCGTCCATTTAATTTCGCGAATGACATCCTGGCGCGAATTAACGCAAAAATAAAAAGGTCGCGAAAATTTGTCTGTATACAGTATCAAAGGGTTTAATGTCACTTTTTCCATATCACAGCCTTTAAGTTAAGGGGGATTCCATGCAGCCTTTGAGTCATGTCTTCCCTTTTTGTCAGAAAGGTTTTCACATTCATAAGATATTTTTCAAATAAATAGTATACTTTCCCTTAAATGATATATCTTTCACAACCATAAGATATTTATCACAACCATAAAGTATTTGTCACAACCATGTCAGTTATTTCATTGACTCAAATAATATTAAAATAATCTTATGTTGTTCCGGAGTATACTTTTGGCAATAAATTGTACAAAACATTTCCACCCTGTTTTCCAAGCTAGACAGGTGCCCAACTAGTATCTCATTAGGTGTTTACATGAGATCACAGACCAGCTAAACAAAGCTTGTAGACAAAGTGTTCAATTGCTGGTGTAGGTTTCAGCAGACAACTGATCAACTTTCAAATGCCACAGAAAGTTGTTAATATTTTGGGTAATACACTACAGTCTGGTTTCATGAATGCTGTAATCATTAAACACTCATAGGCATTCTAGGCTTCATTCCAGGTTTGGCTACTGGGCATAGCTTTATGAGATTGGTGAGGCCTTCCGTATTACTTAAGCCCGGAATCTTCCATCTTAGATCGGGCATTATGCCCCCTATCTTAACATAGTCCCTGGCTGGGGCAAAGTTCAGATCATTCAAGTTCATATCCCCTGAGGAGTTTGTGTCACTGGGTGGTGCACTCGATCGGTACACAGATCTTGAGTAGCCCCCTGGTTTCAATATTATACTATGTCACTGAATGTACTACACTGTAGTCTTAATAAGGGTCCTTGGTGGCTGCACCAAATGGGCTACACATTTTTTACTGTTATCATCTTCCCTTGTGCTGAATAGAATGGATGTATATTAATACATCAACATGGCCAACAAGTCCATGCCAAAATTCTATAAAGTTTTAAATAACTCCCTTGTCTTGGATCTTAACATTGAATTTGAGAGAGAAGGCTGTTGTTTATTCAAATTATTTTTTCTCATTTTTAGTAAATATAGAAATCTATAACATTCTTTTAAATTTCAAATATTTTGTACCAAAAATGTCTAGAAATAATATAAACCAAAAATCCATGGGCTCACCAGGCATTGGAATTTGCAAAATGCCATGACAAACTGGTTAGTATCTGCCAGCTGGTTAAAAAGATAAAGTTTTCACAATTCTCATCTAACTATGATTAAATAGCTGGCAGATTTTATGACACAAGCTAGCCGGCTGGCTAAATAATTTCCCGGTATCTGGTGAAAGACAACAAAAATGAATAATTTTTGAAATCATTCAAAAATGTCTCCTTTTCACAAGAGGCCAATTACAAACATGAAATGTGAAAAACCTAAACAATATTGGTGGTGAGCCCCTGTCCAAATACTCAAATGTGTAATCCAGAAAGGGTTGGCCTGAGTTCGAGGATGACCTGCCTGTGCAAATCCATGCATACTTCAGTACCAGAAATGAGTATTCTGAATCTGATCAGTCAGGATCGAGCCGCCCTTGAACAACTGATTGCCTTTGCATTTTGCCTCGTTTTGAACTACATAGATACAGAAAACAGCTTTAACTCGTCTGTACCATTGAAACCAATGGACAAAAACATTGGACCTGTCATTCAACACTGCTACGCTTTTTAATGTGAAAATGTGAAAAACCCAAAAAATATTGGTGGTGAGCCCCTGTCCAAATACTCAAATGTGTAATCCAGAAAGGGTTGGCCTGAGTTCAGGGATGACCTGCCTGTGCAAATCCATGCATACTTCAGTACAAGGAATGAGTATTCTGAATCTGATCAGTCAGGATCGAGCCGCCCTTGAACGACTGATTGCCTTTGCATTTTGCCTCGTTTTGAACTACATAGATACTATTCATAAATTTGGTTGCTAAATGTTTGTAAATATGCGCGGACGCTACAGAAAACAGCTCTAACTCGTCTGTACCATTGAAACCAATGGACAAAAACATCAGAACTGTCATTCAACACTGCTACACTTTTTAATTACACATTGCACCACTTACACATTCACAGTGTACAGAGGTACTAGTCTGTATTACCACATGCACTCATCAGAATTTTCAATATATGCATGCCACAAAAGTGTAGCAGTGTTGATTGACAGCCTCCAGCAAGGCAAGGTCCGATATGTCAAGTTCTCTTCTTTGACTGACTGTGATGGCATAATCTTTCGCAGTGATGGCATAATCTTTCACAGTGAAAGAGTAGTAATTCCAGAAGGAATGAGGAAACATGGTCAAGGAAAAGCTCCATCAGTCACACTTGGGTGTGGAGAGTACTCCGAGAAGAGCTTGGGAATATATGTTCTGGCCTGGAATGACTGTTGATATATGCCAGGTAGTATAGAACTGTGAAGCATGCAGAACATATGAGAGAGCACAGCAAAATGAGACCCTAATGTCCCATGAAATCCCTACAAGGCAGTGGGAACATAAAAGTAGATATCTTCACCCTAGGTGACATGTTGATCATGATGATATTAATGTTGTTATAATCACACTGAATCTAATACAGGAAAAAGTAGCAAAAAGAGAGAATGTGATGTAGAAACAAATGTTGTTAATGACAAAAGAAGTGAAATGAGTAACTGTAATGATCATAATAATACCAATAGGTACAACAACAATCTTGGTAATAAGCATACAGATACATTAAGTGATTGTCAAGATCATAACCCTGAATGTGTAATAAATGGAAGTAGACCTATCCCATCACCAAATGCCCATTCAGCAAACAACCATACATTAGCTGTCATCTCCTGGAATATAAGAGGTATTCATGATAAGCTCAGCGAATCAGATTTACAGGAATTCCTATTTGACTATGATATTATAATATTAACCGAAACACAAACACAACGTAATACTAAATTTGACATGCCAAAGCATAAATGTATGTACTTTCCAAGAAAGTATGTTCACCCAAACATCCAGGGCCTTCAGGTGGAATAGGTCTATTTATCACAAAGAATATCCTGGATGGTACAGAAGCATGTAGCAATGATGAGTCAGTTATGTGGTTAAAGCTCTCCAGTAGATTCTTTGGTTGGACAGACGATAAATACATATCAGTGGTGTATTTTACACCTGGTGACTCAGCATATGTTCACATCTCTCCTGTAAATACTGATTACTTCAGTATTCTTAACACTGAAATGGGCGAGCACAAAAACAATGAAGTGTACATATGTGGAGACCTTAACGCCAGAATAGGCTCCTTACCTGATTATAATACAAATGTACCCAGCTCCGAAGATGCTCTTGATCAAAGGATATTCCTGACTTTGAAACAACCACTAGCTTAATGAAACATAGATGTTCAAGAGATAAATGAATATGGTAGACAATTGCTTGATTTTTGTAAATGTAGTGGATACCGAATAGCGAATCCTACAAAGCTTATATAATGATGAAAATGTAGGAGACTTTACATGTATTACTAGTCAAGGAACTAGTGTCGTTGACTATCTATTATGTAAACCGTCCAATATGTCAACACTCACCTCCTTTGAAATCAAGCCAAAAAGAGTTATAGCTGATCACAACCTATAGTATTTAGCTTTCCCTACAACAATGTAATTCATGCCACAACTATTATAGATAATCCATATGACCATCCAAATAGTCAGCATAAGGTAAATGTTCAAAATATCTACAAATGGGATAAAAGCAAATTAGTAGAATATGTCATGAACTTATATAGCCCAGAGTGCCTCAAATTGAAGCAAAAATTAATGGATGATGCACTGAACCCATATTTCAACAGCAATATGTTATCAGATAGCTTTAATAAATATCTATATGCTGCAATGGATAACACTTTTAAATTGAAAAGGAACAATGCACAAACAAAGAAAATTCCCTCCAATCCCTGGTTCAATGAAGAATGTAAAGCCCAAAAATGTTCAGCAAATGATTGCTCAAAGAATCATGATATCACCACTGAATCCTACAAATCTGAATATTAATCCCTAGAAAAAGATTACAACAGGGTAACACAGAAGTACAAGAGACAGCATAAACAAAACATCAGAGATAATTTAGAACATAACAACACCAAGGACCCAACTGAATACTGGAAGATCTAGGAGAAACTTATAATTAATAACACCAACAAATCACAGATAAACTTGAAATTGATAACTTTGAAACATATTTTGAAAACCAATCAACACCACCCAATACTGAATATTTTGATTATACTAGAATGAAAGAAATTGAAGATCTAATGGAAAAATATTTTAATGATCAAATAGTCATCCTTGAGACATGCCATGATGAAGAAGATTTAAGTCATGATATATGCAATACAGAAATTAGCTTAGATGAAATAAGACTACATTTGAAAAAGCTAGAGAATAACAAGGCTGCCAGCACCGATGGCCTGTCTGGTAAATTCCTAAAAAATGTCCCAGACGATATATCTAGATCCTCTTTAATTTTGTTTTTGACAAAGGTGACTATCCAGATATGTGGGCTGAGGGAATTATCAATCCAGTTCACAAAAAGGGAAGTGAAAGCAACACTGATAATTATCCGAAAATAACAGTGATGTCCATGGATGTACAAGTCAAGGCCATCATCAAATCTTGTCATTATCAACTGAGAAAGCTGTCAAAAGTCAGGAAGTTCCTCTCACATGAAGCTTGTGTACGCACAATCCACGCCCTTATCTGTAGTAAGCTGGATTATTGCAACAGCCTGTAATATGGGATCCCAGTAGCAATGATGTATGGCTTACAGAAAATCCAGAACACTGCAGCCAGAATGATTCTGGGGGGATGGAAATACTACCATGTGACGCCACTATTAAAGGAACTTCATTGGCTACCAGTGGCAAAAAGGGTCGAATATAAAATCCTGACAATGGTTTTCAAGGCTTTACATGGCACCAAGGCTTTACATGGCACCAATATATATATAATATGATCTCATTGTGTTGGACCAGAGTCCAGGCCTTACGGTCTGCTTCCAAAATGCTGTTAAAGGTCCCTAAGACAAATCAAAAGACAGTTTCTGTAAGGCTGGGCCTGTATTTTGGAACGCACTTCCAATTGATTTGAGACTATGCACCAACTATGACAGTTTCAAAGCCAAACTCAAGACTCATCTATTCAGCGTGGCATAGGAGTAATGTAGGTTAGATTGACTTATGTACAGTGCCTTTGAGCATTACGGAAAGGGCACTTTATAAATATCCCTTTTGATTGATTGATTGATTGATGTCAGCCATAGGCAAACTATTTGAATCTATCTTAAATTCTATCTCGTTAAGAGAAACATAATGTTAGAACTAGACCATGAATGTCAGTTTGGTTTAAAAAATGACAGAAGAACAATGGACATCTTTATTTTAAATTCGATTGTAGATACTAGTCAAAAATGCAAAGGCCAAATATTATATGTCTGTTTTGTTGATTTTATCAAAGCTTTTGATTATGTGAATAGAGCAGCATTATACTTTAAACTTGTGAAAAGGGGGTCAAGGGAAATTCTACCTATAATGGATTGTGCATCTGATATATGGTTTAATGAGCATAAAGTAAAAGAAAATACACCTCAAGTACATTAAAAGAACACTCCAATTGAAACCATCAAAAGTAACAATAGTTCTATATGCTGAAACAGGAAGATTTCCAATAATTATTAAACAAAAAGTACAGATGATCAAATACTGGCAAAAAATACTACATTTTACAGAATCACATATCTTGAAACAGGTATACAATAACCAATATGATATATATAATCTTGGCAAAAAGAACTGGTGTTCAGTTATACACCATACCCTGAATGAGATGGGAGAAAATGACATATGGGAAAGACAAAACATCACCCAAATTGAAATTGCCCCTGTTAGAGAAAAACTCTTTAAAAGATTCACTGCAGAAACCATGGAAAATATTCACAATTTTGACCTGATGCCAAAACAAAGAACATTCAAACTATACAAAAATGAATACCGACTTAAAATTACCTGTTTGACCTCAAGGATATTAGATACCAGATTTCATTAATACCTTTCGGAATCAGCTCACATAACCGTAGGATTGAAACAGGATGATATGACAAACCAAAAACACCAGCTGAGAACAGAATATACCGTCACTGTGATCACAATGAAGCAGAAAATGAAATCCATTTTCTTTCTTAAATGCCCACTTTATCAAACTGAACGAAAAAAATCTTTTAGATAAATGTACAGGTCTACTTACTGATTTTAACACATTGAATGATAATGATAAATTATGGATTATGGAAAGCAAGAATACTGACATTATAACATGCCAAGCCCATTTTGTTTACCACAGCTTCCAAAAAAAAAAAATAGTCAATAACTGTTTTCCCCATAATCTCATAACTGTACCTTTAATATATTGTACTCTCAATTCAAATGTCTGGCTGCCAAAGCACCATAACAATACCCTCGAAGAAAATATATTTTTGTATTATCTTTATTTAATTGTTTATGTTTATGTGTTGCCATTATTGTTAATTGATGGCATAAAATAGTTAGTTGTATTAGATATTGATGTTATGAAAATTTATACTACTTTACTAGCTAATAAAATGACAAATAGATTTGTATTGATCTCTTATTACATACATATATAAAAAAGCATAAACGTGACCAGAGAGGAAGGGTGACGAGATTTGAAAAAAAAAAGCTGTCAAAAGTGCTGTGTGAGGTATGGGCTGCAATAAAATTTGCCACTGATAAGAGCGTGCGATCTCGCTGTTGCGTTTTTACGTTGCCCTCTGGTGGACGCTTAACTAGTCCCCACTTTTATTTTGCAAGTTTATGCATGTCTTGAGCAATATATATATATGAGGTAAAGAGTAGTTTTCACTTATTTTTTGTCAAAATTATGTTAGATGTGAAATACTGCCCACAATATGCCAATATTTCTGTATTAGATCTTTGTTTTCAACCATTGGTAAATTGACCTAATTATTCACCCAATTATAGAGGCCCTGCTAGGTTTTGCACAATGGGGCCTATATGCGTGAAATGCAGATATTTTTAGCCAGCACGATTGAGAGATAGCTGCACAAGTGAGAAATAGCTGCACAAGTGATGGATAGCAAGTGATAGATTGCTACAATAGCAAGAGATAGCTGCATAAATAAGAGATAACTGCATAAATAAGAGATAACTGCATAAATAAGATAGCTGCATAAATAAGAGATAGCTGTATAAATAAGAGATAGCTGCATGAATAAGAGATAGCAGCATAACTGAGAGATAGCTGCATTGAGACATGAAAAATAGCTGCACAAAGTGAGAGATAGTTACAACAAGTGAGAAATAGTTACAATAGTTGCAATATTAAGAGATAGCTGCAATACTGAAACAGTTACAACAGGGAGAGATAGCTGCATAAATGAGAGACAGCTACATAAGTGAGATGACTGCAAAATGAGAGATAGTTACAGCAGTGAGAGATATACAGCAGTGAGAGATAGCTGCACAAATGAGAGACAGCTACATAAGTGAGATAGCTGCACATGTAAGAGACAGCTGCATCAGTGAGATAACTGCAAAGTGAGAGATAGTTACAACAGTGAGATATAGCTGCACAAGTGAGGGGTAGTTACAGCAGAGATAGATAGCTGCACAAATGAGAAACAGCTGCATAAGTGAGAGATAGCTGCACATCTACATCTACATCTATAAGTTCACTCGGCAAAACCAATTGGCATCCCACCGATTGTGCAAGATTGCACTAAGGGGTGCAGCTGGTACACACCAGCTGCTTGTTGCCAACCTTTATACTCTGGCAAGGGAGTTTCTGAAGGATGCCGAGCTACCTGGTTCCAATGTAGTTAATTTAGGGGGAAGATTATTCCAGTCAGTCACTGTCCTTGGAAAATAGCTATATTTATAAGGGTTGCAGCTTGTCGCCATTTCGATATAGCAATTTCCATGATTTTTCCGTGTAGGAGCTGATTTCATTTTGACATGTTCGGGAAGTTTCAAAGCTATTTCATCATTTATTGCCTTGTATAATAAAACCAGCCTCTGGGTCCTTCTTCTTCCTGCCAGTGAATCCCATTTTAAGTCTTCCAGGATTTGTGTTACAGTGCCTGGTTCTCTCTTCCAGTTGCCAGCCACAAATCTAACAGCTTGTCTTTGAACTGATTCTATGCGGTCTATGTCTTTTTTGAGGTAAGGGTCCCACACACTTGATGCATATTCTAAGTGAGGGCGCACAAGTGTATTATAGGCAGCCTCTTTGATATTTCCTGGGCACATATTGAAATTCCTTCTTACAAATCCCAGTACTTGGTTTGCTTTGCAGACAATGTTGTTAATATGTTCATCCCATTTCATATCTGTTTGGAGCTCAACTCCAAGGTAGGGATGATGTTCAACATGTTGCAAGATGTGACCATTTAATGTATATTTTCTTGTGTCAATAGCTTGATTTTGTTTCTTGCTGCTCAGGGTGTAGCATTTCTGAGCATTGAAGTCCATTTGCCACTCATTTGACCATTCCTCCAGCATATTTAGGTTCTCTTGCAGTTTTGCTGCATGGTCATCACCTTCAACTATTCTATATAGAAGGCTGTCATTGTTACCCACTATTGGTGAGTATCCGTCGTTGGGGGGGACATGGACGGGGGATCAATACTCTACCAAATAGATAGATACTCTAACCTGTTCTACTCTACCGTACTGTACTGTACAATAAGCATAGCTCGCTAACTCGCTGGCTGTGAGTTGGGGCACAGATCCTAGCTACCCTATTATACCCTCATATAGATGACAGGCAATAAGGACTGCAGACACAGGATATACACAGTGCAATAGTTACCTTTATTCAGTGCTGTGATTCCTCCTTGTCTGGCTAGGCCGGCATGGCAATGAGCGAGGCATGTGAACTACCCAATTTGCATGATACTTATGAGACCCTATCTATACGCAAAACACCCAAGTCTATGTAGTCACGATACTGAGAGTCGTGGATCTTCTGTGGCAAGTGGTCGCTGAACTCTGAACTCCGTCTCTGAACTCTGACTGAACTGAACTCCCGATCCAACGGTTGCGCGCCTCTTTTAAGGGACCACTCCGCGTCATCTGTGGGGGCTTGCCTACGTGGCTTCCTCACGCGTCATCAGATGGACTCGTCCTGCCTGCGTATCCAACATCGGCTCGTCCGTCTACACGTGGTCTCACAGAGTGGTGGTTATGGTGACTCATCAACCATCGGTATCGTTCGTTATTGTCTATGAATGTCTATATATTTCCAAGAGTCTCTGGGTGTGTATTCTATATCCTACATCATCAGCAAAGAGCCTGATGTTTGAATGTTTTAGCTTCTCTCCAATGTCATTAATGTAGAGTAGGAATAGTATTGGTCCATCCAAGTACTGTACCCTGAGGCACACCAGATTTAACATGGACAGGGTCAGATTCATCACCGTCAATAACTACCCTCTGTTCACGGTTCGTAAGCCAGTTTTTTTATCCATGAGCCAACCTGCCTGAGATTCCATAATGCTCAAGCTTGCGATTCAGCCGCTCGTGGCAGACTGTGTCAAAGGCTTTACTAAAATCGAGAATGAGCATGTCAACATTTTGTCCATCATTTCTAGCCTTGAGTATATCCTGTAAGGTTGTGATTAACTGAGTTTCACACGAGTGGCCTGTCCTGAATCCATGCTGAAAATTTACCAGGATATTGTAAAGTTCACAGTGATTCATCATGTGTCTGAGAATTATATGCTCCAAGATCTTACAGGGGACAGATGTCAAAGAAACTGGCCTGTAGTTTGCGGCACAGCTTTTGTCTCCTTTTTTAAAGACTGCAACTATATAGCTGCATCAGTGAGATAGCTGTACAAAAGAGAGAGAGCTGCATAAGTGAGAGATAATTACAACAGTGAGAGACAGTTACAGCAGAGATAGATAGCTGCACAAGTGAGAGATAGCCACAACAGAGAGAGACAGCATCCTTTCTTACAACTAGAGTACTTTCCTAGGTCATGGAGGGATGCGTCAGTAACTATGCTGAAGAAGGGAGGAGATCCAGGACTATTGACAAATTACAGAGGCATCACTGTCAACAGCAATGTGGGGAAGCTCTTCACTAAAATCCTCACTCAAAGGTTGGAGGAGGATGTTGACATGAGGAATTTGTTGGGGAAAATACAGCACGGTTTCCGCAAAGGCTGGAGGAGTACAGATGCAGCATTCACGTTGACTCACATCATCGAGTCCTATAGGAGGAAAAAGAACAGACTAGCAATGGCCTTTCTGGACATAAAAAAGGCATATTGTTACCCACTACTTGGAGAGTATCCGTCGTTGGGGGACGTGGACGGGGGATCAATACTCTACCAATAGATAGATACTCTAATCTGCTCTACTCTACTGTACTGTACTGTACAACAAGCATAGCTCGCTAACTCGCTGGCTGTGAGTACTGAGCACTGGGATATGGAGGCAAGATGAGGCGACTTATTCAAGCCATGTATCAAGATTTGTCAGCTACAGTTAAGTTCGGAGAGGTCAGAACGGGGAAAGTAGACATGAGTGAGGGCCTAAAACAAGGATGCGGTATGTCCCCCATTCTTTTCGCACTATATCTGAAGGAGCTAGGGGATGGGATACAGGAAACAGGATGGGGAGCAAAAATAGGAGATGAGCGAGTTGCAGTGATGTTCTTTGCAGATGACATGGTAGTTCTAGGAGAGTCAAAAGAGGAGCTCCAGCTCCTTTTGGACAAAGTAGCAGAGTATGGAGAAAGTAAAAGGATGACTTTTAGTGATAAGAAGAGCCAGGTTATCCTAAATTGGAAGGACACGGACGGCGGCCAGTGGAAACTGGGTAAGGAGGTCCTGCTCGAGGGAGGGAACAGAGACGTCATAATAAGTGAAGTAGATTCCTATAAGTACTTGGGGATAACGGTTCAAGGTGATAAGGCCACTTTTGTGGAGCACAAGAGTAATATGCTGAAGAAGGCTAACCAATTGGCTGGGGAAATCGGAGCGATGGTAGCAAACTCTCCAGCCAGGACCATTATCGGAAAAGAAATGTGGGAAAAGGTGGCTATGCCGGCAATCTTATATGGAGTGGAAGTAGTAGGAATGGGGCCAGGAGAGTTAGACAGTCTGGAGAGAATACAGAATGGTATAGCACGGAGAATCCTAGGAGCTAGCTCCAGGGTGGCTATTGAGGCACTACGAGGAGAGTTGGGATGGTGGCCAATAAAACATAGGATAGCACAGGCTCAACTTGCATACTACGGACGATTAGCCAGGTTGGAAGAGGATAGATGGTGTAAGTTGGCATTCTCGGTACAATGCACAGAGCCAGGACATCAGTGGTTGACTAGGATGAAGGAGCTAGCAGTGCATTATGAACTAGACTTGGATGAGACGAGTGCATCTGGCATGTGGAAAAACAAGGTGAAGAGTGGGATTGAGAGGAAAATGGTTACAGAATGGCGGGATGGTATGAGAGACAAGAGCAGCCTCAGGCTGTATAGTCTCAAACAAAAGTATGGCTATGAAAGGTATCATGATTGGAGGGAGGGTACTGTGCTATTATTTAAAGCACGAACGGGAGACTTGGGGTTGAATGCCAGATCAGCAAGATGGATACCAGATATAAAACCCTTTTGTGAGTTGTGTGTGGAAGCCCCAGAAGAGGATGACTCCCATTTCTTAAGTGAGTGCCTGGCTTACCAGGAAGAGAGGGAGGAGGCATTAACGGACCTGCGAGCCATATGGAGCAAGGAGGAATACGATCAGTGGCGACAGGCAGATGAGAGGGGAAAGACAGCCCAGATTCTTGGTATGTACGGAGGAACAGCCGAACCTCAATGGAGGATTGTTAAAAAGATGCTGACGAAAATGTGGGACAAGAGATGTATTAGAAGAGGAGTTGGAATACAAATACGTGAAGGACAAGAGCAGGAGAATGACTGGGAGAGTATGACCCTAGGGGATGAGCCGTAA